>JAJJMB010004763.1:1575043-1599044 GCA_023531105.1 Papaver atlanticum | reverse complement strand
CGTGGATATTGTGGGATAATCTAAACCCTCATAAAGGATCTGAACTAACCTAACCTTTTCTAAACCATGGTGAGCACATTGTGTTAACAAATCATTGAACCTTTCCAAATACCTATACAAAGATTCTCCCTCTTGTTGTGAGAATGTGCAGATTTGAGTCCTAATAGACGATATTTATGCCTGGGGAAAAACTTATTGAAAAAGGCAGATGTAAGTTGTTCATATGTTTCGATTGACTCAGAAGTCAAACTATACATCCACGATTTGGCTTTATCTTTCAGGGAAAAGGGAAATAACCTAAGTTTCAAAGCATCATCATCTAAGCCTCTAATTCTTAGGGTACTGCAAATTTCTTCAAAATCCCTAACATGGAAATAAGGGTTTTCATTTTCTTTCCCTAAAAAGATTGGGAACATCTGTATGGTCCCAGGTTTAAGCTCATAATTGGCTTCTGTGTCAGCTAACTTAATACACGAGGGACGAGTGGTCCTAGTCGGATTTAACAAAGCTTTCAAAGTAGCCATCTCTGGAACTATCGGAGTATTAGGAATTCTCTCTTCAGGAGAATGTTCAACACAGGACTCTCCAAAAATTGGACCTTCTAGATTAAGGTAATCGAGACGCTTAGAACTGCTAGGTTTTTCTTTTACAAATCTACCTAGGGCGTCTCTTTTACGTTCAGGCATACACAAGATTTTCCTAAAATTGGAAGGATAAGCAATCACAAATCAAGGACGACTCAACCAAATCAACCCTATTGATTTCTAGCAAACAAAAAGCATGATGGCTCCACTTAGATTGTTTCTAGACCAACTTCTACTCTTCCAAGAGGCAACTGGGTACAATTTTAGCAAACCTCGTAGGACTATCCAAATAAAGTAAGTCGAAGAGAAGTAGGAGAAGCTCAGAGGAGCTTTGATACCCCTACCTATTTGGCAACGCTTCCTTGGGTTAAAAGGCGGCTCTAATCGACTTACAGTAATCTTCCTGAACTTTGAGTTAGGCTAACAAAATACCCAATACGATCCTTTTGAACGACTTTCCTACAAGCTCGTTACCCTATCGGTCTCGTTCTAGTCAATATTTTAAGCTTAGGTTCGCGTTCGGTATCGTTTTCCTAAGGCGGGCAAGAAGAGAACGATGATGAAATCCGAACCCTTATCTTGTATGGCCAGGCCTTGCTCTTTACTAGAAAAGTAAATATCCGTATTCAGGTCCTCAGCAGAGATGCACCTTAAGGAATACAGTAACTCGCTGACAGGGGACTCGCGAGTGTTCAGAACCTTACCTCCCGTTCCAGACGGGGGATGAATCGGTTGTAGTCGACTCGGGCCACTGACTCCTGTGTCAGTGTACGAACCCAAGGTGCAGAGACAATATTGTAATTGTCCTCCTTCTCTGCAAACAGTTTTATAATTAAAGGATACCCTTCCGTAGGGTATATAAAAATTAAAATTAAAAATAGTGTCCAATGTCCCAAGAATAAATTTTTTTTTACAAAAGTAAAAATAAAACCCTAATTACAATTTCTAAAAAAATATAAAAAAAAAATCTAAATAAATAAAATAACTAAAAAAAAAATCTTCTTCTTCACTCCTTTGGATTCCTCTTTTCCTTCCTTTTTGGGCGATGCTTTCCTCTTTTAGCACTTTTTCCTTTCCTTTTAGCCCCGCTCCAAATCTGAAAAGAATCAAAAAAATACCAAACCAGTAAAAAAGAACAAAAAATAAATAAAAATAAATCTAAAACCCTAAAAACAAGTCCGCGTCGGCGGCGCCAAAAATTGATGTGAATTCCTTTTTCTCATCATTTGCACGTCTTCTCAATCAATCCAAGCTGTCCAAACTCTTCCTGTGATAGAAACAAATCTCTAAGAAGAGTTTCCTTCCTCTTCTTCACGTAAGTTTCCATAAATAATCCAAGAAACTTGCCCAAAATAAACCGTGATATTTTTAACCTTTTTCTCGCCTCCAATTCGAGTTCTAGCCACTTTGGATCCATTCCAACACCCTTACCTCGCCTGTTAGGTCCATAGGAACGAACCCAATCAAATTCAGCCATTTAATCTCCATAAAAATCAATCAACAATCCAACCCAAAATCCGTCTGTTTTCTGGAAATTTTTCCCGCCAATTTTCTGTTTTTGAAAATGTAAAAAAATGTGACCTCCCCCTATCCAGACCCGGTCTGTGCTTAGCAGCTGCTTGGAAATGGGTTACCCCTTATCCAAAATGAGAGTCCGAATAGCAAATGTCCTCCCAGGAGCCTTTAACAACTTTTCGAGCCAATTTTGCCGCAAAAGCCTATTTTTCCAAAAACACCTACAAGGGATAAAATACCAAAATTAGTACAAAAATGGGTACTAACACTATACATAAAAGAGATGAAAATAGACAGATAAATGCGTCTATCACAAATGCAATACACTTGGTACACATAGGAACAACAACAAATAAGTGATACAAGAAGTATGGCTTTTTACTATGACTATTTCAGAGACATCAACCATATTTGCAATCAAAACTTCATTAGATTCTGCAGACTTGACTGCAGGACATGAAAGTTATCAAGTACATTAGGAGGAAAAGAATGAAGCTACATCTCATTGTAACATCATATCTTAAGTTATGTAAAAGATAATTTTAGAATACTGTATGTAATTCCCTAAAGCCTACAAATATTTGCAACTCGCAATGCTAAACAGGTCCGTTAATCAGTATCTTAAGTTCTTAATATATATGCCATCTCAAAAAATAAGAAAAATGAGGGAAGAGGAGGTACCCAAATCATGACTGTCTTTATTTTGATCCACATATACAACACTATTATTCCCTGGGATCGACTGTTTTTACAGAAATATGCTACTAAATCATTGATACTCAGAAGGATTTCTGTAGCAATAATGGCAAAGAAAGTTGTTAACCCTTCGGCTTCAATGATCGAACCCTAATATCTTGATAAAGAAAAGAGATTTAAACCAGAAATATGAAAACACAATTTGGAGAAACATTGCACAATCCCGAAAACGAATTCTTAGTAAAAAACATACCTTCTTTTATTTTGGCATATCCCTTTGTATTGATGATACATCTGGATACAAAAACATAACTCTGATGAATACTTCAGACGGATTATGAATTAAAATTTTGAGATAGTGTTAAAAAGGGAAATATAGAATCCCATTACTCCATTAGTAAATCCTCTTTCGTAAAATTGGCATTAACGGTTTTAGAGGTTGAATGTTTACCTGCTAAGAAAATGTCGCCAAATGAGAGATACCAAAAAAGAATCAAGAACAGGTGAAATATATAAATAGGAAATACAACTCTGCAGTGGACTACATTGCTAAAGAAGCTCGTGTAAGGCATCTTCTGCACATGTCAACCCAAATTCAGCTAAAAATATCCAAATCTAGTGTTATGTCCAATATCTTTGATAAAAAAGGATCTTGTAAATCTTGTGTACTATATTTCTTAACTAATATATTCCTCTTTTCATCAAAAATAAAATAAAAATAAAATATAGATAGACCTAGTTCCTCTTCCAGTTAAATTTTCCTTTGTTCGACAAAATTAAAAGAAGAATACTGCTTCATGGACAATACAGTACCTAGATAATACTTAGGTTTTTGTGGCCCACATACCCATATCCACCTGGGTTTGAATTATGAGTTAGAGAGAAATATCCAATTTTGATTAGAATTTCTTTTGGCGGCAAACTAGTGTGAACGGAGCCAGTAGAATTCTGATAGCCGGCTATGAGGCGGTAGCTATTTTAGCTACTAAGTATCTTTGATGGAAAGAAAAGTTACTGCTATAAATAGACATTAGAGAGGTGTAAAACCAATTCTTTTCCCTAGAAAGAAGTTGCTAGAACTCCATCACTAAGGTTAGCAACTAGAAAGGAGTGGTGAGAGGAATAAAGTTTCATCACCAGACAATTTCCATCAAGTTTGTTTACTGTTTCGGATTCAAAGAAATGTAAGAGACGGAAGGAATCAAACCCAAAGTGCTTACTATAAGCTTCCGTTTAAGGTACGTTTTCAAAACTTGTTTTCAGTGAATTAATAAAGTAGCAAAGATGAATAATATAGATCCTATATATGATCATGTATAGTGGCAATAACATGATTAGAATTGCTAACAGTTGGTATCAGAGCTTGTTGTTGATTATTCTTGTTTGCTCATAATAATTTTAAGGTTGAACTAATGGCTTCTTACTCAATCCTACATGAAAAATAATTGTTTTGGTAATCATATATATGTTGTTTTCATCCCTGATGCTTGTAGATGATTGCATATTGGATTGAATTTTCAAACTTTATGAAAGTAATTATCGATAAATTTTCCATGATGATCAATTTTATGTTATTCTGATCAAAATATGGAATTGTTTTATGCTTAATATTAAATGTTTAATTTTGTAAATACGAACATACTTGATGAGGTTGTCATGTTTCTATTATGGAAATATGGAGAACCGGTGAAGTGAAAAGTTTCTTGTAAAATTCCGCAATTTGTAGTCATTGCTTTTAGGGATTTTCACGCCATGTTCTCTGTATACTTTGTTTTTGAAGTAGTCATCCAATTTAGGAAGATGATGATGGGTAGAGGACTTAGACTGGATAACCTTGTTGACCGCCATAGTGTGAGCATAAGATGTATGAATTAGGCTAAGGTAACCTAGTTTTGTCTCATGCTAGAAGGTAAGGTATATCAAGTTAAAGTATTACCGATAATGTTATCTTTAAGGATAAAAGTGATGACAAATCAAGATATTTTGAATTTTCGAGTCTCGACCGACTAAATGTGAAGGGGTACTTTCTTCCAGAAAGAAACACGTAGCAGTATGAATGAATACTCATGTAAATAGGGGTTTATACGACGTGTCTGTTAAAGGACTTAGTTATGAAATATCTATAGAAGTCTCGTTTAAATGTGAATGTTTGGTGAGTCCCGATCAACTAGCATACGTCTGATTGTTCCTTACTAGCAAGTTATTTTGTTGGACTCATTAGTGGTTTTGGACTCGATAGTTTATTTAGATATGAAAGTGTGAATTTGAAATGAATTTATTATGGTGACCTAGTTGACTAGAATATGGCCGACCACTCTAATCGGTTATTCTATGCTCTAATGTGAATGATGATGGTTCATAAAACTAAATAAGAACCTATCTAAAGCATAGTGTATACTAAAGAAAATTATGTATAAATGCTTGCCACATAATGTTCATTATCTCGTATTGGTTATGTACGGTATCCTCTTTTGCACCAGTGATTTGATGGACATGCCATTGTTATGATCTAACATGCCATGTATACGATATGTATGGCCCTATAATGTATATTTGTGAAGTTTAGACGTTAGGTTGGATTACCAAAGTAACCATCAGTAAAGGGTAAGACTCATGAATGATGAAATAGTCGTTTGTTTTACGAGCTGATTTTTATTCTGGAAAAAAAAAAAAAAAAAAAAAAAAAAACATTAAGTGCAATAATTAGCTAGTGTATTTTTGTATGAAGGTGGTTTTGGTACCCAAAGGTATCATACTGTATCAATATTTAAGAATACTATATATAGCAAACCGACATTTTGGGTCATATATATATATTGGATAAATTTTATGTATAATTCCTCCCAAAGGAAGAATTTTGATGTCCCAGTTTATCCATCTTCGGTGCATATTATGAATGTGTCCTGAATGGTATATAGAGTTTTACCTGTAAAATTGTGCTGCCAAAGTAGCCAATTGTAAGTGGTAAACTCTCTTAAAAATTACGGTGACAAAATCGATTGTATATCCCAATTATGATACTGATGACTTGTCCAAAGACGTCATTAGTTGAAGTAATTAGGTGACATATTCTCTCTTAAGAGTAATTTCATACCCAAAGGTGTCAAGCTTATGCCATGGAGAATATATGACATGCTGATATTTATTTTTCCACCGTATTGGTTGCATTTAATTGTTCTGCACACAATGTTGGCATATTAGTTACAGGTTGATGTCATCTGAATCGCATCAAGTTCAACCAATTATTTAGGTTACTAAAGTAGCCCTTGAAGAATAGTGAACTCAGTAAGAGATGCGGTTAACGACGTTGTCAAATGCATATTCTAATTAATTATGGTATTAGTGATCTGTCCAAAGACATCACTATACGACGTAATTAGTATATGCTATCCTCATGGCCTTGACAACCAAATATGATTAAGACTTATTACTTTTGAGAATGTGTCGTACATTGACAATTATTGTTGTTAGAGTGGCAATAGAGATGAATGTTATGTACGTCAGACTTTCGTCCCAAAGGACAAGTTTCGGCGGAATGACTTGTTTTAAAAATTTATGTTGTTGCTTGTTTGATGCTTATGCACTTCTTTATGTTGAATGTTAATTGTTGGAAACATCATGATATTGTTGCACTCTTACTCTTGGTGATTAACGAATATCGTACAACTGAATGAATTTAGTTGCACACTAAAAATCACCTCCTATAATGAAATGTGGTAAGAGTGGGAGTATGCATAATCATATTAGCCATGTTATAGCAACTTAGCCACATTATTGATGCAGTGGAAGAATGTGTTTTCCTTGTTATTTTTGGTTAATGCATTCCCTTTTTCGGACCATGTGGCATTTCATATTCGAAAGAAAGAAAGATTTAAGCAACATGGAAAATTTATCTACGGTATTACGATTTCATGATTTCTTGAGATTTATGATAATTATCGGAAATTTGGGTAAAATATATTTCACCATATTCATTTATGACTTTCACATTATAGTTATAACTATTTGATAGTTAGCTACACGTAATAAACATGTATATTAGTGTTTGCTACTGAGGCTTGAAAGCTTGTCAGATAGAAAGGTGAAAGTAGTAAGTTCGGATGAAATGATGAATACGTATTTTGGAAAATTAACGAGCTAAAGATAACATTCTCGTCTTATAGCCGAATTCCTATAATTTGTGCATTATGCTTAATGTACATAATTGTTCCTGTTAAGAATAATTGTGTTGGACATGTTTAAGACTTCCATGCCGTTGTATTGTTGGTGAAAACTCATAAACTGTTGCAAACATCATAAACTCAGTTTCCAGTAAGTTTCTCTCAAAAACCTTATCAGTCTTTGAGCGTACGGAAACCTAGTTTAAGATTATTAGGTTTAGCAACAAAAGCTAGAGTTTTTCACTTGTATGAAAAACTGGATTAATAAAGTCTTATAATCCAACGGGTATGTATAGATAATGTTCTCTAAGTACAGTACAAGGACTGTTGAAATGGGAAACACTTGATTAATGACTAATCTAATGGGAGTTGTGAATTGTGAAATGTAGTTTCAATAATTAAATTATTATTCCCATAATGATTTTATATGATCCAATTTTTGAGGAACCACAATCAGTTGAGTTACACTCGAATTTCATAAAGAAAAGAAAATTGATGTTTCTTCTGATAATATGGGATATCTACAGGAATTGATTGGATCAAATAAGTGTACATTCTTGTATTACAGAATTTGATGACTCATAATTGTTTAGGGATTCATCAAACAAACATTGGAACAATTATGTCTAATGGAAACTTGGAAGATAAATGAACCGAAAAGGTTTATCTGAATGGAAAATTGATTTTTAGCATGTCATCTTAAGTGATCAGTATATGTACTTCTAATGACCCATCTTAGTAGTGAGCTTCAGATTTGAGAAATTCTTTCTCGATTAAGTTAAAAATCTGAGCATCAGTGGGAGTAAGTACATATATAACTTTTGATGACACGCTAGTACTAGCTCCGTTGGAAATCTTGGTGTTTTGTTTAAACCAAGAAAAACTTCTATAAATAACTTTTGAATGGATGAGATGAACTTGTCATTAGTGCAAGAAAAAACATATCAGTAAAGGAAAGTTCTTGGACTTATGATATGGACAGTTGCTCTACTAGTGTTGAAATTACACAGAAGAATAATAAATGTCATTCCTGCATAATGAATGTCTATAAATCTCAAGAAAATATAAGTTATACCTTATGCTTCCGCATTCTGAGAATTTTCATGTGTACAGTGCTTTACATGAAATTATGGAGTTCTGTAATAGGCATTCTTGATTGTTGCCAAAGTAACACAAGAATATAACCATTGCATAACAGTAAAGTAAATGTATACATCTTCATATAATTGTTTCTTTGAAGGTGTGGTAAATTATTCAGATTCATTTTTAAGCTCATGATTCATGGAGACATTTTGAGTTATGTCTTCATGCTAATGTGTTGAACTGTATTGTGATGAAGCATAAATAATTTTGAATCGCTTCTTGTAGTTTTGGAGTCTGAATATGTGGTACTTGATGACACCACAATTTTGAAGTTGTGTAACTTTATCCCAATACTTGGGGAATGTCGACATTATGGCCATGTAGTTGATAAATTGTTGTGCACAACGATCTCTTTCTTTTAAGTGATAAATGGTGAAACTTTATATAAAGATAAAGTCTTCCATTAAATAGAAAGAGGATCGGAAACAACATAGTGATGTGGATAGAACTTGTAAAAGCGCGTCCATTAATAAAAAAGGGTTGTCATTTAATGCCTTAAAGAATTGAATTGCATTGTAATGTATTGGCCCCTTATAATAGTTATAATATGGATGAATATTTGTCTCCACGTCAATCTTTGAAATCTCAGGAAAGTGTTGTTCATGCATTCCTATCATTCCATATGTGCACATAATTTTTGATGGAATGAGTAATACATGAACCTTCGGTTATTAAAATTGACGGTATTAACAGCTTTTATAGTGTTTAGCCTTTCAGTCTGAAAAGAATTTATGTTTTCATTGTTTTGTAATGTATTAATGTTGTAGTACATGGAAGGGAGTATGTCGCTAAATGATGTATAACCGCCATGACTTTCATTAGTGCATTGCTAAACAATGATATTATAGTTTATCAGAATGAAGTAAGCTCTCTCTTACGACTGCGCGCAATTTGTTTCACGTCAAACCTATAATTATTGTTATATATATATATATGGGTCATATGGGCCAAGTGGGAGAATGTTGGATTTTATGGCCCACATGCCATATCCACCTGGGTTTGAATTAGAATTATGAGTCAGAGAGCAATATCCGGTTTTGGTTAGAATTTGTTTTGGCGGCAAACTAGTGTGAACGGAGCCAGGATAACTCTGATAGTCGTCTATGAGGCGGTAGCTATCTTAGCTACTAAGTATTTTTGATGGAAAGAAAGGTTACTGCTATAAATAGCCATTAGAGAGGTGTAAACCCTATTCCTTTCCCTAGAAAGAAGTTGCTAGAACTCCATCACTAAGGTTAGAAACTAGAAAGGAGTGGCGAGAGGAATAAAGTTTCATCACCAGACAATTTCCATCAAGTTTGTTTACTGTTTCGGATTCAAAGAAATGTAAGAGACAGAAGGAATCAAACCCAAAGTGTTTGCTATAAGCTTCCGTTTAAGGTACGGTTTCAAAACTTGTTTTCAGTGAATTAATAAAGTAGCAAACCTGAATAATCCAGATCCTCTATATGATCATGTATAATGGAAATAATATGATTAGAATTGCTAACATTTTGATGATTGGAAAGATCGGAGAATACTAAGAAGGGGCAAGTACAATGAACATGAGTTGAGGATTGAGAACATTTCGACCAAGGGAAGGGAGATGTTTTGTATTTCAGATTATGGAAAGACTGATAAGAGCATCAGAATATTTATTTTTTAATGACACGTAGGATTTTAGACATTCATTTAAAACAAATCCATCTTCAGCTGTACGTCCTACAAAACAGGAGGGATGAAATATTAATTTTGAAGGTTTTAAAGAAAGTCTTATTTAGACCTTCACAATGACCTCCACATCATATTTTTTATTTTTAATAATTAATTAAAATATAATTAAACGGTTAAGATTTCATCATATAAGATTTTTTTAAGGGTTAAACCTCTATGGTATTTGAGATAGTTTATTGGTTACGAGTCCTATTTTTTCTCTATGTGTAAATCCTCCTTAATAAGAGTCATAATGAAAATTCCACGTAGGATTTTTAACACCCACTGTTGGAGATGCTTTAAGTGTTAGCGTTAAGGAAGTGGAAAGGTAAACGTGTCTTTAACAATAGTCGTGGATTTATCTTTTGAGGATGAAATCCTGACCGCCACTTACATTGGCAAAGTTATCCAAATTTTGGTGGTGATTCTGGTAAAGAGGATAAGAAATTAGATTTCAGAATAGTGGTGATTCACTGTGTTGAATGTGTAAGTGATGAGTCGTGACCCGTAAACTGAGTCAGTCCGGATCCGACCCGGGTTTCATCTTCTTCTCTACCCAACAGACAACTGAGAACTCAAAATACATAGGGTTTTTTTTTTCATTGCAGTCCGAATCATCCGATCAATTTGATGGTTTTTCTAAAGAATTTTGAACTCCAAATATCTTTATTGGATTGTAGTTGATGGATACATCTAATCAGTTTGCTTGATTATCCCGACATGAATTATTATTATTTTTAATTTTTTTTTTTTTCTGTAAAAAATCGTGACAGACAAATTGCAGTTTAAGTGACAGTCGGCCAATAATCGACAACATTAAGCAATTTATTGTGGTCTGTATACAAATTGGTTAGTCTATTTGATGTGATCAGTATTGTTTGTTAAGTATGTCTTTTGGCTTGAATATGACAGGTTTATCATCCCTGTTAAAATATTGGTGTGAACCTAATGAACGATATATTTTTGCAGGTCTTCGCATATATGCAGTAAGGATACCAGTTTCTGACTTAGCTGAAGAGTATTAAGCATAATTATCAATTGCTTATCTTACTGGGTAATCTTTCTCCATGCTAGATGGTTGTATTTGCGAACGAGGTTTTTTCTAGGAGGGTCATAGGTAGGGATTTTTTGGTGACTGCTAGGATTACTTTTCCTTTACTAGTTTACACAAGTTCAATTTATGTACTATTTTGTATTCCGATTCTCATATTGGAATTGGAAGTTGGAGCAGAAAAAGTTTTGGAACCTAAATTAAGTAACTCGCTTATATTTAGGTTTATGTCCATGTGAATTTAGTTTAGACGTGAATGTATTTCTTCGTGTATGGTTCCTTTTCCAGATGACTATTTACGGATATTGTTTGTGTATATTGTTCCTTTTTCAGATGACCCTTTAGGGGTATGCACTAGCAGTGACATAGAGGTTGATGTTGTTTTACAGGGTCTGGAATGGGCTACTGACATAGAGGTTGATGTTTCTGGAATGGGCTACTGCTAATGCGTGTATGGATGTTTGGTGGTTTTAAATCCATCTTTGCAATCAAGTTTTTGAGACTTAATTGAGGTATTTGTATAATTGCAATATATAGTCCGAACGTAGTCTCTAAGTAAAATGCATATTGTGGCATGAAAATTGTATATGTTTGGGCCAGGAATCACATATAATAGGTGTGACCTTAGAAAACAGTGTAATAGAAATAAATGATTCCCTTAGATGAGGGGCTAGGCAAGACGATGTTGTAAGATCATCGTGAATTACGTTTCACAAATTCCATTATCTTAGAAAACTGATACCGATTAGTTTGTGTGAAAGCAACCCAATGTTTTAGCTTTTGGTTGTATATGCTACAACTGAACGTAAGCAGTTAACTGGTTGCAAGTTTTGATGTTGCAGATTATGGTAAATTTGGCATGCAGAAACAAAGTCGCATTGATGGGGCTTAGTTGGCGGTCTTTTGGTGCATGGGTAAATACACCATGCTGCTTTTGAAGGCGGACTTTTTCTTTTTTTTTATGCTGAATAAAAAATTTTATTAACCATGAATGATCGGATTGTCTGATAATAGTTGACCTTCATTGACACTAGGAAGACTATCTAACCAAGTCCTAGTAATTCTAAACTTGTTGCTGAATTTCGCAAATCTGTAACCAACTTTATTACATTTTTTGTTTTTTTTGGAGAAGACGGACTTTGACGCAAAAAGTGTTTTTATTACTCTTTTTTTTTTATATAGTTCTTGTAATGAAACCGCAAGTCGGCAGGTGCAGGTGCATCTATCTAAAGATTTAATGGTCTAGACAAATAAATCTTCCACATTGGACGGTGAGAAAACCCTCGCTTCCTATTGGTCGAAATAGGCGTTTTTTGAGTTTTGTGAAACGAGCGTTTCGGTGAGGACACTTGGCAACATATGATTGGTTTTAAAAAAAAATAAACCAAATTAAATTTGGAATTCATGAAATGACAATATTTAGATGAGGACACTTGGCAACGCATGATTGGTTTAAAAATTACAAACTTAAAAGAAAAATATAACTTACCGTGTTTGGAATTTTATGAAAATCGAATAATTAGTATATCTATCACTATTTTTTTCAAATTAATATATAAAGGGAAAAGAATCCACATATTTTCTGCAAAATAAAATAAAATTTCTCCACCGTATTTACCCCGCCACATCAAATTAAAAATACATCACCACGGAACGGGACAAAACCCCGCACACTCCAAATCAAAAATACATCGCCACGGGCTGGGTTAAAAAATAATATATACCTTAATCGCCACGGGATGGGTTAAAAAAAATATAAACCTTATTCGTAGCACGGGTACAAATCTAGTCTTTGCTAGTTGTAATAAGCCATATTGATTTTTTTTTTCTCTTAACTAATGTTTTACGTATGACTTAGTTTTGCTCGGTTTGCTTTATGTTTTCCCTGGCCTATACATCTCAGATTTTATCACATATTCACATGTAACACCCTTTCTCTTAAAGGGCACGAAAACATCTGAACCTTCACCAATACGGACGGTGGAAGAAATAAATTTGAGAAAACATATTGTTGATGGTGATGACTATCTCATGGTAATTAAACTTACTACCTCCAATTTCTAACAAAGCAACGCTAATTAGATAGTAATATGATTTGGCTTGATTAAACTGACCTCGATAGTAATATGATTTGGTGTAGTCCATCTGTCCATGCCTTACGGTGCGGAATCTCGGAATCTCCTTATGGTGCGGAATCTTGGTGTTGTCCATGCCTTACGGCGGAAGCTATAGGAGTTTCATCTTTGTGGGTTGCATAATTCTTTATAATACAGCGGCATACTGGGCAAGTACCAACTTTGTTAAACCAAGGTATCAGACATTTAGAGTGAAATGCATGATCGCACAATACAAGTATAAGATCTTCAGTGCCCACCAAAAGCTTTGTCGATGAATTGGAGCGCAAGAATCTGTATAGATTAAACTCCCATGTGCAGCACTGAACAGAAACGCGTCTTTTGCAAGACGGGTGGCCCCATATGGGTTTTCTTCCCTAATACAACTCTTATCACAAACTTGTAATGAATGTACCGCTTCACAATCATCATCCAGATCATATAGGCATACAGTAGTAATACGCGTAACGATGACTACGTGTTTCGGCTTAGCCTCAATTATTTTAGCTGCTTTTTTGTTGCAAAACGATGATACTCTGCGTTTAAAGAAATTCAAAAACCTGGAAGTACTGTTTCTGGTTGTGCTGATGTACATAGATGAAAGAGAGTTGACATCACAACAATTGCGAAGACATCCTTTGCAAGTAGATCATCCAAGTCGATCTGAAGCCATCTCCAGTTAAGTAGATATTCATAAGGTAGTCCGACTTGAGACGGAGATGAAAGGTGAAGGTGGTTCAGAAGTAAACCACTCATAGTGGTGAAGGTGGTTCAGAAGTAAACCACTCTTAGTGCGATAAACCCGCTTTTCTCTGACTTGAACCTCAATAAAAACTGTAGTACGTGTGGTAGGATTAATTGTCTTTCTTTTATGAAAGAGCTTAAGTTGAATAGGATCCTTGTAATCCATACAAGGATAACATCCTGCGAATATGATATTCTAGTAAAGCTGTAAACCTGTAGTTCAAAGATCTTTAGTGCCACAATGCTTATTAAACAGCCAAATTTTCTATGAAGCGAGATAAAAGCTATGATGCTTATTAAACAACCAAATTTTCTATGAAGCAAAAGTAAGCGCAAAATAAAACTAAAAAAAAAAATTAAGAAAAAAAAAACTAAGAAAAAAATACCTAAAACTGCTAATAGGATCGGAGCTAAAGACTCTGAATTTGATACTCGTCACTGCCACAGATTCAACTAAAAAAAATTGAGAAGCATGATGGATTAAAAACCAGTCGAAAAGAGAAAAAGAACTGATGAATCAAAATTGAAGAGAAAAATAATACCACCAACTTATTTATAGCTTAACATAAGGATTCAATTTAGACTTATTTTTCCTATAGGAAACCACTTACCCCTTTTAACATAAGGACTCAGTTTAGAACTATTATTCCAAACTTAGGAAACCACTTGCAAATCTGATTTGACTCCAGTATTCTTAATAATATTAAACCACTTACAAATCTGATTTCGGAAACCACTTACAATTTTGATTTCGGAAACCTTAGAAATTGATACGGTGACTCCAATATTCTTAATAAAATTAAACCACTTACAAATCTGATTTCGGAAACCTTAGAAATTGATACGGTGACTCCAGTATTCTTAATAATATAAAACCACTTACAAATCTGATTTCGGAAACCTTTGAAACTGATACAGTGACTCCAGTATTCTTAATAATATTAAGATAAACAGATTCCACATCAAAACCTTAGAAATTGATATGTGGCTCTAGTATTCTTAATATTACTAGGATAAACAGATTCCTAATCGGAAATCTTAGAAATTGACTCCAGTATTCTTAATATTACCAAGATACACAGATTCCTCAAATTGATTAGCTTCTTCCTAGATCTATAACCTTTAATAAATTAAAAAGGTAAATAAAAAAAATCCTTTGATGTGAAGGTGATAGAATTAGGATATGGACTCACCTGTATACTAAGAAGGTAGGAGGAGATCTGAGAGTGCCACTTTTTATATCGACAGAGGTTAGTTACATACACGGAAACAGTTTGGCCAAAGTCTAGGATTTGCTTCAATATTTGTTTTATTTTATTTTTTTGCTAAGAAATTCGTTGGAGGATAAGTTTTTCAATGGAAAAGACTGTTTCAGGGGTCGATGATTTTTCTGGAAGGGTGGTTGATTTTTCTGAGGGGTGGTCGTTTTAACCCAAAAACACTTTTTCTTCGATTCGTTTTAATGTCTAGGTATAAATGGGCCAGGCCGGGCACCATATCCCTTGAAATTCATTGAGACCGGCAGCCCAAGCTAAGGGAGCCAGAGGTGGATTTGGAATGAAACTGATGCCGCTAGACAAAACACCGTAGATGAAAAACTCATTCTTTTTACGACGAAGGAAGTATATCAATTAGGGTGCACAACATTTGGTATTCCATCAAAAAAAAAAAAAAAAAAAAAAATTCTTTTTTAAAGTGTCCTCGACTCCTCGGTATCTGATATTCTTGTATTTTATTGGTTTTCGAAAATCCTTTCTTTGGGTTTTCTGTTCTTTACCTGCAGGTGTAAGCTGCTTTCAGATGACGTGTCAGTTTTCAGAGAAGTGTTCACATCAAATGTGCATGCGCGTGGGATGCAAGATGCTGTACGACGCCTGTCAAACGTACAACGTGGGTGCGTCCCATGTGAGTTTTAATTAGACACGAGGATCCATTCTGGAGCAGTTGGATGTGTTTTTTCATTTACATTTATTTTCGTTTTATCAAAACACAAAGTACATCCAAATCATCTTAAGGAATGTCACTCCTGCAGGTCCAAGCCCCAAATGTCAGCAAGCCCTACAGACATGTACCCAGGTATGTGGTATTGCATCTTCTTATAGACCGATGTTTTGGGGACTATCCCCAAAACATTGGGGGACTATACTTCCAATTTGGGGGTGGATATTTGAAGTAATTTTGGGTCACCCCTTATCTAATTATTTTTTAAATACCAAATTTATCCTTGGTAATTAAATTAGTTAGATTAGTTAATGTTAGTGTAATGATTAATTAGTGATTAGTTAGTTATTAATAGGATAGTTTTGTTAGAATGAGAAGAAGAAGAAGAAGAAGAAGAAGAAAAAAAAGATGAAGAAAAAGAGGGAAGAACACTCAAAATGTTATTTTGAGTTTAGTAAATATGATATGAGTGATTCATGTGATGATACCTCCTCCTCAGAATCAGAACCTCCTTTATCTCCAAATATATTTGTCAATATTTCTAATGATCCGGATATGAGTTATTTATTAGATGATGAAAGCTATTTACCCCAAACTCAACCTAACGACCCAAATGATGAATTTTATCAGCCACAACCAGAAGATGAAGTTATGGGTACTCAGGTATGTCTCAAATATCGTTAATGTAGCATGAATTGTGCAAAAAAATTGGCCAAATCGAAAATTTCAGGAAGAAATTTCGGCTTGGTCAAAGTAGTTCGGTTAGCAATCCTGCAGAACAGGTAGCCGAACTCTCCTGTATGTGCAGTTCGGTTACTCGTTTCAGCATACGCAGGTAACCGAACTCTGTTTTAATGGAGGTTTTTGAGAGTTCGGTTATCTTTTTCCATAAAACGTTGCCGAACTAATTTTATAGAGAATACAGTTTATAGTTCGGTTGAGTCGAGTTTAGTCCCTTTCTTACCGAAGTTTATGTTCGGCAAGCTCGCAAATCACGTTCATTGAATAGGTAACCGAACTTTTAAGTTCGGTTTAGTCGATAGTAGTAATTATGTTGCCGAACTATACCATAGAAAATTCCAAAGAACAAGTTCGGGAATATCGCAATTTTTTTTTCATAACCGAACTTATTGTTCGGTAGGATCGTATTTATTTTTACATAGCCGAAAATTTAAGTATTTCTTATTTTTAGTTGGTATTGACGTTGTGCTATTACTCGTAGGTTGCATATGATCCAATAGAACCAATGGAAAATCAACCTACCCCTGTTGATATTTTGTACGATGACACGTCCCATCACTACATGAATGACTTGGTATTCAAAAGTCCTTTAGAGGAAAAGAGTTGGACTAGACAACATGCACTAAAAGACATGTGCGTATTAGTATTGAATGGGAGAGAAAGCAAAACCCTCTTTGAAATGGTTTGTGAGAGAAGCGGTGATCCCGATAAAAGCCACAAGAGGAAGGGTTATGTTTATAAAGGAAAGACAAATAGGAAGAAAAAAACTTTCTCAAAGAAGATTAAATGCCCATTCAAGCTTGCATTTAATTACAACAAAGAATTGGGTGGATGGGTTCTCTACAAGGTTATGGAAGGTTGTCATAACCACCCTCGTCCGGAGCATCTTGAAGGACATTTCATGGCGGCCAAGCTAACTCCTGAAGAGATGGACAAGGTTGCTAAAATGAGGAAAATGGGTTTTACACCTAGTTAAATGCTCCAAATACTAAAGGAGGATAACAAGGATAACCACTCATCTTTGTCCACCGTTTGTAATGCAATTGTGACAATTAGAAAGAAGGAATGGAGAGATAGACAAGTGATGCAACAATTGTTTTTTTTGGCCAAAGAGAAAGACTAAGCGGTTCAAAAGGATGTGGATTCGGACGGAGAGATAACACAACTCTTCATTGTGCATCCAACGAGTGTTCAATTGGCTCAATGCTTTCATGAAGTTCTCATAATGGATTGTACTTATAAGACGAACAAGTACGAGATGCCATTGTTGAATATTGTTGGGCGTACTTCGACGCAGTCACCGTTTACCGTGGCGTTTTGTTTCTTAAGGGACGAGCAAGAACCTAGTTACATTTGGGCACTACAACAAGTTAAGGAAATCTTCCGAGGTGATGATATTCCCGGGGTTATAGTCACCGACAATTGAGTCGCATTGATGAATGCAATAGAGGTAGTGTTTCCATTAGCACGCAATATGCTTTGTACGTTCCATATATGGTGTAATTTGATAAATAGGTGCAATCCAACAATTTGTCCACCCAAGAAAAAAGGATATGAAGAGATTAAGATGCTACCGGAATATGAAAGAGCGGATGCAAAAGAGGAAGTTGATAAACAATACGATCTAAATTACGCTAAATAGTTGCTTTCAACGGTGAATGGGAATCATTGTGTTGGTCTCTTACCGAGGAAGAGTATCATTTAAATCTTGCGGGGTTTATCGCCCATTGGGATACTCCCAATTATCCCGGTGTTGTATCGTATGTTCTTCGCCAATGGTTGGAACCACACAAAGAGAGGTTTTTCAATGCCTATATCAACCAATATAAACACTTGGGAAATCAAGCGACAAGTTTAGTAGAGTCAGCTCACCATCGGTTGAAGAAGAATCTCTTTGGATGTGTTGATAATTTCGTAACCGTGTGGAATGCTATGGAGAATTACTTCAAGCGCAACATTGATAGAATTAAAGAGAAGTTCCAAAAAAGCCGTATATTCAAAATGACCGGAAAATATGCCGACCACCCATTATTCAAGGGAATCCATTACAACGTATCTCGCCAATGTATGAAGTTGTTGATTATAGAAGTCGAGTTGATTGATAAGTGGGAAACCAAGAGGGATGAGGTGTGTGTATGTAACATGAAGAAGTCTATGGGACTCCCTTGTCGCCATATGATAATCAACTACGAGCATGGCGTAATCCCTTTAAGCGACATTGATCCATATTAGAAGCATATAAGTTTTATCCCTCCTCCAAAGGGAGAAGAAGCCGGAGAGGAGTTTGGTGATAACGAAATGGGTAGAACCGTACTAGAGATGTATCGTGGCATGAACAAGCTCCAAAAACAAATATTTTGGGATGACATGAGGAAAATCATATATCCACAAACTACGGAGAATGTTTATGAACCGTCAAAAGGCAAACGCAAAGGTAGGCCAAGCAAAAAAGAAACTAAAAAACAACTAAGAGAATATGCAAAGGTGTTACGTAAGAAGAAAAGTGAGCAAACCCCATTTACTAGAGATCCTTCGGCCCATGAGTATACCGCGGCAATGTACTTGGAGCAAACCAAGAAACGGGGTAGGAGTATTGAAGAGAAAGGAGAAACAAGTGAGCGAGATTTGAAGAATAAAGGTACGATGTGTCCATCACAACCAAGGCAACCATGTTTTGGCGACGTGAAGCTTAAGTCTCCAATTTGCCCTATCCAACCATCTTCCCTATACGTGAAGCTTGAGGCTCCAAATAAAGACTATTTGAATGACTTATATCTATACATTAGAGAATACGTTATATCCACCGACGACGTTCCTCCGGATGGTAATTGTGGTTTTCATGTTGTCAATCAAAAACTTGGGCCTTTCATCGAAGGTGCCAAGCTAAATAATGGGTGTGCAATCACTCATATAAGGCAAAGGTTGTTGTCCAAACTAAAGGAGAATCCGGCATTTTACAAGGCAATGTTGTGCGATGGGGTGGGTAGTCTCAATGAGCAATTTGTTAAGTATCAACGTCGTCTTCATGGGGGCCATCCGATCACACCGGATTATTGGATGAGCATACCGATATGTGGACACTTAATCGCCGACGCATTTAATTGTGTGGTTCATTATTTCTCAAAGTATGCTAGTTTCACCTTCACCCCGAAAACAACCGTATGTGTCGAGCAACTCAAACGAAGGAGATGTGTGATGGCATTGACTAACAACAACCACTTTATAGGCCTTCGTTTAAAACCCGATTGTCCACTTCCTCCAATATCCGGAAACTCTTATTGGCCTGCATTTAACTCCGATATAATGTTGGGTTGGTGTATTATGTATGAGCATAACATGGAGATGTGGAAAGCTTTGGAGAAATCGGACGAAATTGTACATGAAGGTCTTATTTCCCTTGAGGATGATTAAATGACACATGTAATGGAACTAAGTATGCTTTTCAATCTAATACTATGTTTTTTGAAGTGTGGTATTCATTATCGAGTTAATTTTAGTATTTTGTTGAGTTGACAGATAATAGTTCGGTAAGCACATATGATAATACAGGTTGCCGCAAATATTTCAGGTTGCCGAACACCTGTTTTGTGTCAGATATAGGTGTTTTATTTGAGTCTTCAGAGTAGAGTTCGGCTACCAGTCAAAATGTTGCGAGGTAACTGAACTATGTATTCGGCAACCTGGTAGGATTTAGCTGTCCGCCAAAAAAACAGTTCGGTAGAGTTCTGCTACCTTGAAAATGTAGCATGTAACCGAACTCTGTGTTCGGCAACCTGGTATGATATAGCTGTTCGCCGAAAAAATAGTTCGGTGACCAAATATTTGTCACAGGTAACCGAACTTTTGGTTAGCTATGTAAAAAAATTAGGTGGACGAAAAACAACCTGTATTCAAAATTTCTTCCAAAAAAAATTGAAAACACAATCCCAATTATAATTAAAAACGCAAACAAGTTTGTAAAACAAATATAAAAGTTGTTATACATACACAAACATATGAAATTAAACCATACGAAATCCACAACTAGGATGTTTTTTGACACTAAAACCATACGAAATCACTTATGACCACCATGACGCACCCTTTTACCACTTCCTTTTTTTACCACGAGTTTTAGGTGGAACTTCCTCATCACTTGGGGTTTTATCTACTCGTCCGGTTTCCTCCATGGCGCGACTTGAACATTCTCCTTGTTGTCGACCCCTCTTCAATTGCTTAGACCTACTTGACTCCATCATTCTATTAGTTATAAGACCCTCCCACTCGCCGTAGAGGTAGGTTTGTTGCTTAGTCGACATCGGCTCTCCACTACGGATTTTAGCCATCCATTTCTTCAACAATTTCGTACCCTTCTTCACCTGATTCCAAATTTAAGCATAAGTAAATATATTTTCAATACTTTCAAACAACAAGGAAGTATAAGAGAAGACATTTTCTTACCACATTATCCCATAACATTTTTGCTTCTTCTCCACAAATAGGCATCTCCTTCTGAGCTCTCTTAGCATCCCTCTCCTTTGCGTTCGCTTTCGCCTTATCATTCTTAGCTTGTTCTTCTCTATTTATCACAAAACGATGACTAATTTCCTGATAAAACTCCATATAATCTTCATCACATGCATTTACATCTCCATCACAAGGTACACAATCACCTAAAGGTAAGTAGTAGTTACTAACTGCATTCCAATGTCCTACCGTAGGAGTTGGTTCATGTTTTGGAACAAAATATTTCTCGGTGTTCTTTGTTCCTTGAACCACCAAATTGAAATTTTCATTCACCACGTCGGGATCCATTTGGACACAACAAAGTTGTCTTAGTATTCTCCTTGGATTATATATTGCGTAGCCATTAGGATACCAAATTGGTCCATAGTATGCCGAAACGGTAGAGAAACCATTCATATCTTCTTCATCTACATGGACATCATCGGGTACGGTGTATGGGTGAAATACCACATCGTTCAACGTAAGTTTATCCAATTTCTCTCTCAACGAAGTCAACTGCTCTTCTTTAGACTTCTTTTGTGCGTCCAAAAACAACCATTTTCCAGCTGTAGGTTCGTCATAGGGATAAGGTGTCTTTTACCTAACCAATCCCAATGAAGGGAAGTGGTCATAAATCCAAACCTATGCGAAAATACGAAAATATTAACAACATACATGATAATTGATTTGGGAGCAGAAAATTTATGCGAATAATTTGCTAACTAACAATGTAAAAGCTCACCTGAATAAGAGTTAAGTAACCTCCAATTTGAGTTGTCTTAATCCTCGACCCTTTGCTCATCTCTCCTAGAACAAAAGCAAGCACCCCAGTGGCCCAAGAGTATTGGTTAATCTCATCGAGATTCTCCAAAAGCTGTAGATAATGTGCATCCACCCTATTTCCTGAAGTGTCGGGGAAAAAGACGGTTCCTAGCTGATATAACCAATAAGCGGTGACATGATGCCTAAGGGTCTCCTGGTCCATCACCAACTTTCCTTTCTCCACCTTCTTTCTTGTCCCTCCAAATGCTTCCTTCAACTTTACCAACTTGAATTTATTCACCTTCTTCTTGAACGCTCCATTTACCACTCTTGGATTATACTCATCGCCCCGTTTAGGGGACTTCACATAACGTCTAAACTCACATTGAGCCTTTCTCTCATCCCATCCTAGACATTTTAGAGCCAATTCTTCAAGACATTCATAATGCATCGAGGGGTTGTAGCCTTCTCGAAGACACTTACCTTCCACTGGTAAACCGGTTATTCTCGAGCAATCATCAGGAGTAATTCCCATCTCGCCAAATGGAAGATGCATTGTATATGTCTCGGGATAATACCTCTCGAGAAATGCGGATACGGCAACAACGTCAAAATCCGCATGTGCATACTCTATAGCTCTCCATAACACACACTGTTTCACCTTTGCTTGAAAATCGTCACACTCCAAAGATAGATCCCATTTGGACGCCTTTTGACGCCGAATAAGACGAACTGCATCATTATGATCCTACGAAAAAAACATAACACTATTAATACTTGACGAAACATGTCCCAAAAAAAAACGTTTTGTTAGGTAAAAATGAACTTAAAGAATACATTTGTCGCATAGATCTTCGCAGCCCATGAGTGTTTGTAGCCAAACAATGTGGCCCCTCCATCATTTGGAGTACCATAAGTTGGGTTCACTGGTGGCAAACACAAATTATCAGGGGGAATGTGTGAGTATCTATCACAAGGCGGCTTCCGCTTCTTTTTCTCTTTAACATGAACTATTTCTTGCTCTTCTTCCTCTTCCTCCACTTCATCCTCTTCCTCCTTTTCATCCTCTCCCTCCTCTTCTTCCTCTCCCTCTTCTTCATCATCCTTCTCTTCTTCATCATCCTTCTCTTCCTCTTGTCCTTCTCCTTCGTTGCCCTGTCCTTGTTCTTCTTCCTCTACATTCTTAACGTGTTCTATTTGTTGTTCAACCTCTTCATTTCCTTGGTCTTCATTTCCTTGCTCTTCTTCATCATCATTCTCTTCTTCAATAACATTATCAATTGTATTCTCCATCACCTCTTGATTGACTTCCTGTAATGATCCCCCTCCATGTTTTGCATTTTTAGTACCACGGTTTCGGAAATCCAGATGTATCCTACCGCAGGTGTTGGAGTTCTCAAATCTTCGGCTACGTGGGGATTAGATTTTTTCCCTTTGTTCCTAATGAATGAAAACCACATTATTACCTAAACAGAATATTGTCTTACCAAATAAAATTGAACATGGGATTACATCAAACACAAAATGTTAACAGACTAAAGTTCGGTTATCTGGTATAAGTTGCGAGGTAACCGAACAACAAGTTTGTATGTGACAGATCAAGGTTCGGTTACCACATAGAAAGTGCGAGGTAACCGAACTATATTTTATCAAAGTTCGGTTACCTATATAAATTTATCGAGGTAACCGAACTCATATTTTTCATATAAAGAAGGAGTTCGGTTACGTTATTTTTTTGCGAGTAGTTCGGTTACCTTAAAATTACTAATTGGCCGAACTGTTCTTCATATTGAAAGTTCGGTTACCTATATAAATTTATCGAGGTAACCGAACTCAAAATTTTCATATAAAGAAGGAGTTCGGTTACGTATTTTTTTTGCGAGCTTACCGAACTTCATAGTTCGGTTACCTTAAAATTACTAATTCGCCGAACTGTTCTTCATATTCAAAGTTCGGTTACCAAATTTTAGAGTTTTAAATTTTTATCCTAGCCGAAATCTCTACTGTAACTTTCATTTTCAGTGGTTTTTGATGATTTCTTCAACAAAAAACGATTCAAAGGAATGGGTATGAAGGAAATTACCTGCGGATTTTCATTTTGATAGAATCAGACTCCTTGGTTTATGTTGGATGCTTCAATTCGTCTCCCAACTTTGCTTCAAGTTGTTTATCAACTTCAAATTGATTTGGGAGATTCGCTATGCTAGCCAGACCCTGACTCAATCCGGGAATTCTTGGTGTCTGCTTAGAACGCATTGTTTTATAAAATTGATTAATCGACGATGAATTTTTTCGAATCGACGATGTATACGAAGAAGAGGAGAAGAAGAAGAAGAAGAAGAAGAAGAAGAAGAAGAAGAAGAAGAAGAAGAA
>JAJJMB010004763.1:1512512-1575033 GCA_023531105.1 Papaver atlanticum | reverse complement strand
AAGAAGAAGAAGAAGAAGAAGAAGAAGAAGAAGAAGAAGAAGAAGAAAATAAAAAATATGTGTTTTAAAACTGATTTTAGGTTTTAATTTAGGGGTTAGATTAGTGGGTAGTGGTTAAATTAGTGGGTTATTAGGATTAGTTATAACCTTAATTAGGATAAGGGCAGATTAGTCTTCCCTAATCTTTTAGGACACCCCTTAAAATTTTGGGTGGACATTTGAATAACAAAGTAGTCCCCCACTGTTTTGGGGTAGTCCCCAAAACATCGTTCTTCTTATAACGTATTTTGCGGCTATGAAGAAGCAATACCCACGATTTTCCAAATGTCTATAAGTGACAATGTACTATGACAGTGTAACCAAGTAAAGCATGCTCATGATTATTTACTGGCTATCCCTATCAGTGGGCTAAATCAAACTCTTGGACCTCGACAATTTAGGAGTGTGCTCTGTTACCGTCTCGGCGTCCTCTTTTTGCTGAAGATAGTCGATGTACCAGTTGTCACAGGGAAATGGACATATAGGGGGATCATGCTCTTCATTGTGCCAGCGAAGTTGAGATTAAATTCAGGCACGATTTGATACGTGATGTATTTGTAGACATATGTTTCCGGGCTGGGGTGGCAGCTAGGAAGGAAGCTTCATTGGATTTTATTTCTGCTGGGAACACATTACTACCGGCCGACTTGTTAGTTTACAATTGGGAGAATGGAAAAGATACTTACCTCGACGTCACTGGTGTCTCTCCATTCACAAGTGATCTTTGATATTTTGCAACAGGCCAAGCTATTTCTAAGGTTGTTCTCCGCAAGCGCAACAAATACCTGACTACATGTGAGACTCATGGATACAGATTTGGTACCTTGGTCTTCACTACCTTAGGTGAACTAGGTGAAGACATAATAATAATATTATTATTGAAACCAGAAAAGTCATTACATTGGGGGAAAAAAGTCATTATTTTTTATTATTATTTTTTTAATAATAATAATAATAATCGGTTTCCAACCATTCCAATGTAAATTGTTTGATTCATTCTTTAATGAAAGCCAGTTTTTATAAAAATAATAAAAGAGCAGATCTTCAACGACATCTTTCTTTAACATCAATTTGATGCAGTGTTGTTGCTGGTATAGAAAATTAGGACGGCGTCATTGTGTAAAGAGGGAATATGGGTTTGATGATGTTGTGTTTTTGATGCCAGTATAGAGTATAAAGAGGATTTCGTAGTTGTACAATAATACTGTGTAGTGAAGGCCGAAGGAAGAGAGAAAGAGTAAGAGGCGGGCACGATGGAGTTGTAATGGAGTTGGGTAATTAAGTTTCTATTTTTTATGTTTGGAACTTCAATTACCACATTTACCCTCGGACACATGCCTTAAGTCTGCATCTGATTGACAATGTTTCCCTCTGGAATTGGACGTGATAGCCAGTGCCAGAATGTTTTCTTTTCAGTAGAATTTTTTTATGACTGGAAGGGCTGTGGGGTAACTAAAAATTGAATGTGGGATGACTTGAAAGTTAATTGGGCTTAATTTTCTTGTTACACCTGGCTTAACCATATTTTTTAGGCATGATTTTTTAGCCAAGCTTGAAAAACCGAAGTAAAATGCAAATTTTTAGATTAAATTTGTTTTCCATATGTACACTAAAGGTCACAAGAATAATTTAGATTCAACTTTAATACAAATGGGAAAAGCGAATAGGGACAAGATGATTATAGAGAATTGAAGTAACACATTAAAAGGAAGATTACATAAAAGTTCGGTTTTTACATACCTGTGACCAGCATGCTGGAAGAATAAGCCCGGAGGAGAATTTGGCATTCTGGTTCCAACAAGTCACTACCAAATGCTGATGCCTTATCTGGACAGCACTGGAAAATGAATATAAGATGACGAAATGCTGTACAAGTACTTTATAACATGTGATAGCAAAAATGCTGTAACAGATAAAGAAACAAAATCACAATGTGAGACCTGAACACGGAGAACAGCTGGTTCGTGTCGTTCAAATTTGTATACAGGGAATCCAACGCCATCAACAGTGAGATTTCGATGGTCAAACATGGGAACAGAATTATCAGCCAACCTGATGCACAAGAAATATTTGAAGATTCGTCATCAACTCTTATCTATGACTATGAGAATATGATATCTTAAGAATATCCCCCAAGCTTCCCTAAATAGGAAGGGAGAACCAACTAGTGATAGTACTACAACAGTTACCTAAGGTACATCATATTCAAATATGCACCTTTTTTTGGCAAGATGAGGCAGGTAGGTCAAATACATACCCGGTCAAGATGAAGTTCGCGATTCCAGTCGACACAGTGCACATCAGCATTGTGAGCCTTTTCAACCTGTTGACTCGACAAGCAAACAACAACACCCAGATCATGAGATTACAAACCAAAGCTCTGCCCTAGAGCACAAAGATCAAGAACAGACGAGAGATCTTGTTAGTAGATGATGCTAATGCAACTGAGACCATTATTTTAAACGTGGGTTAAACAAATATCAAGCAAAGCAATGTGCAGTAACGGAAGAAAGAAAAGGTTAAAATGAAAGAAGTAGAGAATCAACTTTGTTAGTTGTTAATTGGACTTGTGCTTGTACGAGCTCCCCAGAGAATAAGTCAGGAATTATCACCCACATTGCAGAACTCCAGTGTGCTACAAAACAAATGTGAGAGAAAATAAATTCATGAAAGTGCATGGAGAGGTAATAACCATGCAAACCGCCAAACAACATATACAAGTATAACTGCCAATCACCTTGATGGACTAAACTGCACATCTTCAACCGTGTCATCATGCCCCTGGTAGATACCACATGCTCCATACAAATGCTCCCAGAAGCTTTTTCACCAACCGCTTCAGAAGGTGTTTTAGACCCTGGCAATTTTGCGGATCCTTGGTCTACTACTGCAGCATATATATGATCCTGAATACTACACAAAACAACTGACTTAGTGACTTCTCTTTGCCTGGCATAATATAAATTTGAGATTAGAAGGATCTATAGGAAAATTCATATCAAAATCCAAGAAAGTATATCAGGTGCAGGTGACATCGATATGAATAATGAAGCTTTAAAGTTTGAACTTCCAGTAAATAATCAACTATCTACAATTCTAGTACATTATGATGTTTCAGAAACACTCCACCACATCTCCTGATCCAACATCTAGATTGTTTCCAAATCCTTTGGGCACAAATCACCTACTTCAGATGGTTGCACTTACAGTAACTATATTAGCACCTATATGGCTCATGGAGTTCCTAACAGGCAGCAATTCCATGTTAGAAAAACATATGAAAGAGCATATAACTAACGGCAGTAGGGAGAAAACCCTTTTTTGTGCAATTCATTTTACTTTAGCACATTGCATTTACATAACTAGACCAGCAGCCACATATCTCACTACTAAAGACTAACCAACTTCAATGAATCAAAAAAGCCTATTAAAAAGACGAACCCAGTGATGTTTCATCACATCCGAACTTTAAAAAAAAAAAAAACGGAATGCACAAGAAAGAAGCAAACGGATTCAGGAGACGTCAACCCAGTGAACCAACAACAACAGTGAGTGTATACCTGTTCAGAAAGGTAGAGACATCGGTTCTTGTATGTAGCTTGCTCAAGCTACGGACCACACCTAGAAAACAACACCATAATTAAAAAGAGTTAAAATACCCAAATTTTTTCCTCCATTAAAAACAACTACACAAGCTCAAATTTCACAGTAAAAAAAAAAAACCTAGAAATCTGAACAACGAGAAATAAAACCAGAATCTTAATTATGGGATATCAGTATCACCCACAAAAATGAACTTCAAAGGTTTTAAGGAACCCCATAAATAACTAACAAAAAAGTTAATTATCTCCCTTAAAAACAACTAAACAAAGCTCCAGTTTCAAAGTCCAACAACTTAAACAACAACAAACAAACCCTAAAAATCTCGAACACCAACAACAACATGAAAGAAAACCAGTTTTCTTGATTATGCGACCAAAAACGGCTAAAAGAAGAAGAAAACAAACTAAAACCATCAAAATGAAGAAAAACGGGTTTAAGTAGGTAAAAAAGTAAAAATAAAGAATTGTGAAAGTAAAAACAAAAGAAACTGTAGAAACGGAATCTCAACGGGAAGTAAGAGACGCTAAACAAGGTTATAATTATTAGCAAGTGAATCATAAAGAATAACTTCCGTTGTGTGTATTATACAGACTAGTCTTAAAAAATCATCATGCCCAACTTTAACTAGATCACTACAACTTTGAATGACAATCCCATCCTAATGGGTTTATTTTACACGTGCGGATATCAAACTACAAGCTTATGCATGAATTTCTACTAAAAAACACAGAATGATTCATATACTAAAAACAAGAGGAACAATGTAAAGCAGATTAACACCATTGAAATCAAAATGGAAGAAAATTCCCTCTTAGACAGAAATCAATCGTCTTATCAAACCCTAAGTTTGTTGTCTCAGCCGTTTCTTTATAGCTACTCTCAATAACTTATATGTTTACTCGTCTTTTCATCTTCACGCACATCAGCAGTGAGATTTCGATGGTCAAACATGCGAACAGCATTATCAGCCGTCCTGATGTAATAGCACAATTATTTTTTGAAAATTCATCATCAACTCTTATCTATGACAACGAGAATATGACATTTTAAGAATGTCACCCAAGCTTCCCTAAAATAGGACATATGAGAAAGAAGTGGAGAGGTTTTAAGGATTCCCATTCCCACCAACTAGTTGAACAGCTACCTAAGGTTCATCATATTCATATATAAGTTGACCATTACACCGTCTATTTGCAACACCAGGCAGGAAGGTCAATACACACCCTGTAAGGTTTTCATCATGGTGATTCCAGTCGACACAGTGCAGATCAGCATTGTGAGAATTTTTAACCTGTTCACTAAGAAAACCAAGAAAAACAAACCCAGATTATGAGATTGCAAACCAAAACCCCGCCCCTATAGCACAAAGATCCCGAACAGACGAGCCATCTTGCTAGTTGCTAATGCTAATGCAAGCGAGACCATTATATTAGACATGGGTTTCTTAACAATATCAGGCAAAGGAATGTACAGCAGTGGAAGAAGGGGTGAGAATGAAAGAAGTACAGAATTAACCTTGACAGTTGGACTTGTGCCGGTACGAGCATCCCAGAGAATCATCACCCACACTGCAGAACTCTTGAGTACTACAGTACAATTATAAGAAAATGTGTCAGAGAAAAAGACAATTACGAAACCGTATGGAGAGCTAATAACCATGCAAACTGTTAAGTAACATATCCAAGTATAACTGACAGTCACCTTGATGAACAAAACTGCACATCTTCAACAATGTCGTCATGCCCTTGGTAGATACCACGAGGTCACATACAAGGGCTCTCAGAAGCTTTTTCACCAGCGGCTTTAGAGGGGGTTCTAGGCCCTGGCGAAGCTTTTAAAAGCTGTGGAGGAAAAGCTTTTAAAAGCTATAAAAGGATAAGTTTTGGTCCCACCTAAATTTAATATTTGGTTTATCTTTTTTATCCCTATATTATTTTATAAATGATAAAAGTTATCCTTAAATTTATATACAATCAATTTTTTATTTCATACTTTTATTATTTAAATATTACTCATTGTTTTTTATTTTCAAATCATTTTATATACCCTTTCATTTAATTTGTCAATAATAACAATAAAAAAAATATAAAATAATTATGTAATTTTAGTTTCAAAATTATATATATATATATATATTAAAAAGTGGTTAAGTAAAATAATTTTTTTACAATCATAATAACAGTGACAATTAATAAATTTAATAATATATATATATATTTAATATTAAAAAACTAATTATATTTAAACCCAATAAAATTGAATAAAACTATTTTCAGGGATAAGTCTGTTTTTGTCATTTGCTACAACAGCAATGGTTGAATATGATAGTTTAGCAAACACACTTTGATTTGCTTTTTTAATCAGCTTCAACTTTAATTAATATTTTACCAAACATCTAACTGTTTTTTTTCTCACAGCACAGCATATCAACGCACAGCAGAGAAGTGTTTTTACAAAAGCCGCAGCAATACCAAACTAAGCCTAAGTCTTATGAGCTAGATTGAGCTGCTGGGCGGTGGTCCCAACTGACGTGGATTGTTAATTTAGCTGCTAGATTAGCACTCCCATAAAACTTAGGTGGTTGTCCTAGCTAACGTGAATTGCCAATCGAACTGCTAGATTAGAACCCCATAAGACTTAGCCTTACTGTGCAAAAGTGGGCCAACTTTGCAAGTTACGAATTGACTTTAAATGCCTAATGGCTAATGATACAAATCCATATATTACACTATTATTATATTTGTTTATCACCTTAATACCTTAATAGATCACATGACAATACGAATCTTGGATTAAAAATAAAAAGAAAAAAAGCCTTTGCGTTTTGTCTGTGAAAAGTCTTTCAAGATACTGTTGTCCTTAATTAATTACATGGTGTACACGGTAAGAATATACTCCATCTGTCCTACTTTACTTGCCTAAATTGGTTTTTGCATAAAGATTAAGGAATATAGAGAGAGTAATTTTTTTTCCAAAATTACCTCAAGCTAGTATTTAAGATACATAGTTTTTATATATCTAGTTTTTTGGAATTTACTTGAAGAATTCAAAAAGAAAAATTGTGTCAAAAATTGTTTTAGTTGTATAGAGAAATCTTAACTCAAGAGAATAAATGATATATATAGAGAGAAGAATGTTTAAGATGGTGCATAGGAAATAGAATTACACAATTCTCAACCCTATGACCTGATTCCAACATAGGGGGTAGATTAGGATAAAAAGTGAAAAATATGAAACATAGCAAGTAATTTAGGACAAAAGAAATCCCAATTCTAGGCAAGTAAACTAGGACGGAGGGAGTAATAGATTATCAGTCAACTTTATATTTTCGTTTCTACGATTCTACCGTGGACGGCGTATAGTCAGTCTAGGCTGTCTTATACTCCATCCGTTCTATTTTAGATGCCTAAATTGGGGATATTTTTTGTCCTAAATTATTTGCTAGAATTCATATTTTTCCACTTATTATCCTAATCTACCCCTATGTTGGAATCAGATCCTAATATGGAGAATTGTGTAGATCTACTTCCTAGACACAATCTTAAATACTCCTCTCTCTATATCCTATATTCTCTTAAGTTCTATTTTATGTTTTGAATTGTTCAAAGAACAAAAAACTAAACATCTAAAAACTAGATACCTTAAATACTAGCCTAGGATAATTGTGGAAAAAAATTACTCTCTCTGCATTTCTTAATCTTTGTGAAAAATCCTATTTAGGACGGAGGGAGTATAAAGATAATGCTGGAGCAGTGGAGCACCAAGAAAGACATTGATTGTTTTATTTAGTTAATCGAGATGTCTATAAACCTTCCATGTTCATGAGTATCCTAATTCTTGGAATTTATGTCCAATTAATCAACATAAATATAACCGTGTACATATTTTTCTTCATCTTCCACTCCATCCCTAGTTTTCTGCACAATCTCTTAAATGAGGGTTATAACATAAGGAAGAGACCTCACTTGAATATGTTTTCTGCCGTTTATAGGGACTACCAAATTTTACTTCTCCGCCTTTATAATAGGGATGGAGGGAGTATTTAATATAAAACTCTTGATATATTGATATATTGTTCATATTCCTCTTGGAATTGACAAGGACAAATCAGGTAAAATAAATAGTATTGAGTAGATAATTTCTTATTTTAAGAGACTCTCACCACTCCGTCTATATATTCGGCAAGGAGGGAGTAGAAGTATATTATATATTGTTGAAACCTAGAAGAAGAAACATTGCTCTATTGAAGAAGTTCATACACGGTTCTGAACTATCAAAGGATTACGCCTTACGCTTCCCAAAAAAAACGGTTTAAATTCCTTCCTGTAATTACATGGTGTCCTCAACGAGCTCTGAATCTGGAAAACAACTAGATTTTTGGAAGGTGTTACTTCCTGGTAGGAAAATGAAGTTTGAATCTTCTGACAGTGAGTCAAGCTCTTCTTCTAAAAGGATCGAGAACACTTAACAAGAAGACATCATAGCTACTCTACTTAAACAACTCGGAATTTATTCTGACAAAAAGAAGCTCATTCTAAAGCATGTCCAAGATATTGACAAAGAGTTAAAGAATCATACAAAAAAGATCATCGATATGATCGAAAGGATTGAATCTAGAGTATGTTTGCTTGAACTGGACTCGAAAGAATTCACGAATCAATCATCTGATGGGGAATACTTTCCTCTAACCTTTGAGGAAGATTAAAGACAAGTTTGTATAGTTAAATCTTCGTGAGAAAAATTTCTTATGCCTTTGTAAGAGAATAATTATGTTTAGGAGATAGTTGATAGACGCATTATTGTGTCTAATATGTCTCAATTGTATATATAGTTAGTATTCGATTTTGTATTTATTTTGTTATTTTATGTCTTTGTAGGTATTTTTAGAGAAATAAGCTTTTGCGGTGAAATTGGCTCGAAAAGTGGTGATTTGGACCCCATAAGACATGTGCTAAAGGGACTCCACGAACGGATAAGGGGCGACCTTCTTCTTCCACATTTAAACAACAGAAGTTGGCGGGAAAATATTGCAGCACACGACCAGATTAGGGTTCGAGATTTAACCAAGAAATAGTGAGATTTAAACTCTGGATTTAAATTATGTGGGCCTTTTAAGTGTAAACACGGCTGGTAATGGTCTTGGATTCGTTCAAAAATTGGTTGGATAATCGGATTTAAAGAAATCAGGGTTCACGGGTTTTTGGTTGTTCATCTGCGTACATTTGTGAAGTGTTTCGGCTGAGATTTAATCGGACATTTAGTTGGATTTGGTTGGGAAATGACATGTTTCATTAAAAAAAGGGAATGTATATGCCCTGGAATCGATTGAAAAGGAAGTTACGTGGAGTTGGAAGAAAAACAGAGTATATGCACGTACATGGGTTATTCTCGGGATTTTCTGAGTAATTTTGGGAGTGTTAACTGTGGATGGACGGAGTTGGACTCGTGCTGATTGATTACTGAGTATGTTGGAGTGTGTCAAAACCATGCAGACGCGTGATGGAGCTAATAAAGGAAGATTATTCTCACAACTGACCGTGGAAGATAAATATGATTATTACGGGATTATTCGCATTCAGTCTGGAGTATCTCGGTGTGTTGAGTATAAATAGGTTTCCATAGTACCATACAAGGGGGGTCGAGAGTTTGGGGAGCTGAGGAGATCCAGAGAAGAAGAAATCTGAGTTTTACAAAACTCGGTTTCTGCTGCTGCTGCTGCTGATGAACATCAAGAACACGAAGAACAAAAGCCCGTAAAGGAAAGTCGTTGCAAACTGTCGCTTAATTGCGACAGTTCTAAATTCCTTTCCAACGACTGTGCAACAGTGTTTACAACACTTGTCTTTTATCGTTCATTTTATGACGATTTTTGTGCGTCGCAAAATCCTGTTCTACACCATTTTCTCTTTATTTCATCTTTGTAAACCATTTTTGAGCCTAAATAAATATATTGAGAGCATGTTTACTATGATGAGCTAAACCCCAAAATTGGGGCGATGGAGGAAGCCTTATTTCACACTTAATTAGATGGGTCATGCTTAGCTTAGGTGATTTGATGTCCCATGCTTAACATTTACATCTAATATTTTGAGAATCTATCTTGGCAAAAATAAGAGTCACTTTATTTTATATTTTTATTGAGCTATAATTGTTAAAAGAATTATTATTTGAACCTTAAGAAATGAATTTGGTGGAATCCTAAGCCCTAGTACCTCTCGCCCACTTTGTTAATATTTTTGTATATAATTTTTATTAAATTTAAAAACTCGAATCTTCACAAGTCTCAACGAACCTTTTACTACCACTATTTAAAATTACGTCAATTTTTGGTGCCGCCGACGCAGATTTGTTTTTAGATTTAGAGTTTCTGATTTTTATTCTTTTGTTCTTTTTTACGTTTCTTGGGTGTTTGTCTTTTTGTTGCAGGTTTTGAATCAAAGAGGAATTGGAGACGAAAGACCTGGGGAATTAAAAGATAGACAAAGCGAAAAGAACGGAGAAAAGACGAAGATACTTTAATTTATTTATTTTTTTATTTTTATTTTTATTAGATTTTATTTTTATTTTTAGATTTCATTTTTAGAAATTGTAAATAGGACTTTATTTTTGTAAATTTTTATTTTTGAACCTTTTTATTTATTTTTTATTTTTGGAACATTAAACATTGGACTTTAATTATTTTTTTTAAAACCCTACTGAAGGGTAATTAAATATAAACTGTTTGCGGGGAAGGACGACGATTACGATATCGTCTCGGCCCCTCGGGTTCGTACACTGACACAGGAGTTAGTGGCCTGAGTCGACTACAACCGTTTCATCGCCCGTCTGGTACGGGAGGTAAGCTTCTAAACACCCGTGAATCCCCTGTCAGCGGCTTTACAGTCTTCCTAAAGGTGCATATATGTTGAGGTTTTGAATACGGACTTTAATTTCCTAGTAAAGGGCAAGGCCAGGCCATACAAGATAAGGGTTTTGATTTCATCACCGTTCTCTTCTTGCCCGCCTTAGGAAAACATAACCTACGCGAACCCAAGCTTAAAATACTGATTAGAACGAGACCGAAATGGTAACGAGCTTGTAGGAAAGTCATTCAAAGGGAAGTATTGGGTATCTTATTAGCTTAACTCAAAAGTTCAGGAAGATTACTGTGAGTCGACTAGAGCCGCCCTAACGGGAAACGTTTCCAAAGAGGTGGGGGTATCAAAGCTCCTCTGAGCTTCCCCTACTTCTCTTCGACTCACTTTATTCTGATCGATCTAGAGAGGTTTGCTAAAATGATACCTAGTTGCCTTTTGGAGGAATAGAAGCTGGTCTAGAAACAATCTAAGGGAGCCATCATGCTTGTTGTTTGCTAGATTTTATAGGTTTGATTTGGTCGAGTCAGCCTTGCTTGTGATTGTGTAGAATTCCCTTGCAATTAAGAATGTCGAACTGGTATGATAGAAGCCAATACAATGAGTATCGACCTGAATTTGATTATGGACATCATCATTTTTATGACCATGGTGGGAATAGTAGTTGGGAACGCCAATCTTTTAAAGGTTATGGTCATCCCATGGTGAGCCCGAGTACTATCCATCCACGAATTGGTCTTACGAGATTAATTCCAATAATTTGTCTTTACTAGAGTCGACACGTAAGTTAGCTGAGACAGCACGTAAGTTTGCAGAAATGAATAACTTAGTTATGGACGAAAATGCAACGAGTGAACTTTCTTTACCTTCTTTCCTAGATTATGTAGGGAAATCATGTGAGTCGGCCCATAAGCTTTTGTTAGAGACCCAGAAAAGAACTTCTCTAAAAGATCTAGTTATTCAAAATAGTGTTTCCGATTCTACTCTTGATATCAATGGTGAATATTTGCCTATTTTAGAGGACGAGGTTAGAATAAAAGACACTAATTATTTAGATAAGCTTCAATCATCTTCGTACTATTATGATGATGAGGATAGTAATAATGAAGAATCTGAAATATGTAGGCATAGTGATCAGGAAACTATTAATCCAATTGAGCTTTGTAATGATTATATTATTTCTAGTTCAAATCCAAATAATTTTTATGATTATTCACCTATTCAAAAGGACGAGGATTTGATTAGTGATACCACCGTTTTAGACGATGTAGTTTTTCCTTTTGATTACGAAGCCTATAGTGGTTTAGAGGAACGGGTTTATTATGAAAATGTTGTTTTAGAGTCTAGCGACTTAGAAACAATAGTCTTAGACGAAGAAGATAGACTCGTAGAGATGAGTAAAGATGCACTACCTGATAATAACTTAGAAGAATCAATTGACCATTTTAGAGAATCTGATGATCTAGAAATTAGGGAGATTGTGACTAGTCTAGCTAGAGACACTGAAAACTCTAAGTTTGGGGGTGATTATCACTTCCCTAGTGCCTTACCTTTAACTCTCAGAAAGTCCCCTCACTTAGGACTTGATATCTGTGCCTCGACCATTTTACAAGATTACCTTCATACTCGTTTTGCCGAACCTAATGATGTCCAGGAAGAAGTTCAATCGTTAGAAACCCATCCTATGGTTGATGTGGTTTGCCCAGGCTATGTACCCAGATTGACTTTGTTTTCCCACCAAATAGTTTTCTTCCAACTGTGGGAACGTTTATATTTCAAATGTGTCATTTATTAAGTTGTGAGACTAAACCTAAAAGCTTTAGGAAATTAAAATCGACACATTTGCTTAAGAATGACCATCACTTTTATCGTGGTCAATTGTGTAAGTCAAATATGATTGACTTAGAGGATCCTCAGTTATTTAGGTTATTATTTTGTGATTCTAAGTTCTTATTTGAGTTTTTACAGACTCTAGGACCTAATGATTCGGATCCCACCTATGAGGAAATGCAGCCAATGAAAATAATTTATCTAGACCCTTTCATAGAACCTGAACCTGAACCACAGTTAGCGATAGTTATAAGGAAACTAGGTAAGGTCATGCGATACTTGTTCACTTTGTTTGCTTATTGTTGTTTCCTATGGTAAGCTCAATTTGGTTTTGAAGACCCACAGTTATTCCGACTACTGTTATACGATTCGAGGTGACTAATCCTTTCCAATGTCTAGATTAAGACTTTAAACTTAGCACTTCTTGGGAGGTAACCCATTCTCATGCAACACGGTAATATCTTTCCATAACTCTTTTGCTTCAAATGGTAACAGTTTCTCCTTGTTCATGCTTTTAATTTCATCTTTAGAACATTGAGGACAATGTTAGATTTAAGTTTTGGGGTATGGGAAAAGCTTTTTAGTTGCAATAAATAAACTCCAGAGCCTAGAAATTTATGCCTATTAAGGATGGCACTAACCAATCTAAGTGGATGGAAGCATTTTGGTTTTAGGAGTTGAGGAATCAATCTGAGTAGATGGAAACATCTATAAGAGTCTATTCGTAAAAGCACAGAGCTCAGGTGTTAGAAATAACATGATAGTTTCGCCATATCTCGTTGAGTCCTTTTCACTTCTGTTTTTATTTTATTTTATTTTTAAAATATGTTTCTCTAAGTGATTAGGTGGGGCTCACGATTCAAATTGTTACCACTGCTAGGGTGTAATAGAGTGATTGGGATACTAAAAAAAAAAAAAAAAAGACCATTAGACCAATCGGAATAAATATTAACACTTTGATAGCAATATGTGTGTGTTCTCCCTGTCTCCGTCGCCTAAAAAAGCGTTGAATGCAGGATCCACGGGAATTACCATGTAATTTGCTGACAAGAAGCATGCGCTTGGATCCACAAGATCTAATCATGTTGTTAGTTCTAAATAAATAAATAAATAATGTGTGTTCAATAAATCGACCGCTGGTTCCCTTGTATATGCCAGACGAGTTGATCTAGAATTAGGATTATTGACCACTGGTCCCCTTGTATATGCCAGTTGTGTTGATAGTAGTCAGATCGGTATCTCAGTCCATTAGGATAGGTTCATCTTGGCAGAGGCCTTCAGACAGATATGAGAAACACCGTTCACCTAGTCAACCTCAAAACAATCTATGTTTTTCTATATCCATCTCTTAATCTATCCATGTGATTTGTTGACTCCGGATATTGATGTCCATAGTGAAACTATCTGAGTAGAGCTCTGTCACTTATATATGAATTTTAATATGCTTGAGTGCAAACTCGTGATCAGCAATTGGAATTTCGCATCAGGGTACTTCCTCCCGTAATCAATAAGTATGCCAATCAAGGAGGTTCTTTAGTGCCATTTCAAGGTTCTGCGTAGATAGCTAGGGTCTGGAGTAAAGGTTTTGTGGGTACACCTCTGGTAAACCCTCCCGAGACTATAACTCGGCCACTAGGGCCACCTAGGGGTTTAAAGGCTTGTTGCACACGCTAAGTGCAATCGCGATGCCTGCAACAGTGAGTTAGAATTTTATTTTGTAGATTAAATTTGCTCGAGACTAGCAAATAATAAGTTTGGGGGTATTTGATAGACGCATTATTGTGTCTAATATGTCTCAATTGTATATATTGTTAGTATTCGATTTGTATTTATTTTGTTATTTTATGTCTTCGTAGGTATTTTTAGAGAAATACGCGCTTGCGGTGAAATTGGGTCGAAAAGTGGTGATTTGCACCCCATAAGACATGTGCTAAAGGGACTCCACGAACGGATAAGGGGCGACCTTCTTCTTCCACATTTAAACAACATAAGTTGGCGGGAAAATGTTGCAGCACACGACCAGATTAGGGTTCGAGATTTAACCAAGAAAAAGTGAGATTCAAATGCTGGATTTATATTATGTGGGCCTTTTAAGGGTAAATAGGGCTGGTAATGGTCTTGGTTTCGTTCAAAAATTGGTTGGATAATCGGATTTAAAGAAATCAGGGTTCACGGGTTTTTGGTTGTTCATCTGCGTACATTTGTGAAGTGTTTCGGCTGAGATTTAATCGGACATTTAGTTTGATTTGGTTGGGAAATGACCTGTTTCGTTAAAAAGGAAATGTATATGCCCTGGAATTGATTGAAAAGGAAGTTACGTGGAGTTGGAAGAAAAACAGAGTATATGCACGTACATGGGTTATTCTCGGGATTTTCTGAGTAATTTTGGGAGTGTTAACTGTGGATGGACGGAGTTGGACTCGTGCTGATTGATTACTAGGTATGTTGGAGTGTGTCAAAACCATGCAGACGCGTGATGGAGCTAATAAAGGAAGATTATTCTCACAACTGACCGTGGAAGATAAACATGATTATTACGGGATTATTCGCATTCAGTCTGGAGTATCTCGGTGTGTTGAGTATAAATAGGTTTCCATAGTACCATACAAGGGGGGTCGAGAGTTTGGGGAGCTGGGGAGATCCAGAGAAGAAGAAATCTGAGTTTTACAAAACTCGGTTTCTGCTGCTGCTGCTGCTGATGAACATCAAGAACACGAAGAACAAAAGCCCGTAAAGGAAAGTCGTTGCAAACTGTCGCTTAATTGCGACAGTTCTAAATTCCTTTCCAGCGACTGTGCAACAGTGTCTACAACACTTGTCTTTTATCGTTCATTTTGTGACGATTTTTGTGCGTCGCAAAATCCTGTTCTACACCATTTTCTCTTTATTTCATCTTTGTAAACCATTTTTGAGCTTAAATAAATATTTTGAGAGCATGTTGAACTAAACCCAAAAATTGGGGCGATGGAGGAAGCCTTATTTCACACTTGGTTAATTATATTTAATTCTTTTCATGACTTTTGCACTAATTTTAATTGAAATAATGATTTGATTTAATTAGTTGTCATTTGATTAGATGGGTCATGCTTAGCTTAGGTGATTTGATGTCCCATGCTTAACATTTACATCTAATATTTTGAGAATCTATCTTGGCAAAAATAAGAGTCACTTTATTTTATATATTTATTGAGCCATAATTGTTAAAAGAATTATTATTTTAACCTTAAGAAATGAATTTGGTGGAATCCTAAGCCTTAGGGTTTCCTTTTACCATTTACTTTATTTTCCGTTACTTCCGTGAGTATGTTTTTAGAGTTTTAATTTTGATCGTTAATGGAAACATTCGTCTGATATTGCAACAGTTTGTGACAGTATTCCATTAATTTCACGAGTGCTTTTCTGTGTATCTTGCAATTTGTTACCCAATGGCCGCTACCTGTCGTGGCTAAGACGAGATATAGCAAAGTTTGTCAATTGCATACAGATGAATGATTGAATATAAGTTTATTTCGTGGAACTTTTGTTAATGATTGCAGTTTTGGTGATGTAAGAAAAGTTTTATTGAATTGCAGGGAGTTTTACATATGATGTCACAAATAGTCTTTCTTCTTTGTGTAGGATCATTTACATATGGTCTATACTCTAAAGGAGTGTGTTCTCTAGAAAGACTTGAATTCAAAGTCCAAAAAGGTAAATGTTGCATGTGCAAAATAATTAAGGCACTGTATTGAACGGGAACATTTTGGCTTTCACCTGGTATTTTTCACGCACTCCGTTATCCGTTTCACCCCAGTGATCCACCCGTTTGGTCATGATCATGTCTAGTCGGTATCCAATTTTCCATCGGGAACTAGAACAAAGCTTCTTTTCTGAAAATACAATACGATCTTAGATTAGATTAAATAAGATTAACATCCAAACACGATAAAATTAGATTATCAGCCTACTGAACTTTTTTTGTTTTTGTTTTGATAAGCTGAAAATCCAGCACCAACACTAGAGCCTAACAGAACGGGGGTAGGCCCTCCCCTAAAGGTCAGCACTTAATTAGTATGTTAGTGTTACAGATTTCTGGGGAGGAACAAAAAAACCAAACCCCATTAAAACATTTTTGGCAACAGCCTTGGCCCACAAATCGGCTACACAGTTAGCTTCTCTGTATCTGTGAGTAATTACAAAAGAGCAAAAAAAGAGTGCTGCTCTCGGATATCATTACTTAGCCATTGCAAGTGCCAAGGCGGATTTCGAGAGATCCCTGTGCACTGTGAACTTTAAATTTTTGCTTGTACAGTTTTTTTCTTGATCGGTCATTTCGCCTCTACAGTTCTTCGTAGAGTCTACTGTTGGCTATACGAAGATGGTGTCAGTCTAGGCTGTCTATCGGACAATTGTCTAAGCAAGAAAATCAGTGGGCCCACTAAGGTTCTACACAAGAAATAATATTGAAATACAAGGACCTTCTAATACTCTAATTTCCTCCAGCTGTAATGAATTATGAAACCTGATGTGTGTGTGATCCAACGGCGGGGAAGTCAATCTAGCGGCTCACAAGCTGCTACGTGCAGGTTTGTACACATGTGTCTGCCGTAAGTATATCTCCTTATCTTTTTAAGTTGATTTTGCTGTGGGTTTTCTGAATAACATTGGTGCTGGTGCAGGTGAAGGTGCAGTTTTAAGAGGTAACAGCAGGGGATGGTCGTGTATTTGTCTTCCTTTTGTTTTAATGTTATTCTTGATTCTCAGAACTAATGCATGGTTAGATTAGTTTAGTTTTTAGTTTCTTAGAAAAATGGGGTTGTGTTCTTTTGGATTTAAGTCATGTATTTGACTCTACTGATCCTCCTTTTGTTTTTTTATTATTTTTGTTACACAGAACTAATGCATGCTTAGGTTTGTTTATTTATTTATTTTTGGAAAAATAAGGTTGTGTTTTGTTATTCGGACAGTATATTCTCAATCATTCTGAGGAGTTTGTTTATGTATCATGTGTTTCCCGAAAAGCTTTTTTTTTTGTCAACATTTTCTATGCATTATGTTAGGAGGATCCGATTTACGAAGTAGTGAGATCCAAATCAACGTATTTGTGGTTTTTGGTACTTTTGTGTAATACGAGAGAGTCCATTTTTCAGCAATTTTGTCTCGTTGATAACTCCTGTTTTAGGTAGATTCTGTGATGTGAGTCTCTACAATATTCAAAGTTCTGTTTTTCATATTCTCAGTAAGTGCAGTACATGAGGCTGAAAGTTTTTGCATCTATGAATTACCCACCACCATATTACAGTGGAAGATAATATGTTACTTTATCAGCTATTAAAAATAAAATAAAATAAAATATTAAAAATAAAATAATAATAATAATAATTCGTACTAACACATACATCGTCTTGCGGCATTGTTGCATGCATTTCCAATTACAAACAATTGCTTTATGCAGTTTACTCCATTTTAAAAAAATCACAATCATTTATTTTTACGTTATATAGCGAATAAAATGAGTAACTTATTCGTCTTATTTGTTGATTGTGAGGATTTTATGGATTGTCGCATGGAGTACCATTACCATAGCGATCTTTACATAGAAAAGCCAGATTTTATTCATATGTATCCCTATCGAGTGATAGGTAAGTTCACGGACGAGGACTTTACATGGATCATTTTGCTGTTTGTAAGAAAATTTGCGGACCTCTAGGATTTGACGAATCTTTAGTGGTCTGTGCTTGTCATCCCTATCCCTCTGACGGAGTAATGAAGCCTGCGAAGCGACCTATCTTAACTACGTTGTATTTCAGTGAATGGGAGTACTACGGGTCTATATTGGGACAACCAATGCCTTTTTACATCAATGATAATCCTTTTTGGATTAAAGAATGTCCTAGAAACACTCTCGTTTTAAGACTCGTGTGGGTGTCGGCTGAGAATATACAGGCTGTTAACTAGTATCTGGGTCCATTGCAATGGCAGGCTAATTGTGAGAGTCTGTTCTTATCACTATATGTCTGCTCGTTATTGTAATATAAGTAACCGAAGCTCAAATCTTGCTTTAAAGACTAGGGAGGCTAATTGTGTTGTGGGATTGTAGTTGCTGTAAGTATTCGTCTGGTTTAAGGTTAGTTATGTTATGTTCTGTTTCTGTAATGTTAACTGTTTTTGTTATTCCCCTTTTTATCTATTTACTAAAATAAGTAACCCAAATCTGCAGTATGAGTAAAAGTAAGAAAAACTAAATAAATTAATTAATTAAATAGTAATAGAGTAGAACCTCTATATGGAGTCTGGTATATTAGTTACACGAATATAGTGTCTGTCTAGGCTGTCTTAGGGGCGGAACTACATACTTATTTGGGCTGGCTTAAACCATCCCAAAGCCCAGAAATACTCCGAATTTTATTGTGCTTTTAAGTTTGGCTAAAAAAACTCATGCCTAAAAAATAGGCTTAAACCACCCCACCAATCCAAAAAGTTTTCAAGCCACCCCCAGGTCTACCTTTATTTTCCAACTCCGCCACTGGGCTGTCTAATACAAAGTTAATGGTAAAGCACCTAGGAAAACCTTGATTTTACACGGTATGCGTAGAATTGATTATTGATTTTAAATCGTTTCCCATACATATTTCTTGGTGTCGATCATCTGTGTATAATATCGTTCACATGGAGATGTTATTTGTTTCATGTGAAAAATTATTAAAGCACTTCTGCTTAATGTGAATATTTTGACTTTCACCTTCAATTTTCAAACGCTCCGTTCCACCCCACGGTCCCAACTCTTTGGCTATGCCCATATTCTTACACCATACGTTTTTTTAGTGTAAAGTCTCCTTTCAAGATATACTGTTGTTAATTAATTAGATGATGTACACCGTAAGATTAGATTATCAGTCAACTGTCAACCTTATATTTTCGCTTCTAAGGTTATACCGTAGAGTCTAGTATTAGCTACACGAACATAGTGTCGGTCTAGGCTGGGACAACAGGGGACGGTCCAAATCCCTGTATTGGAGATGCTACTACGTACGAAAAATCTGAAGGTGGACCCATTTTCGAGGACCAGTACGTGTGACGTAGCATGAAACAAAAAGAAAATAAGATGAACTTGTAGAACTCAAATAAATATAGGTAAAGTGTAAAACCATGTTATTATGGGAAAGTTTAGCTCCCGCACTACTAGATCAAGTTTGATCTCTGTTTGCGGCGTGAATTTGTTGCTTTTCCTGTAAAATTCTGTCAAAATCCATATATGGGTGGGGGAAACCAGTGGTGCAAGTGTAGCACTACCAGTCGGCACTTGACCCTATTCAGTCGAAATCCATGTACTTATAGAAAATTTTGCATTCAATCCTTCAAGCGATAAAACAGATAATTGTTGTTCATTAATTAGCATTCATATCTCTCCAATCTCCATTAACAATAAGAACACAAAGCTTCAAAAAAAAAAAAAAAAACTAGAAATGGACCCTTTAACTTTATATAGATTTGAGTCTTACAAAGTAATCAAGCAACATGAATTTGTGTAAAGATATCAAAACCAGCTAGAGAATTTATTAATTGGACTTTCCAATTGAATTGGAGTACAAATTCGTAAACATAAAAGTCTCAACAATTTTTTTCTAAAAGTTGCATACTTTCCTTGATATGGTGTGAATTTTCGATAGCAACATCACACGGTATGATATATCTGAAAAGATATAAAATTTGATGGAATGACAAATATGCAAATGACAGTGGTGAAGATTTGAGGCAAGAAAAAGTCAAAATACTCCGTTAACCATAGTTAAAACTCCCTGGTTAGATGATGTCATAATCTAAAAAAATCAACCGTTTAGATGCTGCTAGATCAAAATATTTTCCGTTATTATGAATAAAACCATATCACATATAAACTCTTTGTTCGATATAGACATCTAACTCAAAACCAATTAGTGGAATAGGCGAAAGGATTATAATCTGCAAAATCTTAGATTACTCAGACAATATATGACTAATATACTCAACTTGCCCCCTCACGCGTATCCTGGTTGGGTCTAACAAATCGTCTAGCTAACTTTTTACTTTGTTAACTTATCAGCGACTGTTCTTACGGTTTTCTTGCAATTGATGATAATAACAATAAGGTGAACAAATTAAGATCGTTGGATGTGTTTCCAACTTTCAATAACAGACGTCATTATAAAAATTCATGTATACAAATCTACTCTCTAGACAAATCTGGATAACGATTCTAGATACTAAAAATATAAGAGTAGTCCAGCCGATCTGGGATTAGATATTCTTGGATCTAAAAAGAACTTACTACTACTACTGTTACAGCCCAGATACTCTTGAATTTTTTAAAAAAATCCAGCAGATCTTGGAGTAGGAAACTGCCGGATAAGTATCATTCTTTCATCAGAATTGGCCTCTGAAGTTGGGAGCAAGAGAGTCACTTGTTATTCTTGTAAATACCATCAGACAACGTTTCATAATTAGAACGTAATACTAATGGTAAAAAGACCTGGAATAAGATATAAAAAAAAAAACACAACAGAGCTCAAAACCAAACAAAAACCAGTAACACCTGAGAAAATCATAACCACAATTTTTTGTACCTTTTGCATCATCACATTAAGTGTCTCACCCAGCCACCCCCTATCATGTCCTGTACGACCCGAATCTCGTCCCCCTCTTCCAATTTAAGCTGATCCTTATTACAATAAAAAAATCTCAGATTTGAAAACCAAAACCTTAGCATTAAATTCAAGACACTACAGATTAGAGAAAAATTACTTGATCTCATCTGCGGTATGTTCTTGCTTTATCTGAGTACCGTCAAGTATGAATTTGATGGATGTAATATCAATTTTTAATGCATCACAGTAGGCTCCCATAAGTCTACCCATCCGAGCCTTGCGCTTGATCCTAAAGCAAACCACAGCACCATGACCCTACGTTTGATGATAAAAAAAAAAAAAAAAAAAGTTTACACACAGGCAATATTAGGCATGCATCACCATGAGCATATACATCAAAACCATAACAAGCCCAGTCAGAACGATAGAGGAAAAAGAGAAGATTACCGGTACAAATACACCATTCTCAATCAGACTAAATTATCGGGCAAAAATACAGTATAGAAACAAGAACTTTTATGAAAACGAGACGAGTTTAGAATAAGAGTTATAATCCTAGAACCCAAACATTTTAAGCATTTGATGGAGTTTGAGATATCAGACTTACGTCATTACTCGTGACCTTGATATTAATGCGACTAGCTGGTTCTTCTTCAACTGGTTTATCTTCTTCTACTTTGACAACATTTGTTACGGCAGCCATTTTTAAGGAAGTCAAATTATTATTATTATTATTTATTTATTTTGCGATCAAGATTATATTTTCGCAACATCTTGAAAAATACACAACAAGTTCTATATTGCTTATTGCTTGTACGCTGATATTACGAGGAGAGCCTTTCCTAGATTTGTAAGGCTCTAGTTTGTGTTTAATTCATACTTATTACCAAAATATTACCAAAAAGAAGAGGGTAGTGAAGTTGATTTTTTTGCTTCCAGATTTGCCCCTGTCCAGGGGAAATTATCAAATCAAAATACTATCAAGCCACATATACGGGCAAAACGTGTTTCCCCACTACAATATAACTTCTATAAAATAATAGGTTTGGGAACAAGGAAAATTATTATTTTAAAGAGATATTATATTATCGATAATATAATAAATTATTATTTTATAATTATATAACAAACAATTATTTAAAAAATAATTACTAACTTGGAGGTTGAATAATACTTGTAAGTTAAGTACAATATCGATTAATTTTGTAAAAAATATTATATTATTGACTAACTGCAATACAAGCACTGCAAGTTTTAATCACACTTGAATACTACTTTTTATTGCAATATAATAACGTGGTTCTGAGTACTTTGACTACAGAACGAACTAACTTGGCTAGAATTTTAAAGAAAAACAAACCAATACTAAATCATATTTTGAGAAATTTTAATATGTATCAAATTTATTTTTTTGTTTTTCTGGTAGCATTATTATTTTATATATTATTTGGGACCTATTAATTATTAAAGAGAACTTTTAAAATGTATTATTTTATGATTTTATCGAATTTATTATTTTAGCACTAAGGGCCCGAGTCGGGACCAAGAAATTTTATTATTTAAACGAAAATATTATATTATCGAATATTACTTTAAAGAAGTTATACTGTATTCGTATCTACTTGTGGCTCACTCCCGGGTTTTTTCGCCATGATTTACCACGTCGTGCAAAACATTTTTTTCACCGATTTTATTGTCTTCTTCTTTCACATCAGTGTTCAAGTGCAAAACTCATTTTCACCTATTTTAGGATTATTGATAATTTGTAAACTCGTGTGTTGCAGTTTTATTTCGAGTTGAAGAAAAAAAAAATTCTTATGTATTTTCGCTGAAACATTGTGGTGTGGGGAATGAGAATCCCATCGGTTCCCCACCCACCCACGAAACAAAACGAAATTGTACCGATAAGACACACAGTAAACATGAGGACAACTGACTTCCGATGCATGTTGCCCCCTGGTTACATCCGAAAATCTATTGTACCCACTCTTGGATTCTAGATTTTAGCCGGTGGTGTAGACTCTCTGCAGGTGATGAGACAAGACGAGAGGATGAAAGGAGAGTCTGAGACCACGACACACGAAATTATAGGTTATAATGGCACGACAGATAAGATCACATAGTAAAAATGCAGGCATTTTCGTCTCGAAAATGTTACTCTACTCGCTCTACGACTATATAGTTTAGCCTAGCTAGTGGTGTTACTCTCCAGATGATGAGACTTGACAAGACAAGACAAGAGCGGACCAGACCAGACCCTTTTTGGAAACGCAAAAGCTATGTGTAAACATATAAAGCCTAGTGGTGTGTACTCTCAAGATGTGGACCAACAATATATAATTAATTATTCACCTTAGTTTAGGTTGTTTAGCTGGTGCTGAATACTCAGATGATGAGAGTTGAGAGAAGACAAGACAAGACAAGACCAGACGAGAAGAGACCCTTCTAAGAAAAAATAACAGGGAACATAGACATAGTCACGGTGTATTATACGGAAAATTTTAGAGGTACAAGTTAGCAATTCGGCAAGCGCCGATGATGATGAGGGGGCTTTATATGGACCATTGGATTGCCCCCTCGATGGTTTTCTCGAGAGGTTTTGTGGTGTCTCTAGCACAACTTGTAAAGAAAATAAGACTTTCTCAGGGATGACCTTGACCCTTCGCATTGGTGAATATGCTAATACAAGTGTTAAGGTCTGATTTTGGCATAATGTTGGTCAGTATCAAGTTTATGTTCAAGTTGTCTAGAACTAGCACCACTGGAACCACAAGTGAAATTGCATTGTGCCTAAATTGGGGAAATTTGATTTTCCCGTATTGCGATTTTGGCACAACTAATTCCAACAGGTGAAAATGGTGATTATCAATAAATTATGAAAAATAAAATTTGTGCTGAGTTGGTGTCATGTGATAATAACGATTTTCACATTAATCATAGGTGAAATATGCAATCATCCCTAAAAATTCGAATTATCACTAAATTGTGAATACTGAGATTTCACAGTCAAATGGACATAACTAGTTCCACCGGAGTTAAAATTGTAATTATTACGTGAAAAAATTGGAGAGTATTTTCACGTAAAACACGGGTGAAATTTGCATTCATCACTGTAATTAATTTTAGAATATCACTAAATAGTGAATATCGAGATTTTCACAACAAGGGTGTGTAGTAAACAAAATTGTCAAAAAAAATACAATTTTAGAGTTATTATTAGGGTTAATTATTTATCAAGTTATTAACAATTGTTTTTCAAAGAAGGCAATTTATTTCTTGATTTAAAAAGTTATTTTTGTAATCAATATCTCTTTTAATTAACTACCAAAAAAAAAGAACTCTTTTAATCAATATCGCATTGGTGAGTATGTTAATACTTGTGTTAAGGTCTGATTTTGGCATAATGTTGGTCAGTATCAATTTTTTGTTCACATTGTCTAGAACTAGAACCACTGGAACCACTAGTGAAATTGCATTGTTCCTAAATTTGAAAACTTGATTTTCACAGCAAGCGGGTGTAGTAAACAAAGAAGTCAAAAAAACAATTTTTGTCTGATTTTTAGGGGTAATTATTTATCAAGTTATTAACAATTGTTTTTTGTTATTAACAATGATTTAAAAAGTTATTTCTGTAATCAATATCTATTTTAATTAACTACCAAAAAAAATCTCTCTTCTAATTATTTATGGTCTTCATATAAAAATAAAAACTATATTTGCCCATTAAAAAAAATTCCCCTAAAAACAACATGATAACAACAAGAACAACCCTTTGTAAATGCTCCGTTAAATAAATCCTAATGTACCACCACCACCGTCGGTCTGTCACAGTGAGTCACTCTCCTAAATATCACGACTACTCTTCATTACTATCGACGTGTTTCTTGCAAGTTGTACAGTAATGCCCCGTCACGCCACATTTTGAACACTGCCTACCCTGGTTAGCAGGTAGCTCACGTTTCTCATTCCTACCCTGGCGACGATCGGGTTTCGGGCGACCCGGGGGAGGTTTAAAATCCGGATGATGGCACCGTCGGCTTTTAATATCAAGTGGCAATTCCCACGTAGCTGAAGTTAACGGTGATTCAATGGTACCTTTATAGGCAGATCTCCATGCCGAGGTTGTCCAGTGTTTTCCGCACATATCAACTACTTCTGTTAATTTGTTTGTTTTTATGACAGCAAGGGCATGCAAACAAGGCAGGAATTCCATTTGAAACGTCCCGCAAGAGCACGTTTTTTCCTTGATATTTACTACATTCAACTCTCGACGCGCCGTCTCGGACACTTGATATCTCGTCCTCGTCATCAAATTTACCTTGAAATTTTTGACCAACTGAATCCTTCTATTGATTGTTTGGGTGGCAAGTTCACTCAATGGGCCAGTCCAGTCCTCAGCACTTTTTCTACGATCGACAAACCATACAGACAGAGTTCTTCGAATGAATTCCATAAGTAAAACCGGTGGCAATCTGTTAGCAGTTTGTAGCCTACAGTGGAAAGACCCGGCTGGATTCGTAATCATCATACTGAAACGTGGCCTTCTTTCCTTTACCCTTTCCCATGAAGCGAATCCGAGATCTTGAACCTCCTTTGCAGCCTCATAGCTTAGCTCATGAAGCTTAGCCATATTCGAATTGAAGTCGTGGTCATTATAAGCTAGGGCAGCATTCAAAAATGTTTTTGCTACACCTTCAGAATACTTTGCTAGGATCCTTGAAATGTGATGGACGCAGTATACATGTTCAGCTTCTGGAAACACGATACTTATACCAGTATTAATGGCTCCTGATCTATCGCTGACAAAGACTATTTCCTCTTCGGGTTCGAGTGCCTTGCGTAATTCTCTTAAGAACCAAGTATGTGCGTCACCGTTTTCGCTATCCATAATAGCAAAAGCTAGAGGGTAACTCTGTTCGTTGGCGTCGACCCCGGCTGCTATCAATAGAACTCCACCACGTTTGCCAATCAGGATCATACAATTAATAAGCAATTGTGGGTCTTAGCGAATCCTTGTATGCCTGAATACATACTCCCAGTGCCATGAAAGAATAAAGAAAACAGTGGCTATTATCGGTGTGGACAACTGCACGAGTTCCGCGGTTTAACTTCTCTAGCATGTAGCTATAACCAACTAGGTGATAGTAAGACTCGTCCGGATCACCTCTCTGCAGTTCCATTCCACGGGAGACAACTCTCGGTGCCTGATGGTAATTAAGTTCGACACCAAATATTTTTTCAGCTTCGTGAACAAGGAGTTTGGTGTACACACAGCATCAATACGCAACTTTTTGTTAAAAAATTGAGCAAGTCATAGTATATGAGGTTTTGATCTTTCACTCGATGTCTCTATTTGGCTCGCAACACATGTGTGCTTGCCGGATACTTTTACGACTACAAAGTATTCATATGCCTTATCAACCTTGGTAGCTCGGAGTAACCACTTGCACGATGGGTCAACACATTTAGCAACAAATGCTCTCTTATGTGTCGGTTCCACCTTGAATACAAAATGAGAATGAGCTGCATGCACCGCAAGTGCAATTAGCAATACGGTTTTGGTATTAAAAGACGCCCCTCGCCTAATACAAAATGAGAATGCGCTCGGGGATAGATTATCTTCTGGTGGTACCTGATCAACATCATCTCGAAGAATATCACAAAGATGTGCTGCTGGAGTTGATGGAGTTGTCGAAGAATATCAAAATATGAACACAGTAAAACAAAACTTATTAGAACCGCTACAAGAGATCTGCAAATACAAAATGAAAGGGAAAAGTAGTAGGTGCAATTTATTTTTTGAGTATGTGCATAAATATTTATTCACGTGCTCCTAAGTGGAACAAAAAATTTAAAAGGTTAGAAGGGGGCACACCAAGATTAGTAGGGGTATCCCGCTAAAATAAGTATCCCCCTTGGCCGTTTAGGAAATACAAGCCCCACAAGGCTGATACCATTTAGCCAATCCAACGGTCAGGATCATTTAAGATCTTTTTTTCCTATAAGAAATAATATCAGCCCTTAGTAATCTGGTATCAGCCCGTATAAGAAGAGTCTGGACTTCTTAAAATGAATACAAATCTCATTTTCGTAACTGTACGGACCTGAAGAATGACTATTCACAGCACCCTTGTTACATGGAGAAGTTGTAGGGTCATCTTTGAGGCTTTGTATTTGGACCTCAGTTCTTCTTTTTTCCAGCACTCCAGACTCTCATTAACGTAACTGTCCGGACCTGGAGGAGGAGTATTACCAGCACCCGTATTACTTGGTGAAGTTGTAGGGTCGTCTTTGAGGCTTGATGCGTGGACCTCAACCAAATCTTCCCTTCTGGGTTGTACAACCCAAAAGCTAGGAGTGTGTGGAGGTCTGAGAGTAGTGAAAGTTTCGACATAGTATGTAAATGTGGAATCATTATTTATGGAAAGCCTCATCGTTTTAGTCATGGCATAAACGGGGTGGGGGTGGGGGTGGGGGTGGGGGGCATAAATATGGAACACACCCGAGTTATCATTCAAAACAGATGCTACAGCAGTCCTTAGCTCCCCTAAGCTGTATTCTTTAAGGGCCGCAACAGTTAGATCTTCACCTATATAATTTGTTGAATCGTCCACATCCCACTGTCCGTTATAACGAATGATTGCGTGCTTCAATGACATCTTCGCAGAAATAACTTTAGAGTTCAAATATGCCAGCACCGATCCCTGAAATCCATGAAAAAGAAATTTACATCAGCGTAAGACCCCAACTTGGAAGCCATTAGACTTTACATTCCACAGTTTTTCCACACTTGGAATAGCTTGGATTCCACCATCAGACTTGCTCTTACAGAAGGGCCCTAAAAAACCATTAGAAGAAATGTATCAGGGACAAATTAAATTGAATTTAACAAACCTGGAGAGAAAGTGAGAGAACAAACCAGATTCACTAATAGGTGGGAAATACCCAGAACCTGAAATCAAGTCACTACTTCCAGAACTTGAATCTAATACTATGAAATATTAGTTAGAGGTGGGAAATTGCTAGTTTGAAGTGGAAAACAGATTTCCTCAATTGAAAAAGACTCCACTACTTGTTCTGTCTGTTCATTTTTAAGAAAAAGAAGTAAATACTAGTACAACGTCTTATTTATGATGAAGGAGAATCCACCCAAACTTGTCTTCTAAATCTCTAATTGCATATGAAGGTATAAATTTAGAATTTCCAAATTTACCCTTATAATAATACCTATCGTATGTGGATACATAAATCTTTATAAGTCGAATATACAGTAGAAATTCTTTTAATTAATACTCGATTAAATTATTTAATAAACTCTCTTAAATAATATTTTTGGCCGGTCCCGAGTCGGGGACAACGTGACAAATTAATAATTCGCTAAAATTATGAGATGATACATTTTTAATCGGAAATGATATTCATCTCTCCCTTCACGGCTCTATTTAGCACTCAATGCCAAGTGTTGAGAGGGTATTGATTCAAGGTTGTTAAGGGGGATCCACAGATGGGTAAAAGGGTTCACCATTTGAGAGATGTGGGGTTTAGATGTTGTGGGGTTTAATGATTTACGAAGACTTTTTGAAAAATGATTTAATTGTCTTCTATTTTTTGCATAAAAAAACTTTTGCAAATGCTAGAACAAAATTTGTTTGACCCCATAGCATATAAGTCCTTCCTCCGTCCTAAGCCGGATTTCGTTATATTTAGATCTGATCAACTTTAAAGTGTAACTAATAAGTGATTTCGCTAAATTTAAGCGACATGGAATCCCATATTAGTTGGATTTCGCTACAATTAATTTATGGCGAATGGAAATCGCTTACCATGGTGCTAGGCCTAAGAGATTACTTGTGGAAAAAAGTATTTTGCATATCAAACATTGATGTGAAAAATAGAGCATTCATTACAAACATGATTTGCTTAATTGTTGTCCTGGCTTAGCCCAGCCGTATTCATATTTGTATACACGGATCCAAGATGGTATCAATTCCTTATTCGTCGATACGGAGCATATTGGTGTGAATGGTGTCGTATGATTTTAAGTTTTGCACCGGTGATAAATTATTGGTGTCTCTTGTAGTAATAATAAATTGGGGTTTGGTATCATCAAGTCAATTCTAGGTTCATCTAGAAAATTGAGATCAAAAGTAACGCGGCTCTTTCATAGCTACATTTTAATTTCAAAAAAGAAGAACCCTTAAAAAAGCTTTTAAGGATCCCAATAAATAAGATTTCAGTTGTTGGTCTCAAAAAGATGGTTGCCCAGGCATCTCTTAGACTTACTATATCCAAGGGAATATAAGTATAGCTAGTTTTCCTACCCGATACTTGCTACTGGAAAAAAGGGCTTTGGTTCTTGGTCTCAAAGAGACGAGTCCTATCATGGGATTAGAATTCCCAATTTTGAAGAAACTCAGAAAGGTTGTCAAGTAATGTTTGGTTACCTTGCAAAAAAAAAACAACCGAATTTTTCTATGGACTTGATGATCGCGGATGTGGGAGGAATCTTCTAATGGGTAATTGTTGGATTTTTTGTGATGGGCAAAGCCGAAGCAGTTAAGAAACGTCTTTAGTTACGCAAGTTTTATTTGTTAATCTTCTTGGTTCTTGCGCATCTAGGTTTTCTATTTCATTAGTTTTACTTTATTATTCTTGCTTCTTCTTAGGCTTTTTGGCCTTCTTCAGTTGTTTCAGCCAGCACACGGCTTGTGTGCTTTTCAATATTTTTCCTATTGACCGATCAGGAAATTAAAAAAAAAAGACCACAGCTGTTAACAGGGCTGTCAAGCTTACTTTTTCAAGTATTTTTCTTTTAGGTATTCATGGTTAACTGTAGCAAATCTGGCCCTGTAAATAGTTTTTTATGGCCCTGTTAATATCTACGGTGAAAACGATCAGGGATTGATTACCTGATAAATATACCATAAATCCGTTCTAGTAATGAAGCTAAATTAATAATAATAGCTAGTGATCATAGGGTATATTCGTATAGACTTTAGTCTATATAGTGAAAAAAGGGAAAATCAAACATCGTTTCAGATGGATTAAGCATGGGGTAGACAGAGTCACAGACTGACAGAGAGTAGAGTGTCTTGGAAGAGTTTCTTTTTATAGTGTAGAACCTGTAGACCCTAGGAGATAGACCAGTTAATTCTTTGGAAAATGCTTTGCGGCCCCCTCAGTTTACTATTCCCCAATTTTTGGTGTATGTAGAAACTGGGAAAGGAGAACCTCTTCTGGCTATTTTAAACAATTTATATTTAAGAAATGGTAGGATCCGTAGACATGGTTATATTGACATAATTTTTACATTTTAACGCTATTTTTTCTATAAACCATCAGGGGTTAGCCTAGTTGGTCAGGAGCTTGATTCGCAAGTAGTAGGTCAGCGGATCAAGTCTCCGCTCACGAGTTTGGAGATCTTATGAAATACTCCTCTTATGTAAATCTAGTTTAATTTAAGTTGTTAATGTATCTTCTTTCCTATTAAAAAAAATGTCTTGTAACTGTAAATGACCTAGTTCTCTGAAGATCATTGTAATCCTTGCACTAAATTTATGAAAAATCAAAAACGTTTTTTTCATCAAAACTTTTTTTTCTCTTTTTTTTCTTTATTAAGTCAGAGGACTCTGAGGATTATTTTTAACTTTTTTGAAAATCAACCACCTAATATGGTGGATCATATCCTTAAATTACTCAGGATAACCTTATATTTGGTCCAACTTCTGTAGCAAGTAGATATAACCGAATCTGAAAACATCCATTAATTAATTTTTTTTATTTTTTTTTGCAATTTCGGTTGGAAAAACATGAGATCCATTCGCAACCGCCACTTTTTCGGTTGGGCAATGATAAATTTCCAGCCGAAAATATTCTTTACGGCAAGGATAATTTGTCGACCCAACCGTAGAACACAGAAACGGTGGGGAATTGTTGGTGTTCCAAGCCGTATTTGTTATTTACGGGGGAAAGTAAAGAACTCCCTGACGAAATGGTTTTTCTGATTTTCTCTGGTTTCCAGAACTAAAATTAAAATTAAAATTTTATGATGATCATTTTCATCTTGATGAAATTATGATCATCATCTTTATCAAGAAGGAGAATGAGAAGATAATAGTATTGGGTTTTTTACTTCTCCTTACCTCCATTTAGGAATGTTTTGGCCAATTCAAGCACCATTAACTAATACGTTGAAGGAGAAGTGATGGTTTAAAAAAACCCAATACTATTAATTTAAAAGGGGGTAATGCAAATTAGGTATCTTTTTTGTGGGGGAAGTACAAAATCCCCCTTAATTTAATCTCTCTAATCATTAATTAACTCATTAATCAATTACACTAACTTAATTAGAATGAGTTATTTTGGTAGTAAAATAAATATATAGATAAGGGGTGTGTCACTCTACTTCCAAATATCCACCCAAAAAAGAAATAGTAGTCCCCTCCAAAATGAAGTAGTGCCCAAAAAAGGGTTCTAAAAAAAACTCCAGGTTAGCACCACCACCATCCTATGGGCCAACAAAAAGTACAAAAAAGACGACCGCATTTAGTGCGCTACAAGCTCCGAGGCCTGGATATAAAAAAAGAGAAAGAAAAAAAACCCAGGCCAACTAACTGAAGATCAGGTTACCACCCGCTGCCTAAATTCCAGTAACGCTGCCAAAAAACTACACCACTAAAACAGCATCTACTTCTCCTTCAAAACCATAACCTCCATTTACTACTTCATTCATAAACGAAGTCCATCAAGATACCCAAACCACATTTCATTACCACTACTACTAAAAACAACTCCAGGTTAGCACAACCACCATCATAATGCCTCCCCAAAAAATCACCACTACCGGCCAAACTCATGCGGAACGGTCATTTCGGACAAGTAGTACGGTAATGTCCCTCTGCGCCACATTTTGAGCACCGCCTCTGCTGATTCGCAGGTGGCTTCGGCTTCTCGCTCCAACCCCTGTAACGATCAAGTTTTGGACGACCCGCGGAATATTTAAAATCCGGATGAAGGCACTTTCTGCTCTGAATATCCTGTGGTAAGTCCCACCTTCCCACAGTTAACGGCAATTCAATGGTACCTTGATAGGCAGATCTCCATGCCGAGGTTCTCCAGTGTACTCCGCAGACACTGAAGTTTGTAGTATATTTCTTTGTTTTGATTACAGCCAGGGCGTGCAAACAAGGCAGAAATTCCGTTTGAAACCTCCCGCAAGAGCACGTTCGTTCCTCAAGGTTTACTTCATGTGCTTCCTGACACCCAGACTCGGTCACTTCATATCTCCCCCCTCCCAAAAATATTGTCCAGAAAGATATTGCCAGCTGATTCCTTGCTACTATAATTTCAGTGGCTTTAGAACTCAATTTTCCCATCCAGTCCTTAGCAATTTTTTTACGGATGGCAAACCATTCAGCCAGAGTTCTTCGAATAAAGTCCATAAGGAGAACCAGAGACAACTTCTTAGCAGGTTTAAGGGTACTGTTAAAAGACTCAGCTGGGTTTGTTGTCATCATACTGAAAAGTGGCTTTCTTGCTTTAACCCTTGCCCATAATTCAACCCCGAGATCTCGTACTTCCTTTACAGCTTTAGGGCTTAGCTCCTGAAGCTTAGCCATATAAGTATCGAAATCTGTGTGATTATAAGCTAGGGCAGCTTTCAGAAATGTTCGTGACACTCCTCTCGAGTACTTTTTCAAGTTGTTTGATATGTGATAGACGCAGAATACATGTTCTGATTATGCGAACACGGTACTTATGCCGATATTGATGCCTCCTGATCTGTCGCTCACAAAGAGAATTTCCTCATCGGGTTTGAGTTCCTTGCGTAATTCTCTGAAAAACCAAGTACATGCTTCGCCATTCTCGCTGTCCACAATGCCAAAAGCTATAGGGTAATTCTGTTCGTTGGCATCGACCCCGACTGCTACCAATAGAGTTCCACCACGTTTGCCGGTCAGGATGGTACCATCGACAGCAATAATAAGTCTCAGCGAGTCCCTGAATGCCTGAATGCATACCCCCAGTGCCATGAAAGAATAACGAAAAGTGTGAGTATCATCGGTGTGGACAACTGCATGAGTTCCGGGGTTCAACTTCTGTAGCAAGTAGCTATAACCAATCAGGTGATAGTACGAATCGTCTGGATTACCTCTGTTACGTTCTATCCCGCGGACGACCCCCCTGTGTGCCTGATGGTAATTAAGTGTGACTCCAAGTGCGCAACCAGCTGCCTTTTGCAAGGCTGCAGGTGTACACTCACCATCAGCGCGCAACTTCCTGTCCACAATTTCAGCAAGGACATGACATTTTGACCTCCCACGTAATGTCTCTAGTCGGGTATCAACACATGTGTGCTTGGAGGACTGTTTTCTGACTTCAAAGTAATCAGAAGACTGACAAACGGGGTATGCACGTAGTGACCATTCGCACAATGGGTTAATGCATCTGGCAAAAAATCGTTTCCGATCAGAATGTGTTATCCTGAATTCAACCTGGGACATAGCTGAATTCACGTTGAGTTTCTCTCTCAATGCTCTTTTTGTTTTGTAAAGCGCACTTTCATTCATCTCTAGGTAATCCAATTTCCTTTTGGATGAGGGGGCCTGAATATCTTCTCTTGGTTCCGGAATAACGGCACGATGAAGAATATCCCAAACATGTGTTTCTAGCGTTATAGGAGAATTCGCAAGCACCCGAGGTTCGACTAAACAAGGGGAAAGCAAAAATTAGTACCAGCAAAAGATATTAAACGGATAGGTAAAAGAAGGAAACATCAAGTTTTCAAATTAAAACAGTGTAAGCTGTTGATAGCGCATCAGGGGTGGAGCCAATGCTTTTTACGCCGAGGGGTCGACATCCACTACGAAATGGAAAAGCAAAGGGTGCACAAAAATTATTTACAAAATTGGTCAATTAACCCAATAACAAAATTCCTGGGCGAAAAAGAAATGTAAAATTTAATACTGTTTAAATAGACGAGAATGTAAAAATAGCTAGGATGTAAACAGTTTCATCTTATCCATTTCCAAATACTTTTTTTTATTTTTAATTTACATCAGGATATATCCAATTTCACCCTCGCTATTTTTTTTAAGTTTAAGTCAGGATGATTCTAGATTCACTCTTACTATTTTTTTGTTTGTCCACTTCACCCATACTAATTTTTACTCGTCCATTAGAACCGTGTTTTAAAAATATTTGGGCAATTGATCTAATTTCTCAAAATTATTCACGTGCTCCTAAGAGGAAGGGGTATGGGTAGTGTTTTTCACACTCTTTCTCTTTCAAAACCAATCTTTGTGAAAGAATGGTTTTTCAAAGCGGGAGAGGATGTGATGAGGTTTTCGCATTCTTTTTAGTAATATGAAAAACCCAGTTGGGTTAACATACGGCCGAGTGTTGTTTTTTTTTTTTTTTTTGATCGGTAAATTAAATTTTTATTGATTAGAAGGTTAAAGTACATGATATATGGACTCTGACGCAGACCGACCACAGGACCCGAAAGGAAGCAAAGCGTTGCAAGAAACACACAACAAAGCCACACAGAAACAAAGAAACGAAACTTACTGCCCCATAAATTAGAGGAAAAAACAACAGAACCCATAGTGACATAAAATTTAATCTTTTTTTTTTGTATTCCTCTATTTAGAAAGAGTGTTTCTAAGATAGACTCTCCGCGTGGGTCTTGCTCAAAGAACAACAAATAAAATGTGTTTATTCCCAAAAGACTGAAAGAGTGTAACAATACCTTTTGGAGTATTTGGTCCGCAGTATTTGAGTCTGAAGTTGCTGAAAATAAATAAATAAGGAGGATGCTGATAAGAAAAATCTAGGGTTGCTAACATTAAGACAAATCTCTCATAAACATAATAATACTGACCTGGAGAATTCATCACACCCTTGTTACTTGGAGGAGACATGGGGTCATCTTGGAGGCTTGATGTGTGGACCTCAAACAAATTTTCCCTTGTGGTTTTCACAACCCAAAAGCACGGAGTTTCTGGAGGTTTGAGAGAAGTGAAATTTTGCACATCGTTTTAGCCATGGCAAAAACATGTGCTAGGCCGTAAATATTGAACAACCCAGAGTTAACATCCAACACAGTTGCTACCGCACCGGCTAGCTCGCTGAAGTTGTATTCTTTAAGGGAAACGACAATTAAATCACCACCTATATAATTGGTCGAATCACCCCAGCGTCCGTTAATATTAACAAATATGTACTTCAGTGACATCTCCGCTGCTATTATCATAGATAAAGGCAGCGTATGTGAATCCTTGAAAACTTTCAAGAACAAATTCACATCATTGTTGTGGTATTCAAAGATATGACTACAATAAGCCCGGTGAGAAAGAAAGAGAAGGAACCAGCAACAATATCGTATGTTACTTCTCTGATTAGTTTGAAGATACCTGAAACTTGAAATAGACGCTAACTCGAAATCTTTTCCTTGAGCATCTATTGAAATTCTGACGAGACCCAAAACATAAAGGGATTTCTAGACGAAAACTGATGGTTCTTTCAAACACCAAATCAGAAAATTGATTTCTAGTTTAAAGGGGGATAGATTTCTGTGAAAGCAAGAAATTGATAGGCACTGCTTAACCTCCGCTTTATATATTCATTGTTTACCCGCGGGACGACCCTGTTATCCACACATGTGAGTAGGGAAGGGAAGGAGTGGGCCCCACCACCCCGCTCACACGACTACAACCTTCAATTGTGAGTATACCGAGTAAAACTTGAAGTTTAATAAATAAAAAATGCTATTGAACTCCCTCTTTTCCACTTCCTTATTCGCCTCCCTACAATCTAAACCACAAATCTAGATTTAGATTCACATACAGGTACAATTAAGTAGGGTTCAACATTCCCCATATGTGATTCTAGGTTGACCGGAAAAAGTCTCGTTGATTGCACCGTGAGGGAATCGAACGGTCCTAACCCTGAGTTCCCAGCATTATAATAAGCAAGGGCAGGAGTGTGCCACATGTAGTGCCTTGGCTAAGCGGTGTTAAAACTTGGTGAACTTACCTTATTGCCATTGACCTAAAAAACCCTAAAAGTATACCCTATTTCCTAATAGTGGTTCTGGGCAGGGGACACTATTGACCCCTAACTTTCTTACCGGACTCTCAAAACCCTAACTTTCCCCCCAAAACTTCTACCACTACTTCACTCTATTTTTCTCTCTCAATTATTTCCAAAATCAATCATATAAATCAACTAAATAATCTAACTAACTTAACTAATCTAATCATATCAATTAAATTAGTGGTTTTGGGCTAAGGGTAATTTAGTCATTTTAGTTAATATAAGGCTAAGGGATTTGGGTTTTACTTCAAAATGACCCTAATCTCTTTTCTTTTTTTCTCCCAACAAATTCCCAAGTGAGTTTTCTTTTTCTCTCCAGGTGAAAAAACAAAGTTCACCTTTGACTTTATTATGAAGATTCTTAACCTCTATTCTACTATAATGGTAGAATTAGGTGAAAATACAATTCTTCACCGGGAGTATAGGTGAAAAAACAATTTTCCACAAATAAATAGAAAAATGGTGAAACACGATGAAAATACATAGCGTCATTATTATAGTTTTTGTTATAGGAAAGCTGATTTGTTTAGGGGGAAGCTAATTTTTTTTCTGTTGACTGGAGGTCATTAAAGGGGAGGAGTCAAAAAATTGTCTTTCCCCTTAACTCATTAGTATCAAAGACATGTGTCAACATATCATTTGTCCTAATGCTTCAAAAAAAAAAAAAAAATGATTGAAAGACCGAAACAAAGCACCAAGCGTTTGTACCGTGTGAGAGGGTGGTGGGGCGCACATCTCCCCGTTCCAAATCTCGATGCTAAGCACGCAAGGTTGGGTCTGTGCGATTCCCTTTGAGACAAAACGAAGTACAATACTTCGATGTGTCTAGAAAGGTTCAAAAAAAAATATAATTTGTCCCCCATGCCCCCTTCAAAAAATACCTCCATCAAAAATTTATTCCTTGGCATTCTGTAAACAGAAACGAAAATGAAGCGAATATGGTATACACACCATGAGGAAACAACGCACTTTGTACCGTGTGAGGGGAGGGTGGGACCCTCTTTTTAAATTTCGACTCATTCACCATCCCGATGTTAAGAACGCTTACATCTCTGCCCTTCATTTCCTCTCGGTGCATTCCACGGGATAAAATTGCGTTTAACAGAAATGATAGGTGTACCGGAAGAAAAAAAACACCGAGTTGTGCACCGTGTGAGAAGGATGATGGGGCCCACTTCTACCCACCCCCATCCAAATTGTGTCTCAATGGTTTTGGAGGACGGTTCGTTAAGAGTTTTTGAACACCATTTATAATCTCAATGTAGATAAGCATTCTGCATTCCCAAAACCACACGATCCCCTATTGGTATTTTCACTCGGGAGAATTATCGGTTGGTGCATCACTTCCGTCGAAACTGTTGACCCGGGTGTAGCAAGGTCCCTAATTTAATGCGAAAATGATATATATGTCTTAGAGTGAATCGATTAACGAGATGTAACTGTCTGTGTTTTACTTCGCAATCCTATATGCCGTGCTATAACCTATAATTTCGTGTTTCGTGGTCTGGGACTCTCCTCGTGTCTTGTCTCATTGAATGCACCACCAGCTAAACTCTAGAAATCCTAGAGTGAGTACGGTAAAGAGATGAAACCGGGGGCACATCAGAGGTAGCTATCGAAATAACATAACGCACTGACCAACTTAACCAGGGATAGAGAGAGTGGATGAAAAAGCAGACGTCTCGTCTGGTCTTAGATAGTGTATAGACCAACTAAAATCTAAGCTAGAGTTCTAAAATGAGCAGAGTAATGACATACTCAGTGGCACCGGACATCACACTTTATCGTTCTCTAGGGAGAACACCCTTCCCTATGCGGATAAAGAGACCGAAAGGTCTTGTCCGCAACATTTAATATAATTCCATATATATATATATATATATATATATATATATATATATATAATGTTTTTTGTTATAGGGAAAGCTGATTTGTTTAGGGGGAAAACATTTTAAGAGGAAAGCTAACATTAACTGTATAGGGGGAATATTTACTGAAATTGAATTTTACAAACTATTTTGTATTATCCTTAGACTAAACTCATATCCAACTGACTGTTACAGACGACAAAAAATTCATTTCACTCAAAAAATTTAATCCATGACGAAGAAAAGTTTAGGTAGTGTTATTCAACTCCCTGTCCTCCACCTCCCTATTCTCCTCCCTACAATCTAAACCCCACATTAGGGAAATGGTGAACCCCACCTGAATACGAATCTTGATATAGATGTGAAGCTTAGATTATAGGGAGGCTTAGAAAGTGCCTCATAACCACCGGATCTGCTATCATCGGGAACTAACTCATATAGATCTGGGTATAATGCGATTATATTATTTGCAAAAAAAATAATTTCATTAAAGCCCGTCTAGTTAGTGACTTATTTGAAGAAGAATCCCTATCAAGATTTATGCAGAGAAAAACATTAAACCAAAATTACTCAAAATTGAAGTATCATTATCAAATCCATCGACCTAAGTTCTCCAATGGCATATAAACTAATGAGTAAGCCAATCAAACAGTAGAGGAAATAGAGATTAACAAAAACAGAGTCTTTGATTTCTATTACTATCCTCGGTTGAATGTAAAAGAACTTTATTCTGGTTGTAGTTTAATCATGATCATCAGATAGCTAACATAAGATGTATAGGGGCAATAGTTCCCACATCAATCAAGTAGGTTTATGTAGTTCGTTTCCATATTTCGGCTAACAATTCGTTCCCATGTTACTGTCTTCATCAAATCCTGACAATACTCGTTACTAATATGGTAGCGAAGTTGATGATCATCAATATCACTCGATCAAAAAAGATGATCATCAACATCAGAACTTACATACAATACAGGCCAGCTCCATCATCTTCTTCACTTCAGTTGACGGCTTGTTAAATTACCAAAAAGAATAAATAATGTATAAATAAATGAGGATACATCTGAAACATAAATTTTGATGATTTTTTTTTTGTAGTTTTAACTCAGGTTCGAGATGATATAATTTTTCTTTATCAAGGACTAACTTAATGTAAGTTATAAATTGGACGGGCTTCTAAAGAAAAAAAGATATTGAAAAATATTATAATAGCATTAAATCCGGATCGATACATGTAGATCTCTATAATAGCAGATCCAGTGGTTATTAGGTGCGTTTTCATTTTGGCTGTCACGCGGATGTGCGCGTGACAACACGACTCTTTCCGTTTGGGAAGTTTATTCGTATGTGAAATTTTGTATGTATGCATGACATGCATGGATGATAAAATGACATTGATAATGGTGATGTATACTCAGAAATCCAGGGTTTAGGCTGACTAGTTGGTGGTGTATACTCTCTCCAGACGATAAGACAAGACAAGACGAGGACTTTTTCGTATCCCACAAATCCAGAGTTTAGGCTGACTAGCTGGTGGTGTATACTCAGAAGATAAGAGTCATGACTAATGAGAAAAGAGGAGACGGTGCATGGAAAGCATCTTTGTTCGGACAAATTTGTCCAACCTGAATACCGGTACTACATATTTGACGGAAGTGATACACCACCCGATAATTCTCCCGAGTAAAAATCCCGAAAGGGGATCGTGTGGTCTTGGGAATGCTTCTCTACATTGGGATTATAAATACTGTTACGGTGGACCCCACTTTCCTCTCAGTCGGGATCATTTACCAGAGAAATCGTCGGTAAATCTATCACTTTAGGGAGGGGGATAATTAACATTGAAGGTAGAGTTAGTTTGCCCCTTTCTGACGCAATCTCAGCCCCCCATCCGTTTCGGCTCCCTTGGCTAGGTAGGTTACCCATGAGGCTCGCTCGCTGGTAGGCTAGCACAACAACCTGTTCAATTAATGTAGTAGTATGTTGTTAGAGCTTAGCTTGTTAGGCTTCCAACAAGTTAATATAATACTCTTTCTAAAATAAAATAATTCAAGGGATATTTTTAGGAAAAAGAAGTTTTATGTTTTACAGTCTAACCTCGATAAATGAATGCTATCGGGACGAAGGAAAAATATTCGTTTAGCGGGGTTATTTATTTATCGATAAATATGAATATTTATTTATTTTAGATGTAATTTATTAAATAAGAAGTTAAATTGTAGTATAGGAGAAGATGTACAAATGTACTTGGAGGATATTGGTCAAAATTCTTATCAATAATTCAATAGTCATAGAAGAAATATAACCAAGGATTAACTGGTGCCAGTTTTAATTGACGTTATTGATGGACGTCAAACATCTTTTAACGAAAATGATGCATTTATTGAACTTCCAGCAGACGAAAAAATTATTGAGTTAGTAATAAATGACAAGTATGTTCCTGAACCATAGATGATAGTAGCATCGTACCAAATATGTCATCCAAAAATGCCTTTCAAGGGATGATCACCATAAAAAATTATTTAGGTCAATTTAAGAACGTCTTAGAACAGTTTATTTATTTTTGTGATTTTTTAATTTTTATCTATCTATATATTCTACATCTATTACTTATTATAAAGCCCACACCTCTTATGCACTATTCATCTACAGTGATTGAAGCTGTGAAATTTGGAAATCCAAATTTGCCTCCCGTTTCTATGTTTTAGGAGTTATTCATTATTTGAGGGTAGCATGGTAGTTTAAACCTAAATATATACTTTAATTTTTTTAAAACCTGACCTTTCTCTGTGATGGGAAGAGACAAAGAGTGATTACTTTGTTGCTGGGTTGCACGGATGCTGCATTTTTTGAGTCGTGTCCGTGTCCGTCACGCGTCGGACATGGTGTGCGCGTTAGATGCTGACACGACGCGTATCCGACGCACCAATTAGCGAGTCCTGCGGGCGTCTGGTTTGGACGCACCGACGACTCGGGTTTGAAGTGTTTTTTTTTCCATTTTCATTTAAATTTTTTCCATTATTTTTACTATTATTAACTAAATGAAGAAATGCGAATGTTTTTCCTTTATTAAGGTTTTGTAATTGGAAATGACATCATGTGTACCCTTGGTTAGGCATGTGTTGTTCTAAGAATGCATTTTGATTGTTCCATGTGTTTAATAGTTATTGATTGCTAGACCTTCGGTGTATATAAACAAACGATCTCTTCTTATCTTTTGAAATTTATACACATGTAGCATCATTTTCTAATTTTTAGGATCGAAACACTTAACTCTGCTGTATAAATACAAGATTGTATATATAAATAATATATAAATAAAATATGTATATACGTGTTCACGTCCAAATTTTTTGAGAATTTTGTAGTGTCCGCATCCGCGTCGTGTCGTGTCCGCATCTACGCGTCCGCGTCTGTGCAACCCAGTGCACCACGTGGGATCTAACTTGTATCCCATTAAAGGGAACTACACTTACTGTAGCAAAGTGAAGCTGCAAAAAGTGATTTCCATATTTTCCATTGGTTTTATTTTTTCATTTGAAACAGTACACATATAAATGGGAGTATACACGTAATTTAGAGGGATATCGAAATAATAACCATCGAAACTTGAATTTAATGGGTGAAATTGCGGCTAAAATGTTCTCCATAATCAAAATTAAAGTAAGAACAAAGAAATCTGATCAGCATCATCGAAATGTTAACGTTTTATATAAGTTTTACCCGGATAAACTAACCAAATAGGCACCTTTTCAAAAAAAAAAAAGAAGAAGAAGCTAATTACAGAAATTTTGATTGATCAATTAACGTATGACACAAATAAAGTACATATTTATGGTGGTGGTCTTCGTGGAGGAGAAGCAGGAAGAATACAAACAAGGTGATGGTGGAGATGGAAGCTGGGAAAAATGGTGTGTTGGAGTTGTGTGGCTCAATACACATGTGAGTCGCACATGGGATAGCGTAAGGATAGTTCCACATGGAAAAAGACAAGTTCCATATGGTGATATATAAGCAAGGAAATCTCCCAACATAGCACCGAGACCTTTTGGATAAAACCCCACACCTAACCTCGAGGTGGTCAAGTGGGCACATTATGGATTCTATGTGGCCGTGGCCAGAGGGGGTGCGGCGGTCCATGGGTCCTACAAAATGGTATCAGAGCGAGGTAGAGCTGCCGGAAGTCGGGCTGAAGAGTGGTTATGGCATGTCAGTCGGAACGTCGCAGGTGGAGCATCCAGTGGCAGTAATCATTGTTCGATTGGCAGCATACGGAGGTGGCGAGGTAGTGTGTATTCTCGCCAAGGTGGAGATTGTTGGAGTTGTGTGGCTCAATACACACACGTGAGTCACACATGGGATAGTTTAAGGATAGTCCCACATGGAAGAAGACAAGTTCCATATGGTGATATATAAGCAAGGAAATCTCCCTACATAGCATCGAGGCCTTTTAGATAAAACCCCACACCTAACCTCGAGGTGGTCAAGTGGGGACAGTATCGGTGCTATGTGGCCGTGCTTGGAGGGGGTGCGGCGGTCCATGGGTCCTACATGGTGGTTATGTTTTAGTTTGCATAGAGAGTGGGGAAGAATGGGAATTAGGTTTTAGGATTTCTTCCCCAAATCTCGCAGTGAAGCAATTCAAAGGCGGAGTACCCTAAGTCAATCACAATTTGATGGCCAAGATTGAATGAACTATGGAGTGAAACATTCATAAAAACACACGTGGTCCATGTCTTACCGTCAAAAAATCACACGTGGCGTGATCCAAGCACGTGCGTATGCACGTGCCGGAAAACTTGTATATTTAAAAAGAAGTAAGGTTACAAATAAATGGAGCACATGGAGGACAATTATCTGTATATTTTCTCGAATATGACTTGCATCTCCTAAGCTAAGCATAACCCATCAAAGTATCCCAAGTATGTCCCATCAAATTGTAATGACAAGTAAATTATAGAAACTATGTATCCTAAGCATGGATTATCAAATACTATAACAAATAAAATTGCAAAACTAGATATTTGTGCATTTGTTATTGTATTGTACAAAGCCGATGAAGCAACAACAATAATTTTACTTAAAATCGATAGATCGTAAGTAATAATTATTCGAATTAATTCATAATTTCCAAAAACCAAATAATGGTCTATTACAAAAAATGGTTTCCACCGAGGAACCCCAGATCAGCTACAGAAGCCAGAGAGAGACACCCATGTTTAAAAGCACGTTGACCGCATTGTACCACCATAATAGTGACCGTCAAAAATTACCACCAAAGGCCATCTAAAGTAAACCATAATAGTGACCGTCATAATAATCACCGATATGCCCACCTCTCAGACGACCCGGGAAAGGTTCATGACCCGGAGGATGGCACTGTCGGCTCTTAATATCCTGGGGCAGTTCCCATCTAGCTAAAGTTAATGGTGATCCAATGGTACCCTCATAGGCAGATCTCCATGCCGAGGTTCTCCAGTGTGTTCCGCAAAAATCAAATGTTGTCATCGGTTTAACTTTATTCCTCTCAATTGCAGCAAGGGCGTGCGAACAAGGCAGGCATTCAACTTGAAATTTCCCGCAAGAGCAACATCGGTCCTCTAGGTTTACTACATTCATATCAAGGAACCCAGACGCTAACACTTCATATGTTGACCCAGAAATAAAATTTACCTTCAAACTACTATCCTTCATAGTCCTCGACTTAATTATTTCAGTGGCTCAAAAACTCAAACTTCCAGACCAGTCCTCAACAATTTTCCTACGGGCGGAAAATAATTCACATAGAGTGCTTCGAACGAATTCCAAAAAGTGAAACGGAGACAACCTTTTAGCAGGTTTTAGCATACTGATGAAAGACGATGTTAGGACTGTTGTTATCATACGGAATCGTGGCCTTCTTGCATTTACCTTTGCCAACGAATAGAATCCGAGATCTCGCACCACCGTTGCAGCTTTAGGGCTTAGCTCCTTAAGTTTAGCGACATGATCATAGAATTCCTGGTCGTTGTTAGCTAGGGCAGCTTTCAGAAATGTTTGAGACACACCGCTCGAGTACCTTGACAACCTGCACGCTATGTGATAAATGCAGTATACATGTTCTGATTCTGGAAATACGGTACTTATACCAATATTTATGCCTGCTAACATATCACTGACAAAGAGGATTTCCTCTTCGGTTTTTAGTGCATTACATAATTGTCTGAAGAACCAAGTCAATGAGTAACCATTCTCGCTGCCAACAATGCCAAACGCAAGGGGATAACTTTGTTTGTTCGCGTCAACCCCAACAGCTATCAATAGAACTCCACCATATTGGCCACTCAGGATCGTACTACCGATGGCAATTTGGGGTATCAGCGAACTCTTGAAGGCCTAAACACATACCCCCGGTGCTATGAAAGAATACCAGAAACGGTTGTTTGCATCGGTGTCGACAACTACATGAGTTCTGGGGTTCAACTTCTCTAACATGTAGGTGTAACCAATTAGGTGATTGTACCACTCGTCCGGATAACCTCCGTTCAGATCCATTTAACCGGAGATCCATGTTTATTCCGAGGATCGGTGCCTGTTGAGAAAGAGAGAACGAACCAGAATTGAACTTAAAAAAGAAAGATTACTAGATAATCAATAGCAACTTTAAAGCGATGTATCTGTGTGGTTTATATAGAATCCGATGTATCTGTGCGGTTTATATAGAATCCTATTATTGGGGCTTAAATCCCTTTGGGATTTTGGGGCTTATAGGATATGAAAAACTTGATTACAAGGTATAGAATGGAAAATGTAGGCATCCTCAAATAAAAAAAGTACTCCCAAAATGGAAAATTGGGTTTTGACCATGGGTTTTATCGTGAAGGAATAGTGCAGTTAGACTTTTGATGACCATGTTTATTGGTGAAGTGTTACGGAGTTTAAGAAATGAATTATCATCTTTGTCATGTGATGGGGTTGCAAAAACCCAACACACAACCGACTCCAACCTTAAGGCCCTACCCTAGCAATAGCGGCACGGCCAATTATTGCATATTGTATTTTTTTCACATCAGAGTTTCAAGTTCAAAACTCGTTTTCCGTGTTAGGATTGTACATTTGTACTCCCTCGTTTATCATGCGATATAATGATCCTGAATGCGGTGTAACGATATGAAAGTGGCGTCACCACCACCCAAAAATAGCAACACCGTCAAACTACACTACAGAAGGAAAATTTTCAAATTATGTATAGAAGGATAAATAGTTAACTTCACTAACATATTATACAGTGAGTTTGTAACACTAGTTTAGGCTTTGTTTTTGTCCCAGCCTTAGTGTTTCCGCGAAGATGCTACACTCCCCACTCCCTTCCACCATTAGGTGTCATTGATCTCAGCCCTTGATCCCTTGGATTGGGATTTGTAGGGGGCCCTTTTGTGTGGCATCATACCATTATCTGCATGACACCTCATGGTGGACATGGGTGGGGGAAGGCTAGCACTTTTTGTGTTTCCGGTCTAAAAGTCCGTCAAAACCTAGACTTACAATAGTTACTAGCCATGTCCCATAACCAAGTACTACCACAAGTACCACTATCTATTGATGTTAACATCTCACGGGGCCCACTCACTCTGAACCTGCTCCTAGGAAGCAGAGCTAGCTACTCATAGGATCGGCGTAGGGTAAGGACTAGCGAAAATCGAAATAAAAGAGGGAGAAAAACAAACGTCTTTTTTGATAATTACATGGGGCAGACTACGACCACGAAATCTAATAAGTATTGTATATGCTTTGCTTGGAAGGGTCTTGTCTTCTCATATAGAGATTATAGACCAGGGGGAAGCAGACATCAATTTATAGGTCCAAATCCTTGCCGTGTCATGATAGCTTTCTCACACCAATTTGCAGCATCATAAAATTAGCCCCAAATCATGTCATGTAATCAAAGGCTGAATTTACATTGAGGTATTCAATGTTTGTTTGAACTTTGGCACCAATGAAAACGACTTAAGAAATCCCGGTATCGAGGCATTGGCTTATTTAGCAAATTTTTGATGAGCAAATTGGCACATGTTTATAGTATATAATGGAAAAATACGTATCTAGGGCGTGCCCAAATTAATGTATAAGCAAAATCACCCATGCTGCAGCTGAAGCAAACCTTTGTTGTCTGTTTTGATTAATTTATTCGCTTTTTAATTATTTTGATAGGTATAGACGGCAGAAAAGAAGACGGAAAAGCATACGTCTTATCTGCCCCAAAATTTACTTAAAATTAATAGAAACAAATCTAATAATTATTATCTCAATGGATGCGGTCTCGTCTCGTCTTGTCTTGTTTTCTTGATAGTCAAGTATGTTAGCTTGGAATGGTCTAGTCCTGTCTTGTCTAGTCATCTAAACACCTACAATGAATGAGGAGAGTAATGATAAACGAGGGCACCAAAAACAGAGTTACAGAGATTAGCTGTCTGCAAATTCGAATTGTAATTTCCCCCCATTGCTTTCCCTTGTGACGTGTTGGGAATCTAAAGTCTAAACCCTTAATCAAGGTAACGGCGAACCCTTAGGGCAGGGGAGGTCCCGGACTGAATGACGAAATGAAGGTGAAAACAAATTTCTTCACCATAAATAAAGGTGCAAACCCACTGTTTCACTCAACATACATGCAAGAAAACACATGAAATGTTTCCTCTTTCAAATTTACTCCTCCCGTCCGGAATTTAGTTGACAAAGTAAGGTTTTTTTTAAAAAATAAAATTTTACCATAAAAATTTCATATTTTCCCCAATTATTTCTTGATTATCAAGAAAAAACTAAAAACTAGTATTAAACAAGATTTTTGGGAGATTGATGATCTACGGTAGAACTTCGATAAATCGCTAAAATAATAAAATTTCCTGGTCCCAACTAGGTTTGTACAGGCTAAATTTTAACTCGATAAATTTTACCGGCTAAAGGGACAGAGGCAATAAGGGACAAACTTGGGTCAACAGACCCCACTTGTTCCATATTTCTGTTAGATGAGACTTGGGTTTTCTGTAAATAATGTGTCATGTGGGGGCAACTATGATGGATAAAGAGCTTTTCAAATATATAAATTTTAGAAAAATCCGATGTACATTATACAGATATTGAGTTTTTAAAAATTGATCTATTTTTAAAACAATGGTATTTATGTAAATATGTAAAATATAGGGACAACTAAGTAATTTAGGGGGTCTCCTACCAAAAATACATATTTTCTTTCTATTAGTAAGATACAATACGTATATCCACCAACATTTAGTCTTATCCATGTTATGCCGAGGCTCTTCATTTCTATACTGCACATACTCTATGTTGCATAGAAAGTTATATACTTGTACGACTGATTCAAGGGGTGTTCTTTAATCTTTACTATTCGTAACAATTTAAACCAAAAAAACTCTCTAATACTAAAGAAAGCAAAAAAAACATGTTTGTGTCGTACATTTGTATGAAATTTGTTGATGATCATTTGAACACGAAGGAGATTATACAATTTTTTCGGCCAAGACAAAGAAAGGCAGCGTTTATTCGTTGGTTTATTTATTGTTAACATTGGCATTGATCTTACCAGTTTTCACTGCCACATTAGAAAGACTTCTTTTGGATATAAAATAAGAAATAGATACAAAGGAGTAAGAAAAATGGTGACAAAGAATTCATATTTTTTGAATGTTTTTATTCTTTTCTTTACATAGTTTTGGTTAGCATATCCGTCTGATGTTTTGAATTTGTGAACAACTTTTGATCTTCTTTCTCAAGCCTATTAATGTAGTTGATGTAGTTACAAATTGTCATATAAAATTTATGTACAGAGAACCTATTAGATCATTTTTCTGTTGACACAAATCTATCTAACATATTTTTGGAAAGGTTCAGGATTTGTATATGAGTTACATTTCGGAGGTTTGATTCATCTTCTGGTGGTCACTATAAGTTCATTCGATTTTCTACTAGATCGCAAAAACTGGAAGCCCTCGATCTATTGTGCGAGCAATCATATTACTTTTACTGTTTGATCAGTCATAACTGATTCGTTTTGGGTTGTGTTTGTACTCTTGTTGGTATATATTTGTTTTCCTAGAATTAAGACATTACGGAACATAAAACACATATTGCTAGAAGGTTGATGCAGTATATATTCGTCGTCATCATTTTCACCTTTTCCTAACTACGGCAATATCCGTACATAATCTTTGCTCCAGTTTGTGTTTTGTGCATAAAAGGTGATGAGATGGCTACTATGATTTAACAAAATTCAACCATCACTTGCATCTAACGGTGAAATACCATTTTATGGGCACCTAAGTCAAAATATCTCAAACTCAAATGTAATAACTTAAAAAACTCAATGTAATAACTCAATGCTATAAAAAGACCCTTCTCCAACAAAGAATTTGTGCAAAAACTCTCTCTCTCAAATTGTTGTAACAAAAAAGAAGAAAAATGGCTTCCCGATACACTACCGAAGGAGTCCAATTTTGTGCACACTCCTTTAAAGAGTGTGCACCTAACAAACCATTCCTATTGATTGTTTCAAACCAACCGTTATCTAATTAACAATTTTTTTTCTTCTTTTTGTTTTAATTTGATATATAACTTAATAAGGTAAGGTATATGTCAGTTACCTTATTTATAGGATTTATAAACAGGAAATAGATAAACGCGCAAGGATCATCAATTTCCACCGTTCTACCCCTGATTGTGTTAAATGAATTTCTGACCCTGATTGTTAAACGGAAGGATCAATTCCTACCACTTATCCATAGACCTTTACTTATTTGGTTGCTTTTATACCTTTACTAATTTGATTGATTTTATAGTTTTATATGTGTTGTGTGGGTAAAACTAGCACTTTGCAGTGTGAAATCAAATATCAAATCGGTGTATATAACATGGCGATGGAACTGGCACAATATAACTTTCCTTGATAATTAACCTGAACGAGCAATCTATTTTCTATTACACGACAAATTTTAGAAATCTTTCTTTTACAGTATTGCTTTTCTATGTGTTTTTTTTAATGAAATCACTGAAATATCATTCTATTTCCTGTTTTAAGAGTCCTAAATTTAAGGTAACTAGTAGATATGTTAAGTATTCTCTTTCCTTTTAAAGATTTAAATCAAATTAAAAAAATTTTTTTTTTTAGATAACTGGTTGTTTGAAGCAACCAATGAGAATGTTTTGTTGCGTGCACACTGTTTAAAGGAGTGTGCACAAAATTGGACTCCTACCGAAGAAGATATTGCAATCGTAAGAGCGTCTCTCACGTTGAGAAAGCATGACGAAGATCAAGGAATTAACACGGGCGAAAGAGTTGATTCTCAATGGAACCATGTATTTATGGTCTTTGTTGCCATAGATGGTAATGAAAATGAACCAAATAAAGGAAAGGTTCGAGGAAATCTACCTGGAAATGGAAGTTTTAAGGGGGCAATCGGAATGGGTGAAGGCGAAGTGTCCATGAAAGTCCTTTTTCGAAAGAGTGAGTATGTGCAAAAGTTTTTCATCAAGTAAGTTTTGAATAATATACTAAATTTTGATTTGTTATTTTAGGAAGCCTTGGCTCTTTCCAGATACAAAGCCATTCGTCGCAAAGAATTTGAGCATGAGAAATGCTATTGGATGACGAAAGAGTTTATTTGCATTTTCAACCAAGCTTGACTCTTTAGGTGTAATACTCTGTTGTTGTTTTTTTTGTACCATTATTAGTTATACCCAAATGGTATACCATTATTAGTTATACTCTGGGTTTTTTTTTGTTTTTTTTGTACCATTTAGGTGTAATGAAATGCTATTGACATCTCAAAGATTGATCTATCTTATTCGTATCGGTCAAAATCATAGGTAATATTTTACAAGATGCGATAGCCATCATTTTGTTCAAACTCTTTCCCATGAACTGCCTCATATTAGCGGTGAGCTCCCGGTCACTATAGAAACCAATACGTTATGTTATATAGTGTTATTCAAAACGATTTCTAATTAAACAACTTATTAAAAAACTTACTCTTATCGCACCCGGCATAGTGGGATTGGCTTCCTTTTGGGCTTTCATTTCCATTTTGAAAACTTCGCATTCTTCAAAGACTTTCTTGAATCTTTCCTTAAAAAGTTCTTCCGTTACGATTTCCGCTTAGTGCAACAAAAACTATGAAAACACGGTTCCAAAGTGTTAAAGTCTGCGGGCATCCAACTCAAAACCAATTGGCAATGAGTGAAACGACCCTACCATATTATATTTTAAGTTAATTAAGCGGATTCTAGCGATGTGGGACTATTATACTTTCACACGCCCCCTCACGTGTAAGGCCAGTCACTGGGCCTCACACGTGGACCTACGTACGAGTTACCAGCCAATCGGTAACAAGTGTACACAGGTGAGTAACTAAATTGGGGGGTACACCTCGGCCAGTATGGCCTAAACCCCGGGTGTACAAGTGACAAAGTAGGTTAAATACTTCAGCCAGTAACTCGGCCTACACCCGGCGTACGCATGTCTGGGTCTGGGGCTTAGCTCTGATATCATGTTAAAGTCTGCGGGCATCCAACTCATAACCAATTGGCAATGAGTGGAGCGGCCCTTCCATATTTTATTTTAAGTTAATTAAGCAGATTCTAGCGATGTGGGACTATTATCCTTTCACACAAAAAGACATGGATGTTTGATCTACGTCAATGTCTAGATCTTCATCGTGTTGTCTGACCGTCGCCCAAGCTCTAACAATCGCGGAATCTTCTTCATTGGTGTAGGGAATCACCGTAGTGTTTTTTTCTTTTCTTTTTTGGATGAGAAATAGATGAGAGTGAATACGAGAGCATATAACTAGAAATTGAATGAGTAAGAGATGATAGAATTGTCTCCTTTTTACACAATCCCACAATTACTCTAGGTTAGTATTTAAGGTTCCTAGTTTTTAGATGTCTAGGTTTTTGTTGTTTACTTGGAAAACTTTCAAATTAAAGGAAATACAAGAGAAGGATTAAAAGTGTATCTAGAAAATTGAATTATTGAAATACACAACTCTCCACGTTATGGCCTGATTCCAATATATGGGCAAATAAGGATAAAATGTGGAAAAATATGAAATATAACGAGTATTTTATGACAAAAAAAATTCTCAATTTAGGCATCTAAATTAGGACAGAGGGAGTATAAAGTATATGTAGAATCATTCACTGGCTCCACTAATTTAGGGATCAACAACTGTAATAGAGATAAACAAAAAGCAGTTGTAATAGAGATCGAACGGAATTGAAATTATTTCCACATACAGTAAAATTTAGAGTTAAAATTTAGCCTGTACAATTTAGCCGGTAAAATTTATCGAGTAAAAATTAGCCTGTACAAGCCTAGTTGGGACCAGGAAATTTTATTATTTTAGCGATTTATCGAAGTTCTACCGTAGATCATCGATCTCCCAAAAATATTGTTTAATACTAGTTTTTAGTTTGTTCTTGATAATCAAGAAATAATAGGGGAAAATATGAAATTTTTATGGTAAAATTTTATTTTTTTAAAAAGAACCCTTATTTTGTCAACTAAATTCTGGACGGGAGGAGTAATAAATTTGAAAGAGGAAACATTTCAAGTGTTTTCTTGCATGTATGTTGAGTGAAACAGTGGGTTTGCACCTTTATTTCTGGTGAAGAAATTTGTTTTCACCTTCATTTCGCCATTCAGTCTGGGACCTCCCCTGCCCTAAGGGTTCGCCGTTACCTTGATTAAGGGTTTAGACTTTAGATTCCCAACACGTCACGAGGGAAAGAAATGAGGGGAAATTACAATTTGAATTTGTAGGCAACTAATCTCTGTAACTCTATTTTTGGTGCCCCCGTTTATCATTACTCTCCTCACTCACTGTAGGTGTTTAGACGACTAGACAAGACAGGACTAGACCCTTCCAAGCTAACATACTCGACTATTGTATATGTGTGGCTCCAAGGAAACAAGACAAGACGAGACCGTATCCATTGAGATAATAATTATTAGATTTGTTTCTATTCATTTTAAATAATTTTTGGGGCAGATAAGACGTCTACTGTTCCATCTGCTTTTCCGCCGTCTATTACCTATCAAAATAATTAAAAAGCGAATAAAGTAATCAAAATAGACAATAGAGGTTTGCTTCAGCATGGGTGATTTTGCTTATACATTAATTTGGGCCCACCCTAGATATGTATTTTTCTTTTATATACTATAAAGTATAAACATATGACAATTTGCTCATCAAAAATTTGCAAAATAAGTCAATGCCTCGATACCGGGGATTCTCCGCAAACCCAAATGACAAAGAATTTAAATCTAATAGTTTGATGCTATGTTCCTCTTATAAGACTCTACATTCCTACAAAAATGAGCACAATTCGAACCATCTACCGATCTTAATTTCAGTCGTTTACTAAACTAGATTTGTGCCTGTGCTATGCACCGGGCTTCTTCTTTTTTTCCTTTGAATCATATTTTTTATTTGGTGTGGGCGGGGCGAATCCGCCCCGTGATGATACATTTTTGATTGGGTGTGCACGGGTCTTCGCCCCGCCCCGTGGCAATGATTTTTGCGGCAGGTCGGATGCTAGGTGGAAGAAAGATATGAAATTTATTTACTTATTCCTTTTATTTTCGCAGAAAATATGTGTGAAATATATGTTTTTTTTCCCTTTATGTATTAATTTGGAAAAAAGAGAGTCCTAATATATTATGCAATCGATTTCTAAATTGAGTTTGGACTTCCATAAAATTCTAAACACGGTAAGTTAAGTTTTCTTTTTCCATGGTTTGACAGAAGTATTGTCCACCTTAGACGGTGTTACTAACGCACAGTTAAGTATTTGGTGTAAACACGGTGTCAGGAAATTAATTTGATTAAAACTCTCATGGAAGTGTTGTCCACCTTCCTTTTTGTTGACGGCGTTACTAATGGACAGTTAAATACTTGATGTAAACAAAGTGTAACCCAACTTTTAATATTCCGACTAATAGAGTTATGCCAAGTGTCCTCACTGTAGTTTCTACATTAGAAAACGCCTATTTTGGCCAATAGGAAGCGAAGGTTTCATCACCGTAGTTTCTACATTAGAAAAGGCCTATTTTTGTTACTTTAAGGAGAAAGATAATAAAATGGTTGTAGCGCTCATCCGTTGATTTCCCTCTCGAATCTCCTTCGATTCTAGATCTACGGTTTCCAAACGCGACACATAGTGATCCAAGTTCTTTTATAATATCTTGGTATATGTGTAGCAAAGCCGAGTTTGGTAAATCGACAGACCTTATAACTGTTCCTTCTTCTTCCGGCTGGCTCCATTTATTTTCCCAATCCTAGAATCAGAGTCTTGAAGATTCACTATCAATTACTGATTTGTCCAAGAAATTTTTCGTCGGCCGAATCAGAAAATTACTGATTTTTTCAAGAAACTTTTCGTCACTCGGATCAGGAAAAGTTGCAACAATGTCAAGCATTCCAGAAACTATATGGATGGAAATCCTTATTAGGGTGCCAGTCAAAACAACCTTCGTTTGTAAGTGTGTCTGCAAATTTATGCGTGACTTTATATCTGAAACTTGTTTTGCACGGGAGCACGTTGATCATGCGATCCAGAAAAACAACCTGAAATTCCTTCATTTTACCCTGGAAAGAAGTGAATTAAGGAAGTACAAATTTTCAGTATTAGATACAATTTTATCAACAAATATGCCAAAGTATGCTGTTTTATCGGATGTCCCTTATAAATATTTAAATTTTCATATATTTTTGTTGGGTTCTTCCAAAGGTCTGGTTTCCCTGTTGTACCGTAAAGACCCAGCTAAAATTTTCATCTGCCTTTGGAACCCCGCTACTGCATAATACGTGAAACTACCCGAATTAGAAGCACTGAAAGAATACAGCCACTTCGACATCAGGATCAACAATTTTGGTTATGATTGCAAGACCGACAATTTTAAGCTGGTAATTGCTGCAAGCGTTCGTGGAAACTGTAATTGTTCCTCATTTCACATCTTCGAGTTATGAGAAATGTCGTGGATCACTCAAACCATCCCTTATTATATTGATCATTCCATAGGTGAGGTATTTCTAATTGGCGCTTTCCATTGGATATGTGATAAGAGAGGCCAAGCCTCTCAGTTAATGTTATCGTGGGACATAAACAAAGAGGTGGGGGCAGAGACGTGTCTTGATTTATATAGGAGTAAAGGATCTGCGCCTTTTTTCCCTCATGCATGTTCCGATGATTTACGTCGAAGTATGGGTGATGCAAGATTATGGATGGGGAGAGTCATGGTCTCGGTGTTATGTCATTACCAACGAAACTATTGTGAATCATCCTCATTTCAGAGGTTGGAGTCCAGTGTACTCGTACCCTTTGAAGATGGCTGTTTTTTTTAAAGCGGTGAAATTTTATTCTGGATACACATTGAGGGTATTTTATATGATCCCAAGCATGAAAGATTCAGGAAAATACACGAGTGTTCATTAACTAGAGGTCTGAGCCATTATTTGGAAACCTTCGTATCTCTCGGCTCTGGTACATATGTCGGAAGAAGGGGTGAATCGTTGAAACTCAATCAGAACAAGCGTAAGATAAGCAGTAAGTGAGAGAGTGGATTGATTACACGGTACTGGTGGGCGGAACCGTGGTAAGGTTATTTTTTTTCTCTGCTTTTCTTCTGGACTCTGCTGGCTGTTCAAGTGTTTTGAGTGAATGTTTTTATTATTCGCTTCAGTATTATGTGTATTCTTAAGGAATTTTTTTTTTGCTTCTGAACAAGAAATTTGTATCCTTAGAAATTTTTATTCTTAGACGGAGGTTATTTCTATGTGCAGTATTATGTGTATTTTGATGGGAATTCCTTTGCTGAACGGATGGTTTTTTTTTATTCACATCAATGAGTGCAAAATTCCGTTTTCACCAATTTTAGGATTTTGTAAGTGTCTTAACATTCACGATTTCACCCTTTTAAAGCGACCGATTCCATGATAGAGAAAAAAAAAGCGTAGCCAGACATCTGACTAAGGGGAAGCAAAAAAAATTGTGCATCTTTTAACTTGGTGAGGGCGGGGCCTGTGGCGATGCATTTTTTACTAGGTGTGCACGAGGCTTTGCCCGGCATCGTGGTGATACATTTTTGATTTGGTGTGCGCGCGTCTTCATCCTACCCCGTGACGATGCATTTTTGATTCGGTGTGCGCGGGGCTTTGCCCCGTCCTATGGAGATGTATTTTTGACTTAGTGTGGCGGGGAAAATACAAGTGGTCCGACTTTTTGGGTTTCAGAGTTCTGCACCCTCTGTCCTCTACCATGCTTCCTAGCTGGTAATTATCAGGAAAGACGTTTGATTTGCCCTTTTTTTTCCTTCATATGATTAAGCATATGCCAATTTGCCAATGACGTGTCGCAGACAGTCTAGTCTAGGGTCTCGTTGGACCCTTATTAGTTAGTAAATTTATTATATTTTGAGCAATTGGATTTCGTCGGGTTTACCAGTCGGTAAACCTAACATTTTCGTTCTCAAATGGCAAAATGTGAGCTAAAAGACGACTGTCTTTTTCCTCTTCTGCTGTACCCGCTACCATGCGCTTACTAGGTAGCTGCTAGTAATTAAGAAACTAGGTAGCTGGTAATTAAGAAAAGACGTTTACTTTTTGGAAAATTCTTTGAACCTTGCTAGACACACTGAAATATTGTACTTCGTTTTGTCCCGAAGGGAATCGCACGAACCCAACCTTGCGTGCTTAGCATCGAGATTTGGAAAGGGAAGATGTGGGCCCCACCACCCCCTCATATGGGACCCATGTTTTTCCCCATGGGCTTTTTTATTTTTTATTTTTTATTTTTTTTACTCTCTTTCGTACGGAAAACTCTATAACTCGGACAACTAACATAGGCCAGATATGGGACAATCAATCCCCAGTTCTCCCTGCATATCTTTGATAGAATCTAGAAGGGGATTCATGTAGATCTAAACAAACTTTCACGTCTACCTATAATACAATGGTAGCTGAAAAAATAGATTGCAAGAACACAAGCAAAATTAGCACCAGTTCGCTTAAAAAACCACCTCGACGATGAAACCGTGTCCTTAATACAACGGAAACCCCGAAGAAATCATCAAAAATGATTAGGATTCACTTAAGGGCAAAGAGTTGAAATTCCCCAATTTGGGGGTGTCGTTTGTGAAAATGCCCCAGATTTTCAAAAAAAGTTAAAATGCCCCAATCCGTTAGTTTTTCCATCCAAGTTAGTTAAATGGTCAAATTTGCACACATGTGAAAAAAAGTAATTTTTAACCTCATTTTTTTTTAAATTGACATTTTCTTCGTATAAAATATCAAACTCTTAACATTGCGACATGTGTCATATTTTCGTCACCACCACCACCTTAACCATCACCTCCACCACTACCACCACCACCGCCACCTCCACCACCACCGCCACCACACCACCGCCGCCGCCACCACCACCATCACCTCCGCCGCCACCGCCGCAGCCACCTTCACCTCCACCTCCACCACCACAACCTTAACCATCACCTCCACCACAACCACCGCCACCACCGCCACTGCCACCTCCACTACCACCACCACCACAACCACTACTATAACCACCACCATCGTCACCCTCAGAACCACCATCGCCGCCGCCACCACCTCCTCACCACCACCACAATCACAACCACCACCCCTGAACCCTAAAATTCTTAACCCTTACCCTTAACCCTTAACCGTGAAGGGTTATTATTGTCTTTTTTTCACATGTGTGAAGTCACATGTGTGCCAAATTCACTACTTAACTGCTTGGATGGAAAAGTTAACGGATTAGGGCATTTTAACTTTTTTTCTAAAATCCGGGGCATTTCTGCAACCATGCCTCCCAAATTGGGAAATTTTGGCTATTTTTCCTTCATTTAATTTTAAGACCTTGTTACACAGTTTAACCCCTCCCGATCTATGAATGACGTGACTCTCAACCTTGGAGGAACTTTTGCAAAGAAACTACATATGTTGAAAGGGAGACGTCCTCTAAATTTATATTGAGGCCAATTCATGGCATAGATTTCTGCACCAAAAAATTAAGGGAGTCATTTCATCAGTCTTGCTGAATCGTATGTAGAGGGTTTAGTATTCTCTCCCGCATGAAATTACCTCGAAACTTTTATTTTTGTACAATTCTACTGCAAATCTCCTCCGTTAATCCTTAATATTATCTTTGTTCATGATCATAAACCTGTCTAAAGAAACTCCTTTTATCAAACAAAGGATAAAGCATAATGCGTATACTCCACAATCACGTAACCTGGAAAAAAAAGTGAGGTATGCTAAATACCAGCTGCACCGTGAAAATGCAGGAAAAGCATCTTCTAAGGTCTCGATTATCTTACCTCGAGTATTCTTTAGCGAGTGTTGGAATAAACACTTCTGCATAGTCACAGTACCATTCTACATCGTCATACGTTGTGCTCAAAACATTGCTGATTGCAGTGACCTCGGATGGTATCTGTGCTGTCCTGGTGAATCTTTTGCGTTTGTGATGATTGTGTAGAGAGTCGTAGATCATAATCGATCGATCTCTCAAGTTGATGGAAATTGCGACCCAGTGATTGCCGTTCACCAGTACCGGAGCGTAAACCACATTTACCTTGCACCATGGTTTACCATATAGGCCATATTTTCCCACGATGTGTAATTTGGTGAAGTGCAAGGCTCGATGATTTCATGCATGACGCTGTTTTTCCGTTCGATGTACAACAGAATGTGAGAAACCAAAAGAACGTGTATTTATATAGTCCAAATGTCGGCGAATTCATAACTTACAGCGAAATAACTACTGACGGTGGTCCACTCAGTATTCTTCGTGAATCCAGTATTTTTGCGCATTGATTGCATTACACAATAAAAAATCTACAAGTGGCTCCAAACAAATAAGCTGGCGAGTAAAAACAATCTAATTTGATCATACTCTATAGAACAAAATACTTTCCGTGTCCGATAACCAGTCGGATTTTGGTTCTGATGTTCCTCCAAGTAACCTGACGCATTCGTACCACTATAACCGCTCTTCCTTATTAGTATCAACTGGAGAGTTCTTTGGACGTAGGTCCCTTCCTTTCTTCTCTTCCCCTGCCTTCTGCTTTCCCCTTCCGACGGTCTCCAACAACTTCTCAGCATTGGGATTAGAGCCGTGGAAGTGGGTCCACTTCTCTTTGTCTCTACCGGTGCATTCTTTGGTGCTTAATACAAAGTGTATCTATCATTTTCGTATTCAATAACCCATATATAGGCTAAGTGATTGAATCAATAACCCATCCGCGATAAATTAATAACTTCGTTAAAATAATATTTTTTGCCAGTCCCGATTTGGGCTAGTGTGCTAAATTAATAACCTCGCTAAATTTATAAGATAATAAAAAAATTCAGCTTCCAATAAGGACCAACTAATATATAAATTAATAATTAGTATAGAGAACTATATTATGTTGATTTATAAAAATAAGAACCCAAAGTTGTTTGTTTCTCGATCACATTTATAAAAGAATGTATTTTAACTCTAATTTTTTGTAAATACGTTGAGAAGTTTATACATTTAGACACATAATATGGAATTTACTACTATCTAATATTACGTCACAAAATAAAGAGAATATCTATATACTTGTGTTAGTATAAAAAAATTGTTTTCCGCACATATTTTTAAAATCTTATTATCGGAATATACGTATTATTGATACCTGTTGATGTGGACACACTTACTTTATGAAATCTAAATTTGGTATGTTTCGATATAGAATTTGGAAGTCCCAAGTAATTTATCGAAGTTTTACTGTAAAACATTTTTAATCGGCTATCTATTGGCTACTAAGTGAAACAGTTTTACCATAGTTTCTGGCCTAAAGAAAAAATGCTAATTTAACTTTGTGTCATGAAGATATTGGTCAAACTCTTTATGATTGTCAAACTCTTTAAGATACCGAAAATGATATACACACCGTGAGGAAACACCGCACTTTGTACCGTGTGAGGGGAGGGTGGGACCCGCTTTTTAAATTTCCACCCATTCACCATCCCGATGTTAAGAACGCTTACATCTCTTCCCTTGATTTCCTCTCGGTGCATTCCACGGGATAAAATTGCGGTCAACCTAGAATCTCTCGATAGATATTGGCTATCTTGGGAGTGATTCTACGTTGACCGAAGAATTGCATCGGGTTGCGCACCATGAGGGATCGGACGGTCCGAACTCTGCGTTCTAAACATTGGGATAAGGGTGGGAAGGAGTGGGTGGTCCCACCACCCAACTCACGGTGTAGATTTAGGTTGCATTTATTCGGTGTATCTCCTTCCTCACATAACTTGCTATCTCCTTCCTCACATAACTTACAGTTTTTTGCTTCAAAAAACAAAAACAAAAAAACTAACAGACTTTTACCCTCTAAACTGTAAAAGCATAATCAGAAACAGCAGCAGCAGTTGCAGCGATGTCAAGCATTCCTCGAACTCTATGGTTTGAGATCCTTACAAGGGTTCCAGTGGAAACAACATTTGTTTGCAAGTGCGTCTCCAAGTTTATGTGTGACATTATTTCGGATATAGATTTTGCTAAAATGCACACATGTCGTGCTACCCAGAAAAACAACCTGAATTTTCTTTATTTAACCTTGGAACGGAATAGATCAATGCATTCTGGATTCTCAGTATCAAGAACATTTTTCTCAGTAACTCATGATTCAGTATTAGCATCCGCAAGTATTCCGGAGTATACTATTGTATCAGAGGTCCCTTACAAAATTCAGACTTTTATATTACTATGTTGGGTTCATCCAAAGGTCTGGTTTTCCTGTTGTATTATAACGTACCTTCTCAATATTTTGTTTGTCTTTGGAACCCCCCTACAACAGAGTATATGAAATTATCTGAATTGCAAGCACTAAAAGAATACAACTACCTTGATATCAGAACTCATAGTTTCGGTTATGATCGCAAGACTGATGATTTTAAACTGGTAATTGCTGAGAGCAGGTGTGCTCAAGGTGATGGTTCTGCATTTCACATCTTAAGGTTACGAGAAAAGTCATGGAGCACTCAAAGCGTTCAGTATGATATCACTGATGCTTCCCGTGGTGATAAGTTTCTTAATGGTGCTTTCTATTGGGTATCTAATATGTTTGGCCAGGCCTCTCGGTTTGTTTTATCGTGGGATATCAACAAAGAGGTCTTCAAAGAGATGCAGCTACCAAATAAATCTTGGAGTCAAGGTCATGTCTTGATGGATATCGGAGTAATGGATTTGGACCTTTGTGTAATTGTACAGGTTCCAACGAGTCTCATAGAGGTGTGGGTGATGCAATAATTTGGATATGGAGAATCTTGGTGTCAACGCTATCTCATTATCCATAAAACTATTGTGAATTATCATCGTTTGAAAGGTTGGGATGAGTGCTTGTTCCCTTTGAAGATGGCGTGTATATTTAAAAGCGGTGAGATTTTATTCTGGGTTCCTGGAGAGGGTCTTTTATATGATCCGAAGCATCAAAAACTTACAAATAAAAATGCAGGAGCTTGTCATTTGTTAATAAGAGGGCTAAGCAATTATTTGGCCACCCTAGTTTCTCTCGGCTCTGATACTTATGCTAGGAGAATGGGGTGAATCATATTAATCAGAGGAAGCGAAAGATATAAAATAAGAGAGTGTGGATTTGCTCATGTGGTGCTGGTAATAGGTAATGGCGTTTAGGTCGAATTTCTTTTTCTTCTTTTTACTGGATTTGGTTGGTTCCAGTTCCATCCTAGATTGGTTAATCTGGAACCTTAACCCCTTCCCGGGCGGCCGTTGGTCCTGGTGAATTCCATGAACCAGTAAGGATACGACGCTTCATAATTACGGAGAAATGGTTTCTTCCATGAACCATTACGGAGAAATGGTTTCTTCCATGAACCAGTAAGGATGCGACGCTTAATAGATTGTGAATGCGAATGTTTCTTTCAAACCAAAAAATAAATAAATGGTGAAGTCACTGTATATAGTTATTAATTTGATAGAGTTAGAATTTGTTATGTGGGTTTTAATATGTTAATAGAAGTTGTAATTGTAGCCTATTTAAGGAATCGGTTGTGTATGTTAACATGTTGTAATATCTAGATTATCATCATTGTAATCTCTTTGTGGCCATTGATTCTTTGATAGTCATATTTTGTTTGCAAAGTTCATTTTTTGAGGCAAATGTTTCATGTGAAATGCGAAGTCAAATATGCGCAATGCGGGAAAACCAAGAATTCGTTAATTCACGTTTAATGCGTTTCACATACAACAAAAATTCATAATACAAAAATATTTTACGTTGGGTTGGGGGGGGAGGGAATATGTACTTGTTCAAACGTAATAGATAGCAAATATGTACACAAATATCGGCAAACAGTGAAAGGATCAGTGGCTAAGTGGCCGTTAAATCACGAGATCGACTCTCACTACGTTAGGTGTTTTGAGGGAAATTCCTCTTTATTCACCGATATTTTGAGTTTCTTCCACACAGAAGTACCAAGTGCAAAACTCAGTTTTCACCCGTTTTGAATTCTTCACATACATGGTTTCAGGGCGGAGCCAAGGGTTAACTAACGCTGCTCCATCCGCCACCGCCCACCCCCCTAAAATCACCAAAATTATAAGAAGCCCCCTACTTTTACTATAGATTTTACATTTAGCCGACCTTAATTTTAAATTTGGTCAGTTTTTAGTCCCCTTCATTTGGCCCACCACGATGGTTGCACCACTTGAAGTGAAAATTTATTTTTCTAATATACCACCAAGTCCGGGATATAGAAAGAAATCGGAGACAGGCATCTGACTAAGCAAAAAAAAAATATCCAAGGGGTAAGGTAAATAAGCATTGATGCCTGTCCTGATATCATAAAAAATAGCCTTGGGAGCCTGTTGCAAACCTGCACATGTATTTTAAATGGAATATTGCATTTTCACCTCCATCAAGTGCCCTGTCTTATTGTAACTGTTGACTCATATTTACAATATTTACTAAGGGAATGATCTGATGACATGGTTAGAATGATATTATCATGACATGGTGGCTCTCAATACTGATTAAAGTTAAGAGAATTATATGAAGAACATGTCCCCCAAAATTAATTTCAAATTCATCACAGTTTGGGTTGGGTAGAAAAAATGGCTTTAGAAGGGCGTTAAAATATTTTATTTTATTTTTAAGCATGCTAAAATATTAACTGTAACATGTAAACGGATCCTACCCCATTAATAACTTATTTTCACAAAATCTAGTATCTACTGATGTTAACATCTCAGGGGGCCCACTCACTCTGAAAAAGCTCCTAGGAAGCAGAGCTCATTTAAAGGGTCGGCGTAGGCTAAGGACTAGCGAAAATCGAAGAAAAAAAAAGAGGAGAAAAGCTAACGTCTTTAGTCTTTACTGAAGATTAAAGTGGCAGACAACGACAACGAAATCTAATCTGTACTATTCTTGCAAGGGTTTTGTCATTTCATCTAGAGCGAAGAGACCCTAGTATACTACTAGTACATAGAGTATAAACCAGGCGCAAGCAGACATCAATCTATGGGTCCAAACTCCGAACCCATACCGTGTCATGATGGATTTCTC
>JAJJMB010004763.1:1331115-1512412 GCA_023531105.1 Papaver atlanticum | reverse complement strand
CCCCCCCCCCCCCCCCCCAATAGGTGAACGCCTGTTTCCAAGATGAATTTTCTCCTAAATACCCTCATCTATTGTGTATGGGAAAATGAGTTATTGTGTTAAGAGTAGGAAAAAGGGTAAGATGATGATTGTCAAAAAAAAAAAAAAAGGGTAAGATGATTTAGGTAAAAAAAAATGATGAATTCAAAACAATTTTCTTAATCTAATAGAATTAACCCCCTTCCCTTATATACCGTTTACCCTCGATAAATGAATGTTCGAAAAACGAATAACCTCAAAAAATGAATAATTTTTTGGGTTCCCGACTTGGACAAACGAATAACCTTGCTAAATGCATTAATAAATTTGGGTGGAAACTTCTTTTTTCACCCATGTTCTAGGGGAAGAATTGTATTTCCATCTTTATTCGACCATTATAAGAGTTAAGAATCTTCGGCACAAACAGGGGCGGATGTATGCACACACAGGCTTCCCCTTGACCATTGAGATGGGGCTTGTTGAGATTATTAGTCCCACATTGTTTGGGCAATATAAGATCCTGCGGTTTATAATCCTTAGGGCCTCTCCACTCATTGCATATTGGTTTTGAGTTGGATGCCCATATTTTAACATCGTATCAGAGCAGGCTATTTGTGTCGAGTCAGTTGACCGCACCTTTACTCTGCGTCACCTGATTTATATTGTCCACGTGTTAGACACAACGAGGCTACAGGTGAGGGGGTGTGTTGAGATTATTAGTCCCACATTGTTTGGGCAATCTAAGATCCTGCGGTTTATAATCCTTAGGGCCTCTCCACTCATTGACAATTGGTTTTGAGTTGGATGCCCATATTCTAACAGGGCTGGACGACACTCAATGTTTGTTTACTCCTGACTCATATGAGTCGTCTGGATCTGAGTCATCTGGATCTGAGTGAAATCACCTGACTCATCTTGATCTGACTCAATATGTTTGTTTTGAGTCAGAGCTGACTCATCTTACTCATAAATATGTGAGTCAGTGGTTTGTCCCTATGAGTCAGGGGTATTTTGTTACCTGACTCAAATGGGTCCGAATCAGAGGTTATGTCTGAGTTTGAGGTTGAGTGAGATCTGACTTAAAATACAAAACAAACGGTCTGACTGCTGACTCGGCCCGAGTCAGGAGTTGACTCAGATCCAGATGCCGAGTCAGCTGCAAACAAACAAGGTTAAAAAATGCACCAAATAAAAAAAACGGTTAAAAGAAGAAAAAAATGCTCGATGCGTAGCACAGGCACTAATCTAGTAAATTGTAATAACCTCTACATCTTATTAATAAGTTTTAAAAAAAAAAGCTAGAGACCTTGAAGGCTTGAACAGTTGAACGTGTATCATATTTCATCCTTTCAGGACAACATATGAATATGAAAAAGCTAGAGACCTTTAACGTGTATACGTGGTTGAATGCGAGGTAATTAATTTGCACGTAACCCGGAACCGACAATTATCAACGATATATCGGCCATGTTTGACTACATTGGATGTATCCTTTCACCGATATACCGTAGGATCCAAAGGCCCAGGTGTTGTTAGGAGTTTCCGTGCACTGCTTGCTCTATAAAATTAATCCAGAAATGGCATTGTTTTGTATTAGGTTCTGAAGTTCGAACTATCAAAAATTGAACCGCACAGAAAGAAAATGCTATCATCAACGAGCTCTGACTCTCGGAAACAGATAAATCTTAGCACATTCTTTCCGCACCGCATTTTCGAGAAAACAAAGTCACAAGCTTCTCTACAGGAGAAAGAAGACATGTTAGATTCTCTATTTACCATGGTCGAAAAAATAAATACCCAAATGGATTTGGTTCTAAAGCATGTCACAAACATTGATACAGAACTCAATGAATTTTTTCAAGAATTATAACCGTATCATCGGTTACTTGGAAATAATTGAGGCTAGACTCGTTCAGCTTGAAAATTACTCAACTGAAGACGATGATCAAACAGGTGATGTGTCTTACAAAATTGCGGAATTTAAATCCAGCCTTGCGTAGTTTAATCCTTGTTAGTTGATTTTTAGTTGAACTACTTCTATTGGATGTCTAGTGGTGGAATCCTTTCATCTTTTTTTTCTTTTTTTATATAAACCTTTTGTCCATTCTATGTGTTAATGAACAAAGGTTTCGTTTCTTTCTTTTACTGGAGGATTCTTCTTCTTTTCTATATAATGATAGCTGAACAAATGCAGTCCCTGTTTCCTTTTAAGATCTCTCATCTTACGTTGTTTATGTATTGAAATTAGTATGAGATGGCCGAGAGCAAGGGTGATAAGCACTTTGGATTATTTTTAGTTATTTATTATTGCTCTATCTTGAGGCTAAATCATCTGAACGCGATATATATTTCTACTCTGGCTCCTGGCTCCCTGAATGAAAATTTGTTATGTTTTATTTAAGTTAACAGACGGTGGAACGAAATGGGCATTTTCATTAAAAAAATTGCAATTACCAGTTTATAAGTAAATTTTACTTTGAAAAATTTCGATTATGAAATTTGGATGGAATGAACTGCTAAAAAAATAAATAAAAAAACATAGGTTTTGGTTTCTGAATAGGGAGTGAGACTGGATGGACTCGTGACTCCCGTCTGGTCTTGTTCTCGACTACTTGTCTGGTCTAGAGAGTGTATAGACCAGCTAAACCCTAGAGTCCTAGAATTAGTAGAGTAATGAGACGTAACCAGGGGCAGCAGACATCACACATTAGCTGTCATTCATAGAGTGCATAATTCAATCGAAAATGCTTAATACAATAGAGTTTTAACTTTTCACCGTAAATGCTTTTTTCTAGGGAGAGGACCCTTCTTTTGGGAGGCAAAAAAAGGTTTCGAAAATGATTTACTCACCGTAGAATTTGCACCGCATTCTCACCGTGTGAGGTGGGGCCCACTTCTGCCCCTCCCCTATCCCAATTCACGGTGCATATTCTTCGATGGGTTTAGCAAGACTGGAAAGGTTTTGTCTGCAAGACTACAACTTTTAATATCATTCCATATACAGTCCAACCTCCATAAATAAATATCCTTGGGAGTTGGGAGTATTCGTTTGACGAGGTTATTTTATTTATCGATAAATAAATATTTAATACTTTTTTCCATCTAATTAACTGATGTTATTAATTATTAAATTTTCGCTATAGAGTATATCTTAGGGACCACAAAAAAATATTCTTATATTATATGGAGGTCTACCTTGAATAGGCCGTAAGAAAAACTTTCATACATGCACTTGAGAAAATACACATATATGACACAAAAATGTATCTAGAAAAATATAAACTCAACTTTGAGACCGAAAATTGACTAGTGAAACTATACAAGTAAAAGATAGTACTGAAAATTGATCAATGAAATTATATGAGTGAAAGTTATTTGCACTAAATTGTGCACAAAAAAAGCAAAGAATCTAATTTGAAGCCAAATGATTTTGTAAAATGGGCTCTTCATCTTAAACTTTGATGCTGCTTCAAAAAAAATATATATATTAAACTTCGATGCATGACAAGACCTATAGTATTTATATTATTGATGTGATTTTGAAGTTGTAGTAAAAATGATTCGAACTCTAAGACTTGTGAAGATTCGAGTTTTTAAATTTAATAAAAATTATATACAAAAATTTTAACAAAGTGGGCGAGAGGTACTTGAGCTTAGGATTCCACCAAATTCATTTCTTAAGGTACAAATAATAATTCTTTTAACAATTATAGCTCAATAAAAATATAAAATAAAGTGACTCTTATTTTTGCCAAGATAGATTCTCAAAATATTAGATGTAAATGTTAAGCATAGGACATCAAATCACCTAAGCTAAGCATGACCCATCTAATCAAATGACAACTAATTAATTCTAATCATAATTTCAATTAAAATTAGTGCAAAAGTCATGAAAAGAATTAAATATAATTACCCAAGTGTTAAATAAGGTTTCCTCCATCGCCCCAATGTTGGGGTTTAGCTCATCATAGTAAACGTGCTCTCAAAATATTTATTTAGGCTCAAAATGGTTTACAAAGATGAAATAAAGAGAAAGTGGTGTAAAACAGGATTTTGTGACGCACAAAAATCGTCACAAAATGAACGATAAAAGATAAGTGTTGTAAACACTGTTCCACAGTCGCTGGAAAGGAGTTAGGAATTGTCGCAATTAAGCGACAGTTTGCAACGACTTTCCTTTACAAGCTTTTGTTCTTCGTGTTCTTGAGTTGCAGCAGCAGAAAACTTTTCCTGCAACTCGTGATTTCTTCGCTCCGTAGCCTCCAAAACTTCCCCAAACTCTCGACTCCCTTCCTTGTACCTCTAGAAATCTATTTATACTCCTAAGCCTCATTTAATCATGCCATATCTCCCAAATAATCTTCATTTATCACTATTATTCTCTACGGACAAAATTCCCTTTTTTATCAATTCCTCGTGCATGCAGTTGTATTTCTTTCCTTCTATACCTTCTTCACGCTTCAGAATATCGATTAAGTCTTCCAAGCACGTGCAGTACACGTTTAAATTCCTCACAACTCGTGCAAGCTCATGTTTTTCCTCCAACTTCCTGTTTGGATTAAACCAAGTTATCCAGCCAAATTTGATTGATAAACTCACCCATACTAGCTTCCTTAATCCATAACAAGTCCAGCCCATGAATTTCAGCGACTGAATCGCTCTAAAACTCCTCAAAGATTCGATCCAAATTCTGCCAGTGAAGAAATATTTTTCCCGCCAAAACCATAATTCAAATTTTGTGAAAAAGATCACCCCTTATCCAGTGGTCGCCCCTTATCCGTTGCTAGAGTCCGAATAACACATGTCCCTTGGGGTGCCTTTAGTAATTTTTATGGGGTGTTTTCAACACTTTTTTCGGGGTTCCTCCGGTGCATTTCTGGGGTGCCTTTAGTACTTTATCCTGAGGTGTAAAACACCACTTTTCGAGACAATTTTGCCACAAGAGCTTATTCCCTAGAAAAGACTTAAAACAACTTTATTAGAAATAAAATGAGTCCTAGATAATGTAGCTATGGGTGAAAATGCGTCACACTTACGTGCTTATCAATTATAATATCAATTATTCTTATATGGAGGTAGGTTCTTTAAGACGGGACCAGTTTTATGACTTATTCCAATATGCAGTTTATTCTTAAATATAACTGGCCCAAATTGGGACCATAAATTTTTATTCTTATATGGAGTTTATTCCTATATGGATGGAGTATTCTTCCGGAGAGGTTTTACTGTAGAATTGTTATTGATATCAAACATCTTTGGAACAAAGAAAATGATTAATCCACCGAAGAAATGCAAACGAAATCTACACTGTGTGAGTGGGGTGGTGGGACCCACTCATTCCCACCCCTATCCCAATGTCTAGAACGCAGAGTTCGGACCGTCTAATCCCTTACGGTGCAAAACCCAGCGCAATTCTTCGGTCAACGTACAATCACTCTTTGAACAATCAATCCTAGCGAGAATAATGCAGTTACAGAATCCCCCTGGTTACGTCTCATTACCTATCTCTGAAGAAATTATTGAGTCCATACCAGATGATCAGAAGTATCCGGAACCATGTAATAGCAGTTCCATATCATATGAGGCTTTTCAAATAACTACCGCCACAAAAAAAATTACTTTTTACAACACATAGTAAAATATTCTAGAAGTTGTGCATCATTAAAAAAAAATAGATGGAAGGAAAAAAAATCAATTTTGCATGTATTTATTTTGGAAGAGTTGAATTCTTATAATATAAACATTTTTAAATGGATGAAATACTCTGGTCTAATATCTACTAGAGTATAATTTTGGTATGGAATTTAGTAATTATCCATTTATGTTTTCGTAGAGGATTTATTCATTAATGCATTTATCGAGGTTATTCATTTATCCCCTTTACCCAAGTCTTGGAACCGAAAAATTATTTATTTGTCAAGGTTAATCATTTGTCGAACATTCACTTTTCGAGGTTACACTGAATAGAATAACAACGTTATTTATTTCATTGCGCTTCACCATTATTATAAAGTTTGTGTGTGCAAACTTGTTTTTTCACCTATGTTCCAGTTGAAGAATTGTATTTCCACCTTCTTCGACCATTATAAAGGTTAAGAATCTCCGGAACAAACAGGGGAGGATGTATGCACACACAGGCTTCCCTTGTCTGAAGCCAAGAGTCAATCAAACATTAATTTTTTTGGAAGGTAGTAAATGATAGATCAATTTACTGAAAACCCAGTACACGTAGTACCAATCCAGGCCTTTGATTGATTGATTCTCTCTCTAAAAGTCCGTGAAATCCTAGACCTAGTAGTTATTAGCCATGTCCCAGAACTAAATACTACCACTATCTCGAAAATCTACTGAGGTTAACATCTTAGGGCCCACTCACTTGAAGCTTCCTTTAGGAAGTAGAGATCATTTATAGGGTCGGCGTAGGGCAAGGACTAGCGAAAATCGAAGAAAAAAAGAGGGAGAAAAGAAAATGTTTTTTCTGAAGATTATAGGGGCCAGACTACGACCCCTATAATAAGTACTATGCTTGGAAGGGTCTTGTCGTGTCATCTACAGAGAATAGACCCTAGTACAGACCAGGTGAAAGCAGACATCGATCTGTGGGTCCAAATCCTTACTGTGTCACACCAAATTGGTTGTTATGGTTGTACATGATGGATCTTAAAATTCGGAGCTGCTACACTTCCACCGCTCCCTTCCACAATTAGGTGTCATCGATTTTGGCCATTAATTCAACAAGTGAGATGATGTGGGGGAAAACAGGGGGGCCCATGTGTATGTTATCATAGGTGGTGGAAGGGAGTGGGGGATAGAAAGTATTTTCTACTAAAATTATACTCCACCCCCTTCCCCCACTCCTTTCCCCAATCTACTGAGGTTAACATCTCAGGGCGCCACTCACTCTGAAGCTGTCTCTATGAAGTAGAGCTCATTTATAGGGTCGGCGGACTATCGAAAATCGAAAAAACAATAGGGAGAAAAGCAAATGTCTTTTCTGAAGATATAGGGGGCAGACTACGACCTCGAAATCTAATAAGTACGATGCTTGGAAGGGTCTTGTCGTGTCATCTATAGAGAATAGACCCTAGTATAGACCAGGGGAAGCAGACATCGATCTGTGGGTCCAAATCCTTACCGTGTCACACCAAATTGGTTGTTCTGGTGGTACATGATGGATCTTAAAATTCGGAGCTGCTACACTTCCCCCGCTCCCTTCCACAATTAGGTGTTATCGATTTTGGCCATTAATTCAACAAGTGGGATGATATTTGGGGAAAACAGGGGGGCCCATGTGTATGTTATCCGAGGTGGTGGAAGGGAGTGGGGGATAAAAAGTATTTTCTCCTAAAATTAGCCCAAATGCATGTAATGTAATCAAAGGCAGAATTTATTGGAGGAAACCCAGAATATATGGAAATTTTAACTTAAATTGGTTAACTCTTCAATTGTCTTCCGTCTTTTTGTTAAAATCAATGTCACATTGAATATCATCCTAATTTTACTTATATATTATAAGAATATATGGTGTTTTTTCTTCGTAGCACAACAAGAAACTATTTAATATGATTGTTGCTTTAATAACTTTGTTTCGTGAACGGCTATTGTAAAACTTTCATCATCCACTTTTCCATCTTTATGTCGGTTCCCATAACACTCTAAATTATTTCTTCACCGGTCAACAATCTGGTAACTTCATTTTCTTTCTTTCGGGTGTTCAGGACATTTTGACATTCATTGAACTTCAATAACCCAACTTGTTTTCACCAAATACTGCCACTATCTATACATCTAAGGGGCCCCACTCACTTTGAAGAAGCTTATAGGAAGCAGAGCTCGTTTAAGGGTTCGACGTAGGATAACGACTACTGGAAATCGAAAATAAAAACAAAATTAGGGAGAAAAGCGAGAAAAGCAAATGTATTTTCTGATGATTACAGAGACAGACTAACGACTACAAAATCTAATAAGTACTATATATGCTTGGAAGCTGGGTTGCATAGACGCGGGCGGGTAGATGCGGACGCAGCAAAATTCTCAAAAACTAGGACGCGGACACGTATATACATATATTTATATATACAATCATGGATTTATACAGCAAAGTTAAGTGTTTCGATCCTAAAAATTAGAAAATGATGCTACCTGTGTATAAATTTCAAAAGAAAAGAAGAGATCGTTTGTTTATACACACTGAAGGTCTAGTAATCAATCACTGTTAAACACATGGCACAATCAAAATGCATTCTTAGAACAACACATGCCTAACCAAAGGGTACACATGATGTCATTTCCAATTACAAAACTTTAATAAAGACCTAAATGATTGATCTAAATATTCGCATTTCTTCATTTAGTTAATAATAGTAAAAACATTTCTTCATTTAGTTAATAATAGTAAAAATTATGGAAAAAGTTTAAATGAAAATGGAAAAAAAAAACACTTCAAACCCGAGTCGTCGGTGCGTCCGAACCAGACGCGCGCAGGATGCGCAAATTGGTGCGTCAGACACGCGTCGTGTCAGCGTCCAAGGCGCATCACGTGTCTGACGTGCGCCGGACGCGGACACGACTCAAAAAATACAGCGTCCGTGCAACCCAGCTTGGAAGGGTCTTGTTGTGTTATCTAGAGAGAAGAGACCCTAGTAATCCATAGAGTATAGACCAGGGGGAAGCAGACATCAACCTATGGGTCCAAATTCTTACCGTGTCTTGATGGATTTCTCTTCTCACACCATATTGGTTGTTCTGGTTCTTAGCATTTTCGGTTCTGGTTGTACATGATGTATCTTAAATAAATTATCCCAAATCATTGTAATGTAATCAAAGGCAGAATTTATGTCGAGGAAATCCTGAATTTATGGAAATTTCAACTTAAATCGGCACTTAAGAAATCCATGTATCGAAAAGGCATCGAATTTAAGTAATTTATTTATTTGTTTGAGCAAATTGGCGCATGCCATGATAAATATCTTCCCCGATACTCCCTCCGTCCCAAATTATATTGAGCTAGTTGTAGTTTGCACAATTTTTACATGATTTATATGGGCTGATACCAGCCCTACTAAGGGCTGATACCAGTCCATATTGGACAATAAGATCCAGGCGATCCTGACCATTGTATCGATGGACTGGTAACATCCCTAGTAGAGCCGGTATCAGCCCTAGTTTGCACTATTTTTAAGGAAAGGAGGAAATAAGAGTATATTTAAGTATTTAATACAATTATACCCTTGTGAATAATAATTAGTAAAACTTAGAAATGATTTACCTCTTAAACAATGTCACGGTTTTTCGTAAACTTTATACCGTTGAAAAGCATTTTTAAACACCTACGCAACGAATATAAACATGGGTATCAAATTATACATATTTCTTATAGTAACAATAATCAATTAAAAGGGTAGTTTTAGAAATACCCCTTGATTAGTGAAATAGCTCATCTATTTTGGGACAAAATTTAAAACCAGCAAGCTCATCTAATTTGGGACGGAGGGAATATATGCCAAGGAATACTCCTTAAAATCTTTCTTCCAAGAATCTAGGACTTACCAAAATCATGAGACAATCTTCTTCCAAAAGAAAATCATTCGTGAAATATATATTGGAAAAAAGAATCTTGATTGTTCAATAAGAACATAAAAAAAACGAAAAAAATGAATCATATCCGGTTGGTCTAGGGATTTAATCTAACGTTGATAATCTCATGGTATAATAAACAGATCGCTGAAATCGTAACCTAGAATTATATCCCATCTTATTGTTGATGTATTACTCTATATGACCACCATCAAAGATTAGCAAGGGATTATTAAGAAGTTATCTCTTTGGCCCAAATCGAGACAAGAGGAAATTATTTATTTGGGGAGGTTATTCATTTACCGAACATTCGTTTACTCAGGTTGGACTGTAGTTGTCAGATTATTTTTACGTCTGATTCTTCCTGGACCGCCAAAAAAAGACAAAGCAAAAACCGTTGTCTCCTCCCATTAGGGGTGAGCATGGGCCGGTTTTTACCTCATCCGCATCCAATTAATTACGGATTTGCATCCAATGGATGCACGGATGAACGGGTTGGGTATGTATAATCCAATAGATTTGTTTTAATTAAAATTTATAGTGAAAAAATAAAACCAACGTAGACGATTTCTTATAGAACCTACACATTCGATATATGTATATAAATATAAAAATGCCATGAACATCACTCCAAGCAAACACATTAAGAATTCCTAACCTATCTATATATTTTCTAAAGACTGTATAAATATCCTTAATCTAACGATTATGGATGTCCAACGGATTTTCAAGATTGCATCCGGATCCAATCCGTAATCCGTAATCCGTTGGATTCCAAAAATGACATCCGTATCCAACCCATTAGCGAATGATCCGGACATCCATCCACAAAAATGCGGTTGGTCCCGATAAAATGCGGTTGGTCCCGATAAAATTGCTCACCCCTACTTCCCATCAAGATTGGGTCCCGCTGATATTGGATTAGCAAGGGCCCATAACACCATAACAAAAACTGTGAGTTAACGGTTATCAAGTGGTTTTTTGAACCGTCCGTGGATAATTTTTGGTTTTTCTAAATTCTTAAAAGTTAAAACCCATGGCTGTATGGTTAACCATCTTATCCTCCTTCACGATCCGACGGCCCAGTATGCTCGGTCAGCTAATCAGACAGCAAAGATCGACTTCTGGTCAAAACCAGCTCCTCCTTGTATTGTTCTTATCAAGATCTGTTCACAAAGGCAGGCTATAAATACTAGTTAAAAAATCTTGTTGATTCTACCTCACCTTGTTTTTCTCTTTTCTCTCTGCCTAACCAAACTTGCTTCTGTGATCTTTGTTTCTTGCTCGATTTGGTCCTTCAAGGACCAAATCGAGCAAGTTTAAGCTGACTTAATGTAAATCCGTTGGCTTTAATTAGAAGTTCGTAGTTATTTTGTAAGGCTTTTTTATTTCGCTTTTGCGTGGTTCGTTTGGTGGTTGCTGGCTTCCTTCATGTTAACGGGGTGTTCTATGGTGTCTTTCGCAATTATTTGTCGTGGTTGGGTCTTTGTGCAGGTTATTTATTGTGTTACGAAGCCTTTTTTTTTGGCAGTTTTCATGGTGTCTACAGTATGCAATGACTTCCGCCGGCGCTGGTTTCTTGTTAGTTTGAATCTGGTGGTGGCAATGTTATTGGGGGTCGGATGGTGGTGATTTTCTTTGATATCATGAAGCATTGATCTGCTGCTGTTTTTTGTTTTTTGGGTTATTGCTGTTGTTGCTTTATTCAGAAATATATATTGTTGGGGGTGCAGCAAAAAAAAAAGGTAATGGTTCTAGACTACCCGGGATAAAAAGATATCAAAAGAATGAAAAAACCTTCGCTGCCTTGGTAAGAGAGATGGTACTTGTGATAGTTTAATCGTGGTTTATTTCGTTTCCATTTACATCTCCTCGTCTCTTGTTCGTGTTAATTTCAAGTGTGAACATCCCAGTTGCTGTACTGTTCTTCGAAGTGGCACTGCAGTAATGAATTTTCTTCTCTGAGGTGATGTAGCAACTCGGGGTTCATTAAGGTTAATGGGTAGCGGATGGTTGTTGAGGGTAGTGTGTCGGGTCAAGCTTCTCTGGTTATTTTGCATATTATTTAGGTAGATTTTCTTTTTGGCATTAGTGTTTTTTTTGTCTTTTCAATGTAACCTGCTCTTCGAGCGTTATAATAGAAAAGAAACTTTTGTTCAAAGTAAGTTGTAAATATTGATTATTGGACTTTGTTTTAACTTCTTTCCAAATACATCCTCAACAACGGAAATCATATGATTGAAGAAATTAATATTTCGTTGTGCAATAGAACATTGAACACACTCCGAATCTTGAATATTTAAATCTACGTGTATGTAATATGTAAGTACGTATAATTTTGTGTCTTCTTATAAGTCGTGTTATTATATTTCAATGGAACAGAACTCTTTGTTAACCGGCCAAAAAAACCATCCCAAAACCCTCTTAGAGCATCTCCAATGGGTATACCCCAATTAATCTGGGTAAATATTTACTTTGTTTTCTCCAATTGTTTTTTCTCTTTTTCTGAAGCTTATCTATTTTTTTCTTGATTAGGAATTTTCTTTTCACTAAAATGGAGGTGAAAAAGCCAAACCGGTTTGTTGCACCAGAAATGAGGTTGTGAATTACACCGGTTTTTGCACCGTGAGGGATCGGACGGTCCGAACTTTGCCTTACAAACATTGAGATAGGGGTGGGAAGGATTGCACCCCCCACCCACAGTGTAGATTTCGGTTGCATTCTTCAGTGCATTAGTCATTTTCGGCGACAAAATAATCTCCACTCCAAATGTTTTACTCCCTCCGTCCTAGTTTAGATGCTTAAATAAGATTTTGCATAAAGATTAAGAAACATAAAGAGAATAGATTTTTTTTCACAATTACCCTATATTAGTATTTAAGGTTCCTAGTTTTTAGATGTCTAGGTTTTTGTTGTTTACTTGAAAAAATTCAAATTATATAGAGAAAAGTATTTAAGAGTGTGTCTTGAAAATTGAAATACACAGTTCTCCAGGTTATAGGCTGATTCCAAGTTAGGGGCAAATCAGGATAAAAGGTGAAAAAATATGAAGTATAGCAAGTATTTTTGGACAAAAAAATATCCCCTATTTTAACAAATATTTTTGGACGGAGGAAGTATTAGTGGGTCCATTACGATTTATGAGTACCATTTCCTAGAAATCTACTCCTAAAAGAAGAAATAAGGAAAAGAAAACCTCCTCCCAAAAGGTGCAAGCATTTATCAACAATTGTGTTTTTGCTAAAAGGAATCTTTAAAGACAAAAACATTTATCATCAAAAGCAAAACATTTATCAAGTATTGTTTTCTAGACACAATAACCGAGACAATAAACCCCTTCCAAACGCGTGAACGACAGAAAAACGGAGAAGATGACAGGCTGTTATTAAAAGAGGATCTTCTTAATACGTTCTTGTTTTGGAAATTACAATTCTCCTTGATATCCTAAAATTCTTGGAAATTAAAGTTTAATGTCTCTAAAAAGTGTCATGTTTTTAATTATAAGGGAACCTGTTAGACTTAGTTTAATTGGAGACCCTAAAAACCAATTAGGGGCCTTCCATTAGAGGACAAAAAGGGTCACCCAAACCTAATTTTGGTTACCTCTTATCCAATTTTTTTCTAAATGGCTAAACTGCCCCTGAATGATTAGTATTAAAAATTAATTAAGTTAAGTTAATTAGTGTGGTTAGATTATGTTAGATTAAAATCATATTTTAGAATCAAAATTTTATTTTTCTTTTTCTTTTTTTTGTGAGTTGAGAAGAAGAAGAGGAGGTTTTAGAGGAAAACTTATGGTTTTTAGAAATGAGTAATTCAAGTAGGGGAAATGATGTTGGGGAAGGTTCAAGCAACAAAGATGATATGTTGATGGTAAGATTATCTTAAATTCTCCCATGGATTGGATATATGTCACAACACAGAGAAAGAGTCGTCAATCTCGAGGGATGTATACCCCAACGACTCTATAAAGTCGTCAATGTATTGACACCAAAAATGACGACTCAAACCTGCAACTTTTCCAGGTTATGAAAAATCGTCAGGGTAATATGATATACCCTGATGACTCTTAGCTTGGGTCAGAAAGAGTCGTTATTTTGGGTGTTTATACCAAGACGACTCTTAAATTTTTTGGGACAGAGAGGCTGTTTGTTTTTCACCTGGGGTCGTTGATGTTTAAAAAAGGGTCGTTCATAGAGGATCATCATAAGTTTTATATTATGTTAACGACTCTATTCTAGGGTAAAAAAATATGAAAACCAGAAATATGGTCGTTATGTTGATCATCATATACCCTAACGATTTTTTATGGTGTCTACATGCATATGAAAAATCGTTAGGGTTTAGGCTTTTCGAATTGACGACCCTTTTACTGTAACTGAAAATTTTCGGGTGAAGACTTTTTTTTTTCTTTCTTGGAGTCGTTAATGGGGGAGAAGAGAAGAGTCGAGAGGGTGAGAGGGGAGGGAGTGATTTTTTTGTTTAGAACTAGAAATGAATTGGGGCTTAGGATTAAGGGTTAATAGGGTTTTAAGATTTATTTTTAGTGAAGGGTAAAATAGTATTTTCACAAAATTTTAATACACCCCTAAAAAATTTGGTGTGCAAATAAAATGGGTGAGGCCCCTAATAGTTTTTTTGGGGCCCCCAATTAAACGACGTTGTTAAACTCCGCACGCATCCAACTCAAAACCAATTGGGAATGAGTGGAGCGGCCCTACCATATTACTACCTCCGTTTCAAAACAATAGGCAGGTTTGTGTGTAAATTTACACACAAACCTGCCTATTGTTTTGAAACGGAGGGAGTATATTTTAAGTTCATTATGCGGAAACTAGTGATGTTGCCAATCAGCTATGAATTGTATGCCCATCCTACATAGCTCTACATGAGCTATCAGCCAACCCCCCTAAAGGAAAAATATATTGCTATATTGCTTGCTATGTGTGTGTGGTAATAGTCCTACATGGGCTATCAGCAAAACCAAATAAATTTTTTTAGTGATGTTGGAATATTGTCCTTTCACACCCTCCCTCACGTGTAAGGCCAGTCATTCGGCCTAACAAATGGATCTATGCATGTGTGGGTCATGGGTGTGCAGGTGACATTCGGTCACGCCGTCACGGTCCACCCCACGTACTTTATCAAAATTCCCTTTATTTATTTTTCGTTTTGGGGTAAAAAATAAAAACCCCATAAAATATTCTTCTATAAAAAATAAATACCCCGTATAAAAAATAAATACCCTTTTTTTTCTTTCTTTATTTGATAGGCTTGCCTCCAACTTGAGGCTGAGGCAGATTATTACTAACAAGTAACAAGTCTTGGTGTAGTAACACCTATTACATCATCCTTAAATAAAGAAACTATAAAACTTGGAATTGTTCCGATTCAAACTCCTTCATTTTCTCTTCAAGTACCATGTTTCACCTACTTATCTGCAACATTGTTGGCCTCTCTATATCTTTGAACAAACTTCACTTTGCAGAATAACCTTTTGAGGCTTCCAATTTCTTTAACGAGCCCACTAGTGTCCGTTGGACTCCATTGTTGCACAACTGAATAGCATAGTAAGAATAACCTTCCAATTCCGGTATATAATAATAACTTTATTTGTTCTATTGCGCAATTTGCGCTTCACCATTTTTTATCAAGTTTGTGTGTGGAAACTTCCTTTTTCACCTATGTTCAAGGTGAAGGATTGTATTTCCACCTTCATTCGATCATTATTTAAGAATCTTCGGAACAAACAGGGGCGTATGAACACACAGTCTTCCCCTGGCTGAAGCCAGGTGTCAATCAAACAATTTTTTTTGGAAGGTAGTAAATGATAGCTTAATTTAGTGATAACCAAGTACACGTAGTGCCAAGCCAGGCCTTTGATTCTTTCTCTAATCTAAAAGTCCGTCAAATCACCTAGTAGTTATTAGCCATGTCCCAGAACCAAATAATACCACTATCTACGACGTCACAGGCCCCCACTCGCCCTGAAGCTTCTCCTAGGAAGCAGAGCTCATTTATAGGGTCGGCGTAGGGCAGGGACTAGCGAAAATCAAAAAAAAAAAAAGGGATAAAAGCAAATGTCTTTTCTGATGATTATAGGGGGAAGATTACGACCTCTAAATCTAATAAGTACTATGCTTGGAAGGGTCTTGTCGTGTCATCTAGAGAGAAGAAACCCCTAGCATAGAGTCTATTGACCAGGGGGTGCGGACATCAATCTATGGAGCCATATCCTTAGGATTCCTTACCGTATCATACATAATCTAACGGCAAACCGCATGATCCAACGACACAGGTGCTGTTAGCAGTTTTCCCGTGCACTGCTTGCTCTAAAAAACTAATCCAGAAATGACATTATTTTGTATTGGATTCTTTCGAACTACCAAAAATTGAACCGCACAGGAAGAAGATGCTATCATCTACGAGCTCTGACTCTCTGAAATAAATTGATCTCAGCACATTCTTTCCGCACCGCATTGGTTCTTAGCACATACACCAATCTTAAAACATACATCATATATGCAGTTAATAGTTCCCTTAATTCATAATATCATACTCCCTCCTGCAACTGCGAAAGGATTTGACCGAAAAAAACACCTAAAAATATTTCTATTTTCTCCTTGCTTTAAGAATATATGATCACATAGTTCGCTGCACACATTGTCTTGCTTGTAGGCTAGATAACCGATCAATTACCGGCTCCGCTCCTATATCTTCATATTGGACGGTCAGATTTGAGTAAATGTTCTTCATTTCACTTCAGTATTTCCAGTGCAAACCACATTTTTCACCGTTCTATTATAATTATAAAGTACATTAAGAGAGAGAATTTATTTCTCATGTGTTTTGAGCGAAATCGTTGTGTTTTAATTTTCCGAGGGAAGGATTTATTTGTCATAAACATGCATGCAAACAATTAAGCACATGATTATTGTCGTGCAAACCGATAGAATCACACAGTACAATTGAAAGGATGCTCTCTAATATCTTTTGGTTAAATAACAAAAGTGTGAATGTTATAAATACCCTCCATTTTTATTGACCTTGCACAAGTACCCCCTAGGGGTAAAAAAATATTTTATTTGGAGTCAACTTGAGAAAGTTTCTTCCATTTTTTGGAAGCAACTTGTATAAAGTTGCGCCCACTTCTGGAAGCAACTTGTGCTAGTTGCGTCCACTTCTGAAAGGAACTTGTGCTAATAGCTTCCACTTTTCAAAAGGTATGGGTATTTATAAAAATTGAATAAGGGTATAAAAACTGAACAAGGGTATAAAAATTTAAATAATGTTCCCATCCTAAAACATTAACCGTGAGACAAAAGCATAAGTAAGAAAAATACTATCTTGCACCGTTTTGCGGGAAGCTATCCCGCTCAAGCGGTTTTTTTACCGTTAGATTGTCAATACAAATTAGACCATGAGTTCTCCTAGTTGGTTGTTTTCGAACTTGGTTAATCGCAAAGATCTCTGACCTCATTGCGGAATAAGGTCAAGTAGGAAGATGTCGTGTTTTCCTCTTTGGATGTTTTTGTTTTTAGTTAACCAAAGAATGACATATATGCAACTGTTTTTCATTTAAATACAATTATTCGACAATATTTATGATGATAATCGAAGAACGACGATGATGAAACTAAATCAGTAAACCGTATAAAACAGAGATTTATGATAATAAAACTTAAATTAACATGAACCGTCGCACAATAATCTGGTGAGGGCACACGTCATTATCATTTTGTAGCCTTCTTCTCCATGGACTTTTGTCAAGCAACAACTCTGTAAAAGACACTTCTTGATTGGTACATATATTTTAAAGGGACGTAAGTGGCATTTCCCCTAAAGGGTTCAAGGCTGTTGGATCGAGATAGCTTCCCGCAAAACGGTGCGGGAGTAATACTCGAGTGAGGCGGTCTCTATTTTTATTTTTTATTTTTTATTGAAAACTCTAGAACTGGGACAACTGTTATCTGGTCAATAGACCTAGACCCTTGATCACTACCCTATCCAGACTCTAGAATCAATTCCCTCTTAGCCATTAAGATCGTGCCACCTCATGTCCCAGATTTGGACAAGGACTGTTGTCCCTGTTGTAGGAGGGTCGATTTTTTATATATATAATTTGAGATATGTGAATCATATATCCAACAACTTTCTTCTTCTAACTTTTTAGCGTTCAGAGTTCAACCTCATTTTTTAGCTCTTCCGTAGCTTTAGGGGGTTTAATCATGTCTGAGATAACTGTTCCAGTTCCGTGTCCTTCACATGCCGTCTTTGATTTATATGATCTTCCCACTAGTGTTGGTATGAAAGTTCGCTGGCCTTCACCATACACTATTAATGTGTGTGAAGTTTCAGATTTAATGGGGGATGAACTCTTAATTCCTGAGTCACATCTTCAATGTGGATTTATTTTTCCTAATCCCTCATTAGTTCGGGAATTTCTTGTTTATAACAACCTTTCTCCTGCCGAATTAGAATCTAATTTTTTCGACTATATGCAAAAAAAAAGTTGTTCGAGAATCGTAGTCTTCCAGAAAACAAAAGGATTACTGTTGCGAAGCTTTCTGCGAGCTATGAGGTTCAAACTATTCCTGGTTCTTATTTAACGAACATCTTTTGCATGAGTCCAGAGTTATCTCTTGGTTTCGAGCATAACGATTCAGTTATGTTTAAAGGATTGGATGGCACCAAGTTTAATGATAAGTGCCCATTAATTTTTTATGGGAGCGTGATAGTCAGATGTCTTGCTCCCCGAAGATGAAAGCTTTCCCCTTTCTGAGTAAGTTTGATGAACAGTTGTTTGTTTATGACCAAAAAAACAAAAAAACAGTCATTTGTTCATACTTTTTGTTTTCTTTTAAACATACACATAGAAAATTTTGGTTGTGCTTTGATTTAACATGTTGCCTGCTTTTCCCCTTTCTAGGTAAAAGGAAGGCAGTTGAGCTCGGGACTTCTTCTCGAACTGAGAAAAAGGGTAAAGTTTCTCCTTCCCAGGCTCTTGTTAAGTTAAGTTCTACTCAATTTTTGATGGACCATTCTTATCGAGAAGATTCCATTGAATCGGATGGTGCGAACGCAGCCGAATTTCTGGTGAATGCTTCTCGACCGGATGATCTGGTGTCATTAGCACCATTGGAACCTCCTGAAGCTGAGGCTAGGATGGCTTCAAAGATTGCAGCTGTAAGCAATTGCTCTTATTTTCTATAACTTGTGTTTAGATTGATCTGATAGATATGATTTTCTAATTAATTTTTATTTGTAGGTGATGAATGACACCAGAGGAGTTCATCGTTCTAGACACTTGGAGCAGCAAGCTGATGATTCCACTTCAATGAAAACTTGGAGGACTATGTGTGTTCTGTTTAAAGCCAGGTTTGAGTTAGAAAGGGCGAGTAATTTGAGATCCTCTACGCTTGCAAGTGATTTGAATTTGAAGTGTAGAGAATATGAGCGTAATGAGAATCTGCTGAAAGATCAAATTTCACAATTGACTCAACAGTTGAATAATGCCCGAGAACAGCTTGCCGCATCCGAATCTTTTTCTTATTACTCTTTCGATATTGTGGAGGGATCTAATCATGCTGTTGCTGATACTGCCAACTCAAGGGACGATGTTGGCGTTGATGCTGAGAGCTTAGGTTGAGGTGAATCAGGTGATGGCGAACTTGTTCGCTCTTTTCATTAAGATGATTAACACTTTGTATTTTGCTTTTCTTTTGATTAACAGAATATATTTATCCTTGAAGAGACCCCATTATGTTTTCTCATTTGCACTCTTTTCGTTCTGATCTCTTGATCTAACCCATTGGTTAGATGATGATCTCATCTTTGCGATTGCTCTTTGTTTTAGATTAGATTCAAATTTTGATGGTTTAGTTTAGAGGCTCTTGAGCTGTGAACTTCCTGATCTCACTGGCATCTCTAAGTCACATTTTTGGGGTTAGTTAATCTTCCCCGAATTATAATCTAGAATCTAGATTGCTTGACTCTATCTTCAACCTTAGCCTGTTAGTTGATATTGGTCTATATCTTCTCCTGGTTTTAGTCTTCTGCGAGTAGGCCCGGCAACCCATGCAATACTGGTTCACGTGTTAGAGGCCCACAGTGAGTCCCCTACACGTGAGTTGGTTAGAGGCCCACAGAGAGTGCACGTGAGGGGGCGTGTGAAGGATAACCGGTACCTTATAGGCAATAGTAATAGTAATAATTACTAGATTTTGTGCCCGAGCTACGCACTGGGCGGACCTAAAAACCATTAACCATTATTCTTTCTGGAGCTTCCCCCACCGTCGCGATGCATTTTGAATTTGGTATGGCTCGGCTTCGCCTCACCCGGTCGTTTAGGATTTTTTGATTTGGTGTGGCTCGGCTTCGCCTCGCCGCGTCCCAAACCATGACTACCTTGCACCCAATACAATAATAATTTAAAAAATATATAATTTTACACCTATGTCCCTAACTTTATCTTCTTCCTCGGTTCCTCTTTTTATTCTTTAATCAGCTTAACCGGTTTTCAAGCCTCCATTATTTTGGGCAAATCAGCTTTAACTCCATGATTAATCAATCGATCTTCTACGAATGTTATGCTTTGGAGTTTTAAATTGATAACTAATAAATATAAACCTATTAGTGAAATCAGTAAAACCCAACGCCATCAATTCCAAAAAACAAAAAGGCATAAACCTTCGAATCAACAGTGGGTGATTTTTCTTAATGCATACCTTTTTAATTATTTCTTTCATGGTTCCAATTAATATTTGCCTGCCTGGTTCATGATTTTCCCTCCTTTTGTTGTCTTCATCTTTTGTTCTATGTGGAATTGCGGAGTTCTTATAAGAATGTCTTTTTTTTGGCTTTTGGATAGGTATCAATTTTGCAACGTGTGGGTCTAACCTTAACGTTATGTCTGTTAAGTGTTAACGTTAGTATTGTCCACATACTTATCGTACAGTTAAGTTTTGGTGTAAAACAAGTGTAAGATAATTAATCAGGTTTAAATCTTACCGAAGTTTTGTCCACCTATTTTTTCGTGGATGGCGTTACTAACTGCCGGTTAAATAATGGGTGTTAATTAAGTGTAACCCAACTTTTAATGTCTTGACCAATAGACACTTGCCAAGTGTCCTCACCAGGTTTACTAATGCCCAAAATTTTATCTCATTTAATTTGAGGAGGGTCTCACACTCACCGTGCGACGTGGGAGCTTATATGACTTAGTAATTTAAAGGAGGGGAGATAGGCAATAGTAATAGTAATAATTCTTCCCTATAGTAACAATAATAATTTTTGATACTCCCAAGAGTGTTACGTTTTGCACAAGTTAGGGGTTGATTAGCATAATAGGTGGAAAAATATGAAGTATTGCAAAGTTTTTCAGGTCAAAAAAGAAAGAAAAAAACACACACCTTATTTTAGCATCTAAACTATAACGGAGGGAGTACTACTTTTTATTATCAACAAACATGAATAATACCTTGAATATCAACAAAATTCCTACTGCTTTGCCTCTTTTTTTTTCTTATCAGGAATACATATGACAAATTATGGGTTATGCGTAACCCTTTGATCCCTCAGGACCCTAGTGTTAAAAAAGAGACTTCATTAATTCAGAGACTAGAAATATTTGTAGATTTAATTAATACTGTTATAATATGAGCATCCAACTCAAAACCAATTGGCAATGAGTGGAGAGGCTTTAAGAATTCTAAACCGCAGGATCTTAGATTGCCCAAACAATTTGGGACTAATAATCTCAACACGCCTCTCACGTGTAGCCTCGTTGGGTCTAACACGTGGACAATTAAATCGGGTGACGTGGAGTAAAGGCGCATTCTAATGACTCGTCGTAAATAGCCTGCCCTGATACCATGTTAGAATATGAGCATCCAACTCAAAACCAATTGGCAATGAGTGGAGAGGCCCTAAGAATTATAAACCGCAGGATCTTAGATTGCCCAAACAATGTGGGACTAATAATCTCAACAAATACTCTCTTTGATGATGCTTCTATTTAGAAGATTGTCACTATTCCCTTAAGCTAGTTGAACACTTCTGAGAAAAATGGTAGATTTTTTTCTAAATCTACTCACTTGGGACTAAGAGGGTCTAGGCCCTTCCCTTGTAGTAAACTTATGCATTTGGAAACTTAGAGTCCCTTATCATGTTGAGGTGTTTCTCTAGAAATTTGTTAGGAATGCCATACCTGCTAGAATTGTTATTCACACTAGAATGCCTATGATTTCTGTTGATTGCCCTAGATGCTCAGACCCTCATGAATCTGTTATGCATGCTCTTGTGCATTGTCCCTTTGCTAGTCATGATGGTTTCTTTCTTCATTGTGTGTGAATACTTCTGTGTTCTTGGATAAATCTCTAATTGATTGGCTTTTTTTTCCGGATGGTGGATCATGTTGCTAGACTGCCTGATGAATGTCAATGTCTTCTGTTACCATTCAATGGTCCATTTTTGAATAGCAGAAACAACCTAGTTTTTAGTAACCTTAAGGGAACATACTTCTGTCATTAGCAAATCTAGAGAACATAAGCATTAGTTATCAAGATAAACGGACGCGGACGGCTAAAATATAATACTGATGGTGCCTGTGGTGGAACTGTTATGGATAATGGTCAGGCTATGTGATGAGGGACTTCTCAAATAAAACCTCCCTTTTGTGCGTCAATTGTTTTTGACGTTGAATCTGTTGTTGAAGACGAAGCCAGGGCTATTTGGGATGTGCTAAAGAAAGCTGTTGAGCAGAAGCTTACTCGCAGTATCATTGAAAGTAACGCCAAGGTCATCATCGATTAATTTTCAGCTGGGGGGTTTGATGGTGATCCTAGAACAAATGCTATATCTAAAGACATTAAGTTTTTCTCTTCCAGTTTAGTTGCTTATCTATATTTACTTTTCAAACTCGGCTATGTAATTCTGTTGCTCATACTTTAGCTCAATAATGGGCTAAATCATGAGCAATTGTTAAGTTACCTTCAAATTGGTCTAAATAATGGGCTCAGTCTGTACCTTAAATTTGGCTCAGGCCAATTGTTGAGGAGGAATGGAGGATCATTAGCCTCTTTGAGGGACGTTGGTTATGGGGAAAAATATATTGATAGATTATGAAAACCTTGATGTAAGAGAAAAAAAATATTTTTACGCCTAAATAAAGGGGATGGTGGGAGTTTAACACAACTGCATAAAACCAAGACTATTCAAATACAATCCTAAAATAAACGAAAGATGTATCTATAATAAACTAACTGATATCAATAAAAAAAAAATCCAACTAACATCGACCAAAAAATAAAACAATTATTAATATCTAACTATCAAGAAATACGAGTTTGAGTGGTTATACAAAAATAAGAGTTTGAGTGTTTATCATGAAATAAAATATAATGCTTCAAAATATATATATATATATTCCTTTGAGTAGAAAAAATCATTACGTCTTCATCGTGGTACTAGTAATTACAATAGCTAGGAACCTTTGCAAGTGTTGTTCTTACTTATCTTGTGGGACTTTTAAGATCTTTGAATAGGTGTAGAGCACTCCTATATACTATTAGCTCCTTTAATCCTTGTTGGTTCCTTCTTCTATTTCCAAAGAAGATATCATAAATGGCTGCGAGATGAGGAATAAGAGTGAAGTTTTGCTTAGAAAGTAGCAAGATGTTTATTTTTCTTTCTTATCATAAATAAAGGAAAAATAAAAATTATACATCTTTGGAATGCCAATGACCTTATAAATATCAAGATACATTTTGTATCTACTTAAATAATACGTAGAAACATTGAACTTGAGAGTGAAGCATTTTTTCAGGTCAACTTTCCCAGAGTAAAAGTAATAATTTTTGGTATTCCCTAGAGTATTACTCACTAAAAGTAATAATTTTTGGTATTCCCTAGAGTATTACTCACATTTTCATAAAATAAAATAAAAAGTATCCTAAAGAGGTTATCGGAACTTCCTGTATATAAACTTTTTCTTACTCTCGACAACTTTACCCCGTACAAACATCAGCACTGGCAACAGAAAATTGGACACATTTTGTATTACTTGATCAGTAAATTCAGACCTCATTTGCAAAGGAAGGCAACAGAGTGTTAGTACAATTGTTTGTCTCCTTTGTAAACTTATTTCTCCTCTCCTCCCTTACCTTCACTTCACTTCACATTCTCTCTACAATTACAACATCAAACAATCCCTTTCAACACAATTTCTTCACCATCCTTCTTTTTCCTCTTCATCCTTCAACAATTTTCTACAATGTTGAACCCAAATGCAGAGCTATATCAGATGATACACATCACATCATGTCTCCATCTGCTTACTACTATCACAAAGAAACTCTTCCTTTTCCTCCTCCTCCTGCTCTGCAACTCGTTCATCCCTTTAATCCCAAAACCTATATTTCCATTTCCTCCTCCTTTACTACTCTTTCACCCCTATAATCCCAAACCTATACTTCCTCTTCCTCATCAACTCTTTGATCCTATTTATCAGAAACCTTCAATGTACTACCCTCCCCTGCCATCCTCTCCACCACCACCCCCACCCACAAACATGATCATCATCAACAACCACCATTTCCTGTCTCTGTTAAGACATAAGAGTATTACCTGATGGAAAAGATAAGTGATCATAAGAAGAAAGGTCGACGCATCATGACCAAGCCTAAAAATGCTAAAAGTAATCTACCAAGGAAGCCATTATTATGTACTAACAGTATACGTAAAAGTAAGCCATCATCATCAATACCATTTGGTTCTGGCACCAGATTTGTTCCTAGACAACATCATCATCAAGTTAAGATGATTGAAGATAATCATGGTAGTAGTAGTTACAACAAGTACTCAAAGCATGAAGTTGTTAATGATACTAGTTCTGGTACTTGAGTTTATTTGTGTCAACCTATTCCAAAGGGGATAGCAACAGCAGCAAACAAGAAGACAATAGCAAAAACAAGTCTAAACATTAGTACTAATGTTTGGGATTAAATGGGTGAAAGAGTAGTAAAGGAGGAGGAAATGGAAATATATGTTTGGGATTAAAGGGATGAATGAGTTGCAGAGCAGGAGCAGGAGGAAGAATTTCTTTGTGATAGTAGTAAGAAGATGGAGGGGACAATCTATTGTTGCTAGTGTGCGCGATCCGGTGTTTGATTTTTAAATACTCAACCACCGCATCTAGGATGATGTCGTGTCGTTGCTCGATTTGTTGAGCACTTCTTCCTTTTGGATACCCATAATCGTGCCTAAATTTGTTAAAAATCTTCAACCACATGCTATCCGATGTAGAGCTATCTATAACTCCAGGTCGAGTTGAGAGGTACCCTGCTTGGGTGATTGCTAAATCTTCCTCGGAGTCAAATGATGCCATTTGTTATATGTGGAAGTAGGTTATATACTAAGTTATTTATAGACGACTCTTCTTCTTGGGTTTAGGGTTTCTTAAGGATATGTATAACACACGGGTTTGAGGCAATTGGGTTCAAGTATTAGCTCTCTTTATACAGGGAAATACTTCAACGTTTTTTTTGTTGAAATCACCAATGCCGGAAGTGACTACCGGTATTATGCTTCCACGCCGGCATTGTGGAAATTCGAAAAATAACGGCTGGTTATTTGAAAAATATGACCGTTGGAACTTAAATTTACATAATACACACACACCCGCGCCCGGGGGGGGGGCGGCCCCCATTCCCTTAGAAAATTTTGTTGCAAGCACCCACCAAATAACAAAAATCCTTCTCTCTAGAACGCAAGCATCAAAAAATAAATCAGGCAAGCACGGTTCAAGCTTCACAAGCGATAGGAGATTCATTATTTGCAAAGTAATTAGATTCACCATGACTAATAATATATAGAAAGTTAAAATCTTCTTTACTCAGAACGTATCACTAATATAATCTTCTCTTACAGAGTCATCATTGCAGCTGTCAAATTTACAAGTCACCTTCTCATTTAGCCATGGAATGTCCTTATATTTATTCGAAGTGTAGAAAATGTGATGGGACACGCCGATTTTGGATTGCAAAAACTGATGATGCTGAAAATGGAAGAATGTTTCTAAGGTGTTTGAATCACCCAAAATGCGAAGAGTTTCAATGGTTAGACAAAGTTGTTGCACTATCGGAATCAAGAGAAAAACACAAGGACCAATGCAAGCCTATTGATGGGTGTGATGCGTGTTATATGAAGGGAAAAGAATATGTTGAAAGAGTTGATGAACCAATGAAGATGATCCTTGACACGGAGCTTGCAGACGATGTCTTCGAAGATATTCGCGAAAGGCTCAAAGGTACCATAATTGTTGAAAAGGGATGGGATACTAAATAGGAGATCATCTAAAAACAAAAAACTACTCCATTCCCATGTTTTTTAGTATGTTTTAATTTTAAGTTTCGGATATAATGTAATAGATCATCTAGGAATGAAATAAAAAGAGCATTCGTAACTTATCTACAATCAATCCCGGCATTGTATTTGTATAAAAAATCAGATTTCCGGCATAGTCAGCTATCTTAGCTACCAGAGCCGGTCCTGTGTCGAAAAGGGCCCTGGGAGATTTATTTTCGTAGGGCCTTTTATAGTGTCGAATATTTTATATTAATTGTAAAAAAGAGCGTCAATGTTTTTTTTATAGACGAATTCGCTAGGAATTTTTTTCTACACTTAACTGGTTTATTAACGAGTATTTTTGAAAAAAAAAAATTCAATTGAAACCTTTTATTTGTTGATATACACCTGCAAGAATAAGAATACGCAAGAAAAACTCAAATGATATCGCGGGAGGTATTATATCTAAGGTCTTGGGAGGTAATAATAATACCATAAATACTAAACACGTCTAGAATAAAACACAACGAAGAGACTAGCTTGGTGGATGATGCATTAACCAACACTACCTGGACTGGTTTTGTTTAGGAGATCGAATCTCTTCAAAGACAAAGAAGAATTTTTGGATGCAATAAACTTTCCACGCCGGCAGTGGCATAGTTTTAGACAACTATGCCGGAACTTGTACCGGTATGGAATTTTAATCACTTAACCATGCCGGAAACGTCTCCGTCAATATGGTACCTAAAGATTTCAATGCCGGTTCTGTAAAGAAAACTTAGAAAACAACTATTTTCTAGAAATCTAAACATGTTTAACATAAACCAAACAACTGACAACTGAAATGTTCTTAATCCAGCTACCATAAACCAAAAGTAAACCTAACAACCACCATCCAAAGAAACACAAACAAGTTCCAAATTGTTTACAACCTAACAACCACCATCCAAATGAAGAAACACAAATACAAATCTTATATCACTTGGTCTTTCGCTTCTTGGAGACGACCGCCTTCCTAGTTTCCCCGAACAAAGCTTTTGCACTTGGGTCTTCCATTTTATCAAGCTTTTCCCAGAATTCCTTCATTTCTTCAATGGATAGCACCTCTCATTTCTCGTACTTGCAACCGATCATCTTCTTCAACTTACTAAGCCGACTCCGCTGGTTTCATACATCCAACACATTATTAGTATATACATACTAATATATTTTCTTCTGCAACTCTCCATCTTTTCAGAACTTCTTTCTGATTTAATTCCTTCTTCGATCAATGGATCCACTTCCCAGGTTAGTAAGTTCTTCACATGCTGCTATTATTCTGTTTAAACCTTCGTTTTTTCTTTTATTTTTCCTTTTGTTTTTTCTTCATATGCAGTTTATATTCTTCACATGAACTAGTATGTTAGTTCATGTGATGTTTCAATTCTTCACATGAACTAGTATGTTAGGTGATGTGATGTTTCTATTTTGCACCTAAAGTAGTGTAACCTTATCTCTAATATTAGGTCTTATCTAAACCTAATATATAAAGAAAGAGATAATGAAAGAGAATGTAATCTATTTAAAAACCTATCCAAAAATATCTAATAGAAGAGAGTGAGAAGAACTAAGAGTTCTCACTTCTCCATTCAAACAAATTCATCTAAATCAAGCATCAATCCTTCATCTAATATCTAACAGTTGGTATCAGAGCCAAGATTAATTGAATCAAATGTACAATTTAGTTTATCAACATGATAGTGTTTCCGCTAAATGTTGGGTCATTGTTTAACTAGCCAACCTTTGGTTTTTTCCTTTTTTTGCGTTACACCTATGGTCCAACTGTCCGGGCCACCCCAGCAGATCTAGGTAATTAATGGAATAGTAAAAATTATTTGGATATTTCCTAAGAGCTCATTATTTATTTTAGTTTGTTATGTTCGGAATGTATATTATATTCAAAAATAAATTAGATAAACATGAAAATATTCATTCCATATCTCATTATATTGCTAAAATATATCTCATTTTTTAGTAATATGGAAATTGAAATATTCGGTGTAAATCCCAAAAAAACAATTAGGTGATTTAAGATAGTGACGGAAAACCTAATAAACTAGAACACCGCTACCACGGTGGAGAGGGTCGATCGAAGCTGTAATGTTCGAAAATTGTGCCTAAAGTGAAAATATCAATTTTCCTGAAACGGGGGTAGAACATCATTTTATTAGTTGGAAAGGAAAATTAGTTCATGCATAAACAAAAATATGGATGCCTAATGTGTTATGTATCCTTTGTGGTGGTTTGCGCAATGGTTGGCCGTGGATATAATCTTTCTCATAGCGATTATATAATCATAAACCTCATATTTTGTGGATATAATTTTTTAAACCAAAGCTGTTATATGTTAAAATGTACAATTTAGTTTATCAACATGAAAGTGTTGCCGCTAAATGTTGGGTCATTGTTTAACTAGCCAACCTTTTTTTTTCTTCCTTTTTTTGCGTTACACCTATGGTCCAACTATCCGGGCCACCCCAGCAGATCTAGGTAATTAGTGGAATAGTAAAAATTATTTGGATATTTCCTAGGAGCTCATTATTTATTTTAGTTTGTTATGTTCAGAATGTATATTATATTCAAAAGGAAATTAGATAAACATGAAAATATTCATTCCATATCTCATTATATTGCTAAAATATATCTCATTTTTTAGTAATATGGAATTTGAAATATGGTGTAAATCCCAAAATAAATAAATAGGTGATTTAAGATAGTGACGGAAAACCTAATAAACTAGAACACCGCTACCAGGGTGGGGAGGGCCGATCGAAGCTGTAATATTCGAAAATTGTGCCTAAAGTGAAAATATCAATTTTCCTGAAACGGGGGTAGAACATCATTTTATTAGTTGCAAAGGGAGATTAGTTCATGCATAAATAATAATATTTATGTATAATGTGTTATGTATCCTTTGTGGTGGTTTGCGCAATGGTTGGCTGTGGATATAATCTTTCTCATAGTAATTATATAATCATAAACCTCATATTGGTTTCGCCAAGTAACCGCACCTCGGTCTTTCAACTATCGCACAATGATCTGGTTAGGGCACACGTGATCATCATTTTGTAGCTCCGTGGACTTTTGTCAAGCAACAGCTCTGGAAAAGACACACCTTGATTGGTACATTCATTTTAGAGTGAAGTAAACTACTTAAGTGAGTGGATGTTTCAAAAGAAAATAATTACACTCCTCGTTGGCGGTGGATTTAATCTTTATCATAGCGATTATGTAATCATAAACCTAATACTTTATGGATATATTTTTTTAAAGTGAAATAATGCATTGGTGTCGCAGTGTATATATTTTTGTATAGTAACTTAAATCAACATCAATAAAAACAGAGATTTAACTGATTCCGATACTAAGCAGAAGCTCGATTACATAAACCTCATACTTTGTGGATATATTTTTTAAGAGAAATTGGGTCAATTTCCCAAATATTTTTAAAACATGGTTGTAATGGACGAGTACAAATTAGTATGGGTGAAATGCATTCAAAAAAAATAGCAAGAATGAATCTGGATTCATCCTGGCTTAAACTTAAAAAATAGCGAGGGTGAAACTGGATTCATCCTAATGTAAATTAAAATAAGAAAAAGTATTTGAAAATGGGTAGGATGAAACTGTTTACATCCTGGCTATTTTTACACTCTCGTCCTTTAAACAGTATCAAATTTTACATGTCTTTTTCACCCAGGAATTGTTATTATTAGGTTAATTGACCATTTTTGTGTTTTTTTAAAGCGAAATGATGCATTGGTTTCACAGTGTAACCGCACATTATTCTCTTAACTGTCGCACAATAATCTGGTTAGGGCACACGTCATCATCATTTTGTAGCTCGGTGGACTTTTGTCATGCAACCGCTCTGGAAAAGACACATCTTGATTGGTACATTCATTTTAGAGTGACGTAAACTACCTAAGTGAGTGGATCTTTCAAAAGAAAATAATTACACTCCTCATTGGTTGTGGATATAATCTTTCTCATAACGATTATGTAATCATAAACCTCATACTTTGTGGCTATATTTTTTTAAGTGAAACGATGCATTGGTTTCACAGTGTAACCGCTAATTATTCTCTCAAACGTCGCACAATAATCTGGTTAGGGCATACGTCATCATCATTATGTAGCTCTGTGGACTTTACTGAAACAACAGCTCTGGAAAAGACACATCTGGATTGGTACATACATTTTAGAGTGACGTAAACCACTTACGTGAGTGGATGTTTCAAAAGAAAATAATATTACTCCTCGTTGGTTGTGGATATAATCTTTCACATAGCGATTATGTAATCATAAACCTCATACTTTGTGGATATATATATTTTTTTAAAGCGAAATGATGCATTGGTTTCACATTGTAACCGCACCCTATTCTCTCAATGGTCGCGCACTTATCTGGTGAGGGCACACGTCATCATCATTCTGGAAAAGAAACTTCTTGATTGGTACATACATTTTAGAGCGACGTAAACTACTTAAGTGAGTGGATGTTTTAAAAGAAAATAATTACACTCGTTGGCTTGTGGATATAATCTTTATCATAGCGATTATGTAATCATAAACCTAATACTTTGTGGATATATTTTTTTAAGGCGAAATGATGTATTGGTTTCGCAGTGTAAACGGACCTCGTACTCCCAACTCTCGCATAATAATCTGGTGTGGCACGTCATCATCATTTATATCCTTCGCCGCACTTGTATTACGTCTTCTATACTTTAAAATATGGTGCACAAACAATTGATCACGTGAAATGAGGTGCAAACTACAATTTTCACTTCATTCACTTTAAAACTATGATATTCAGTCTTCTTTGCAAATAAAAAATTATCTTTTCATCCTTTGTGAACGTTTCTGTATATATGCATATAATCAGGGAACTATGAAGAAAAAGCTGGACATGTTCTTCCTATTTTACTCACAAAGTATATATATATATATATATAGATAGATAGATATATAGACACACAACTTATAATGTTGATGTTATCCTAAGCACTACATTTACCAATGAAAGCTCGATTTCATCATCTTTTGAAACAAAATTACTAAATTCTATTCATACAAAAACACCACACTTTTGGTAACGTTCCTTTTTATCTTAGTAAGTGAAGTGGTATTCTGTAAACATCCGTTCCAAGATGATCAATACAAATGGGACTAGGAATTTTCCTAGTTGGTTGTTTCCGATCTTGATTAATTACAAAGATTTTTCACCTCTTTTCGGACAGAATAAGGTCAAGTGGGGAGATGTCGTGTTTTCCTCTTTGGATGTTTTTGTTTTTTGTTAACGAAATTAAGAATAATAGAGATGCAACTGTTTTTCTTTTAAATACAATTATTCAGCGATATTTATGATGATAATGGAAGAATGATGATGATAAAACTAATTCAGTAAACCGTATAGAATTTTGTGAATAGTAACTTACATCAACAGCAATAATAACAGAGATTTACCTGATTCTTTTTTTTTTGAAGGAAAAAGGCAGTGCCTGCCTGATAATTTCATTTATATGAAATTTTTGTTACATGATCAATTACATCACAAACAAATGGAAAGAAACAACTAGTACAGCCATTACAGATTTCAAAATTTAACAAAAAAACCAAGTATTGTACTATTTTCCAATCCATCGACGAAATTGATATCTTCCTAATGGTTTTAATTTTAAACCATTTTGATTTTTGATCTTTAGAATCTTGATCTTTAGATTATTGATCATCAACATAATATATGTTATATGCTTCCATAGTAAAGAAGTAATAAGCCCAAATCGACATCATAACAATCAGTATGGGTATTAATTTCCGAATTAGATCGTCGTCGTCTTTAATCTTTATCATAGCGATTATGTAATCAAAAACCTAATACTTTGTGGATATTTTTTTTAAGGCGAAATGATACATTCAGTGTAACCGGACTTCGGACTCCCAACTATAGCACAATAATCTGATGAGGGCACACGTCAACATCATTTTGTCTCCTTCGTCGCACTTGTGTTACGTCATTTATACTTTAAAATATGGGGCACAAACAATTGATCACGTGAAATGTGGTGCAAAATACAGATCACCGTATATAATTTTGTGTATAGTAACTTAATCATATACAACTAAGCAGAAGCGCGATGACGTAATCATAAACCTGATATTTTGTGGATATATAATTTTAAACCGAAATGACGTGTTGGTTTCGCCAAGTAACCACACCTCGGTCTCTCAACTGTCGCACAATAATCTGGTTAGGGCACACGTCATCATCATTATGTAGCTCCGTGGACTTTTGTGAAACAACAGATCTGGAAAAGACACACCTTGATTGGTACATTCATTTTAAAGTAAAGTAAACTACTTAAGTGAGTGGATGTTTCAAAAGAAAATAATTACACTCCTCGTTGGCGGTGGATTTAATCTTTATCATAGCGATTATGTTATCATAAACCTAATACTCTGTAGATATATTTTTTTTAAGGTGAAATGATGCATTGGTGTCGCAGTGTATCTATTTTTGTATAGTAACTTAAATCAACATCAATAATAACAGAGATTTACTTGATTCCGATACTAAGCAGAAGCCCGATTACATAAACTTCATACTTTGTGGATATATTTTTGTAAAGCGAAATGATGCATTGGTTTCACAGTGTAACCGCACATTATTATCTTAACTGTCGCACAATAATCTGGTTAGGGCACACGTCATCATCATTTTGTAGATCCGTTGACTTTTGTCAAGCAACAGCTCTGGAAAAGACATATCCTTTTTGGTACATTCATTTTAGAGTGACGTAAACTACTTAAGTGGGTGGATGTTTCAAAAGAAAATAATTACACTCCTTGTTTTGGATATAATCTTTCTCATAACGATTATATAATCATAAACCTCATACTTTGTGGATATATATTTTTTTAAAGCGAAATGATGCATTGGTTTCGCATTGTAACCACACCCTATTTTCTCAATGGACGCGCACTTATCTGGTGAGGGCAAACGTCATCATCATTCTGGAAAAAGCACTTCTTGATTGGTACATACATTTTAGAGCTGAAGTGAGTGGATGTTTTGAAAGAATAATTACACTCGTTAGCTTATGGATATAATATTTATCATAGCGATTATGTAATCATAAACCTAATACTTTGTGGATATATTTTTTTAAGGCGAAATGATGCATTGGTTTCGCAGTGTAAACGGACCTCCTACTCCCAACTGTCGGACAATAATCTGGTGTGGCACGTCATCATCATTTATATGCTTCGTCGCACTTGTATTACATCTTCTATACTTTAAAATATGGTGCACAAACAATTGATCACGTGAAATGTGGTGCAAACTACAATTTTCACTTCATTCACTTTAAAAACTATGATATTCAGTCTTCTTTGCAAATACAAAATTATCTTTGCATCTTTTGTGAACGTTTCTGTATATATATTCTGCATATAATTAGGGAACTATGCAGAAAAAGCTGGACATATTCTTCCTATTTTACTCACAAAGTATATATATATAGACACACAGCTTATAATGTTGATGTTATCATAAGCACTACAATTACAATTGTAAGCTCGATTTCATCATCTTTTGAAACAAAATTACTAATTCTATTCATACAACAAACACCACACTTTTGGTAACGTTCCTTTTTATCTTAGGAAGTGAAGTGGTATTCTGTAAACATCCGTTCCAAGATGATAAATACAACTGGGACTAGGAGTTTTCCTAGTTGGTTGTTTCCGATCTTGGTTAATTGCAAAGATTTCTCACCTCTTTGCGAATAGAATAAGGTCAAGTAGGGAGATGTCGTGTTTTCCTCTTTGGATGTTTTTGTTTTTTGTTAACTAAAGAATAACAGAGATGCAACTGTTTTTCTTTTAAATACAATTATTCAGCGATATTTATGATGATAATGGAAAAATGATGATGATAAAACTAATTCAGTAAACTGTATAGAATTTTGTGTATAGTAACTTAAATCATATATTACTAAGCAGAAGCGCGATGATGTAATCATGAACCTGATACTTTGTGGATATATTTTTTTAAACCGAAATGACGCATAGGTTTCGCCAAGTAACCGCGCCTCAGTCTCTCAACTGTCGCACAATAATCTGGTTAGGGCACACGTCATCATCATTATGTAGCTCCGTGGACTTTTGTGAAACAACAGATCTGGAAAAGACACATCTTGATTGGTACATACATTTTAGAGTGACGTAAACCACTTATGTGAGTGGATATGTTCGGAGTTCGCCTTTTATTTTACTACATCCATGAGGGGGTTGATCAGGCGCCCATGATAGATTTCTGGGATCCCATTTCTGAAGAAAATATTCATACATGGGCACCTGGATGGGAATGGAATCGGAATCATAAGATGAGCATTTTCTTGGAAGAGGATGGGGATGAATGGCCGACTTATGACCCGATAGCCTTTGGAAATAACAACGACCTTCTATTGTGGCAGAATATGCGTTTATTGCGTTACAATACACTTACCGGAACTTGGACGGAAATTTTGGGGACACTACCGTGGGAAACATGGGTTGCAATTATTCCTCACATGAGGAGCGCTGTCTCGTTGAAGAATTTTGGTGGACAATCGGAAACGTGTACTCATGATGTCCATGCCACTAACACATTCCTTGGATTATCTATGTAGCTTTTTTTTTATGTTGTTTTTGTTTTCCTAAGTTGTGTTTTTGTTTTTGATTTTTTGTTTCTGTTATTTGGATTTTTTTATATGTTGAAATGTACAATTTAGTTTATCAATATGATAGTGTTGCCGCTAAATGTTGGGTCATTGTTTAACTAGCCAACCTTTGGTTTTTTCCTTTTTTTGTGTTACACCTATGGTCCAACCGTCCGGGCCACCCCCGCCGATCTAGGTAATTAGTGGAAAAGTACAAATTATTTGGATATTTCCTAAGAGCTCATTATTTATTTTAGTTTGTTATGTTCGGAATGTATATTATATTCAAAAATAAATTAGATAAACATGAAAATATTCATTCCATATCTCATTATATTGCTAAAATATATCTCATTTTTTAGTAATATGGAAATTGAAATATTCGGTGTAAATCCCAAAAAAAAAGGTGATTTAAGATAGTGACGGAAAATCTAATAAACTAGAACACCGCTACCACGGTGGGGAGGGCCGATCGAAGCTGTAATATTTGAAAATTATGCCTAAAGTGAAAATATCAATTTTCATTTGCTATTTACAGGTTGAATTTTAACTATGTAGATATGGTTTGGGATCAACACAAACCTACTATGAGTCTATAATGAAAAGGATGTCGTGGTACTATAAATGTGCATTGGTGCACATCCAATCCAATAGATAATAAAAAAACAAACCAATAAGGAAACACGACACAAATCATAAATGCTTATATGATTTGGAAAATATAATATAGTTATACAGCGAATGTGTAACTAACGAAGTGACAATCTACATATTAAAACTACAAACTTAGGAAAACAAAAACAAAAAAGACTACATAGATAACCTAGGAAATGTATTGGTGGCATGGAAATCATGAGTACATTTTTCCGATTGTCCACCAAAATTCTTCAACGAAACAACGCTCCTCATGTGAGGAATAATTCCTACCTTTGTTTGCCAGGGTACTGTCCCCCAAATTTCCATCCAAGATCTGGTGAGTTTATGGTAACGCATTAAACGCCTATCCTGCCACAATATGAGGTCCTTGTTATTTCCAAAGGATATCGGGTTATAAGTCGGCCATTCATCCCCATCCTCTTTCAAGAAAATGCTCATCTTAAGATTCCAATTCCATTCTCCGCCAGTTGCCCATGTATAAATATTTTCTTTGGAAATGGGTGCCCAGAAATCTATCCGTGGCTTATCAACCGCCTCATGGATGTAGTAAAATAAAAGACGATCTCCCAACATGACCATCCCAAGTGATGGGTAAGAATCGATCAAAAATTCACACCCAAGAATATGATACGGGGGTGGAGAATGTGGATGGAACGTCTCAGAGTCCAAATTGAAAGATACTACGCCAGTACCCCGCTGACAACAATCCTTCCAGAAAATACAACCATGTGCGTACATACCTGAACTCAGAAATGTATAAGGAATCTCCCCTATGGTCCTCCATCCCTTCTCGTCACCTAGAGTGTGTATTTGAACTTTACCATCCCTGACAATACGAACTACCTTGTACGAATTGGTACGTCAATAGTAGCCGAAACCCCCAATTACGTTGTATGCTTGATACCACGAAAGTATTTGATCTCGTGCAATTGGGATGCTTAGTTGTGGAAGATGGAGGTGCTCCCACGTTTTTAGATTCATAATGTAAACATGATCTTGTATGTCGTGGTGTGAAACATAAAAACATACCAGACCATTGCAAGATCCGACTATCGGGTGTAAATTCCACCATTCATTGGTTCCATCATCCGGGACGTGATTATTGTTGGCTGTTACGATCAGGTTGAAATATTCCTAGTTAATACGTTCTCTATAGAAGAGTCGAGTACCTTTGTCTTTCACCATTCTTTGTGTTACACCAAGAAAGAGTCCAATTCTTTTGTCCGCAAGGACATTATTCCACTCTTTGCATACCCTTTTGCTTGCAAAAACGCTTTTGGTAGTTTGAAGGCGCTGTAATATCTCGGTGGTCAATTCCGGAAACATATCCATCAAAATTACTGATGAACGATTGTCAAATTTTTTCTTAAAGCATTTAATATTTTCTTATTGCAGAATGCTACAGCAGATACGAGCAAAGCTTATATAGACATCCAATACGTGTCCCGCAAAATGCACCTGTTGGCCAATGGTCGCGTTCTTAATGAGCATACGTTATTTTGAAATAGTTGCATGGTTATAACTATATGCACCTGTTGGCCAATGGTCGCGTTGCTTTGCAACTCTCGTCTATCACTAGGAGTATGTGTTACCGACAGCCAGCGTTCTTAATGAGCAGGCGTTATTTTGAAATAGTTGCACGGTTATAACTATATGCACCTGTTGGCCAACGGTCGCGTTGCTTTGCAACCGTCATCTGTCGCTGGGAGTATGTGTTACCGACATCCAATAGGCGAGTTGAAATAGGGTGATGAGTACATGTTGGCTGTTATGTATGCTTAAAAAAAACTTGAAATAACAATGAAAGTGATTATTATAGATGGTGCAGAATCAAAAAACTTGAAATAATAATGAAACTGACAGTACTTAAAAACCCAGAAGGGGATTTCTTAAATATCCTCACAAACACTACCTTATCAGCATACTGTTAAGTGTCTTCAGAGCTTGTCAAGAACTTAACCACACAATTTGGGGGTCTCGGAAACATTAGAAGCTGCTTCATAACACTGTTTTGTTCCAAATGGTCTTCGGAGAGCCTTAGAGAAGCTACAATGGTTACACTCTCAAGAAATCGGACATACTTCAGAAAGAGATTAATTACATTTAGCTCAATTGATTGCCCTTCGAATTTTTTTAATTTGATTACCTTGAGGTGTGGTGGCCAACATCTGGGGTCTTAATAATAGTGGAAGAAGTCACCGTAGATACCTTCTTCTAAGACATGATAACAAGCCTGAAGTTCAAACTTATTTCCATAGACATCCTCATAATCATCTTCGGCCATCTCCCACTGAAAAAACAAAACAATTTTAAATCGGTTTTACACATAAAACAACTTTTGATGGGACAATTATTGACAAACTTACTCATTGTGCATGTGGCATATTGAGATTGTTTTCCTTTAGGCTTCCATTTCGTTTTTGAAGGCTTCCAATTGTGGAAAGATCTGCTCGAATCTTTTCTTAATGAGTTTCATCGACCTTCCAGTACGATTTCCGTCTAACGCCACAAAAAAAATTCGCACAAGGTTCCAAAAAGCCTATGAGGTTTCATCTATGAAAATTAGTGCATCTTCGAAATGCTTTGATACTGTCAGCCACGTTCTGACGATTGCAACATCTTCTTCGGTGGTGTATGGAGTAACCATTTTTCTTCCTTTTTTTACAACAACTGTGAGAGAGATAGAGAGGGAGGGAGGGAGAGCTTATTTGTGTGAAAATTTTGATTGGAGAAGGGTCATTTTATAGCAAAAAGTGACCCAACGGCTAGTTTTTGAAAAATGAAACTATCGGCCGTTTATGGAGTTTTTTGAGGAATGGCTGGTTTTTTCAAAAACTAGCCGTTGGGTCATTTTTTGCTATAAAATGACCCTTCTCCAATCAAAATTTTCAAACAAATAAGCCCTCCCTCCCTCCCTCCCTCCTTCTCTATCTATCTCTCAATTCTTGCAAAAAAAGGAAGAAACATGGTTACTCCGTACACCACCGAAGAAGATATGGCAATCGTTAGAACGACGCTCACGGTGAGAAAGCATAATGAAAATCAAGGCATTAACGTGAGAGAAAGTGATGATTCTCAATTAAACCGTATATTTATGGTCTTTGTGGCCATATATGGTAATCAAAATGGAAGATCGATGAACCAAATAAAGGAATAGGTTCAAGGAGATTTACCTAGAAATGGAAGTTTTTAGGGTGCAATTAGCACGGGTGAAGGCGATGAGTCCCGAAATGTCAGTTTTCAATAGAGTGAGTATGTGCAAATGTTTTCTAATCAAGTAAGTTTTAAATAAAATACTAACTTTACTTTGATTTATTTTTTAGATCGACTGGGCTCTTGGCCGTTACCAAGTTATTCATCACAAAGCATTTGAGCATGAGAAATGCTATTGGATCACGAGAGAGTTTATTGAGATTTACAACCAACCTTGACTATTTAAGTGTATTGCTCCATGTTTTATTTTTTGCATTGAATCGGAAAAGCATACATATTTCATTAAATTGATAAGATAGATCATAACAATGAAAATAAACCCTTATTCGTATCTGTTAGTTAATGTTATGTGCAGTTTATATTATTCACATGAACTAGTGTGTTAGTTCATGTGATGTTTCTTTTTTGCACTGAAGTAGTGTAATCTATCTCTAATATTATAGGTCTTACCTAAACCTAGTATATAAAGAAAGAGATAAGGAAAGAGAATGTAATCTATTGAAATCTATCTAAAAATATCTAATAGAAGATAGTAAGAAGAACTAAGAGTTCCCACTTCTCCATTAACACAAATTCATCAATTGAATCTGATCTTGGTACTAGGAAAACAATCAAAACCCAATCAATCAAAAATCAGCAAAAACAAATTTCTCAAAAACTAGATCCAAAAAAGGAAAAAACCCAATTTTCTCAATCAAACTTAAATCAAATCAATGGAAAGTTCTAGAAACTCAAATCTTTATATACAACAACCATCAATCCCAATTTTTCATGGAGAAAATTATGATTTTTGGTCCATCAAAATGAAGACTTTATTTATGTCTCAAGATGTATGGGAAATTGTTCAAAACGGGTATGATGAAATTGAAGATACATCAACTCTAGATCAACCCAAAAAGGATTTACTTAAGGAGAGTAGGAAGAAGAATGCTAAAGCATCCATGTACATCCAACAAGGTGTTGGAGACACAATTCTACCAAGAGTAATTCATTATCCTAAAGCTAAAGAAGCTTGGGATATTCTTCAAAAAAAGTATGGTGGAAACAAGAACGTAAGAGAGTTGAAACTTCAATCATATAGAAAAGATTTTGAAAATCTACATATGAAAGATAATGAAACATTGAATGATTTTTCTTCTAGAGTTGTTGAAATTGTTAATCAAATATTGATGTGTGGTGAAAAGCTAGATGAAAAAAGAATTTGTGAGAAAATTTTAAATTGTTTACCGGAAAAATATGAACCCATTGCGGCGGTTTTGGAAGCAACAAAAGATCTCTCTACATTGGAGTCACAAGAGTTATGGGCTCAATTGAAGGCGTATGAACAAAGCTTGTCAAGGCACTCCGAAAAGTCAATTGAAAGTGCTTTTCAATCAAAAATGAACTTGAACTCAAAAAATTCAGCAATGAAGAAGAATGAGTACAAGGGTAATACTTCATCTAATTTCAAAGGAAATGGAAATTGGAACAAAGGAGGAGCAAGCTCCAACAACTACTAAAAGGGTGATTCTCAACAAGTACCAAAAAGCAATTTTTGCAAGATGAATGGTCATTTGGAGAAGAATTGTAGGAACAAAGGAAAACCCCAATGTCGCAATTGCAAAAAGTATGGACATTTGCAGAAGGATTGTAGATATAAAGAAGATGAGGAACAAGCCGGTAGAGTGGAAGAGAAAGAAGATAAACACAATTTGTTTTATGCTTGTCAAAGTGCCGTAGAAACTTCCAAAAGCGAAGTGTGGTTTGTAGATAGTGGTTGTACGACACATGGGAGAAGGTAACAAGGCCAAGTGACAAAGAAGTTATTGATGTGAAGTTGATTTACAAGGTGAAGTACAACGCGGATGGAACGGTTCAAATATACAAAGCAAGGTTGGTGGCAAAAGGCTATTCACAACCCGGTATCGATTACAATGAAACGTTTGCGCCGGTTGCTCATCTTGATACCATTAGAGCCGTGATTGCTATGGCTTCCCAAAAAGGTTGGTTACTTTATCAACTTGATGTGAAATCAGAGTTTTTAAATGGAGAACTCGAAGAAGAGGTCTATGTAGAACAACCACAAGGTTTTGTGGTGGAAGGAGAAACAGACGAGGTATACAAGTTGAAGAAAGATTTGTATGTCCTAAAGCAAGCACCAAGAGCTTGGTATAGTGAGATAGATGGGTACTTTAAAGTACAAAATTTCAGCAAGAGCAAGAGTGAACCTACATTGTATGTGAAGACTCAAGTTCACCAAAGTGAAGATGGCGTATTCATCTCTCAAAACAAGTATGCCGAAAAGGTGTTGAAGAAATTTGGTATGCTTGGTTGTAACCCCACATCAACACCACTTGTAGTGAATGAGAAACTCAAGAAAGGTGATGGAGGAAGAAAAGTTGATGAGACTTATTATAGAGGTCTTATTGGAAACTTGTTATATCTTACACATACAAGACCCGATATCATGTTTGCTTCAAGTATTCTTTCTAGGTTCATGAGTTCACCTAGTCATCTACATCTTGGCGCGACAAAGAGGTTGTTAAGGTATATTCAAGGAACAATGAATTTTGGAATCATGTTTTCTAGAAATTCAAATATCAAAGGGAATTAGTTGGCTGTTGTGATAGCGATTTGGAAGGATGCATTGATGACAAGAAGAGTACTTCGGGGTATGTTTTTTTCCTTGGTTCGAGTATATTTTCTTGGGAATCGAAGAATAAACCAACGGTAGCTCTATCCACGGCGGAAGCGGAGTACATTTCGGCATCAATAGCTACATCTCATGTGGTATGGCTAAGAAGAATCTTGTAAGACATCCAAGAGAAGCAAGATGAAAGGACTGAAATTTTTTGTGACAACAAATCAGCAATAGCAATGTCCAAAAATTCAGTTGAGCATTGTAGAGCGAGGCACATAAAGCTCAAGTATCACTTCATTCGAGAAGCGGTTGAAGATAGTGAAATAGAACTCAAGTATTGCAAGACGGAAGACCAATTGACGGACATATTCACCAAGGCACTTCCCAAAGGTAAGTTTCAAAATTCTAGAGAATTATTAGGAGTTGTAGAACATCACATTAAGGAGGATATTGTTAGTTAATGTGATGTGCAGTTTATATTATTCACATGAACTAGTATGTTAGTTCATGTGGTGTTTCCTTTCTTCACATGAACTAGTGTGTTAGTTCATGTGATGTTTCTTTTTGCACATGAAGTAGTGTAATCTATCTCTAATATTAGGTCTTATCTAAACCTAGTATATAAAGAAAGAGATAAGGAAAAAGAATGTAATCTATTGAAATCTATCTAAAAATATCTAATAGAAGAGAATGAGAAGAACTAAGAGTTCTCACTTCTCCATTAACACAAATTCATATCCAAATCAAGTATTAATCCTTAACCAAATATCCAACAGTATCGGTCAAGATCATAGGTAGTATTTTCCAAGATGCGATAGCTATCATTTTGTTGAAACTTTTTCCCATGAACTGCCACATATTGGTGGTGAGCCCTCGACCACTATAGAAACAAATACGATATGTTAGATCTCAAAACGAGCCCCCGACATATGGTGGTGGTGCAGCATTATAATGAAGCATGTTTTGGAAGAAGACGATCTAATTCGGCAAATAAGACTGATTTTGTTCGCTTTGATATCAATTTGGGCATATTACTTCTTTTTAATGGAAGCATCTGACATATGATGTCCATGATCAAGATTCAAAAGATCAAGAAACAAAATGGTTTGAAACCATTAACAGGATGTCAATTTCTTCAGCAGATAGTAATATCGTAGTACAATTTTCGTTTTTCGTTTCCTAAATCTGTAAATTTAGTACTAATTGTTATTTTTTGTTTTATGATATAATTGATCATGATGTAATCAAAATTTCATATAAATAAAATTACGAGGCATTGGCTTTTTCCTTCAAAAATAAATAAATAAATTTGACTCCTCGTTGGCAGTGGATATAATCTTTCTCATAGCGATTATGTAATCATAAACCTCATATTTTGTGGATATATTTTTTTAAATTGAAATGACGCATTGGTTTCGCCAAGTAACCGCACCTCAGTCTCTCAACTGTCGCACAATAATCTTGTTAGGGCACACGTCATGATCATTTTGTAGCTCCGTGGACTTTTGTCAAGCAATAGCTCTGGAAAAGACACATCTTGATTGGTACATCCATTTTAGCAGTGACGGAGGTGGGGGTGGCTTAGATAGGCTACAGCCCCCAAAATGTGGAAAAGCTTGTCTAGACTAGCCTAATTGTAAAAATGTTATTGGTTAGCCCAGGGTAAAATTTATAATTATCCCATTAGTATGACTTCTTCTCATTTTCATTTATTATGTTACGTTTTTTTTCTTCTTTTGAAGTTTGTGTCATTTTCTGTTTAGGCTAGCACTTAGAAACTAGAATCAATGATTGAACTTACCCCCATCCCACCGTAACTGATCTAGTTAGCCCATATTGTTTCAAAATATCTACCAAAACTTGGCTCATGTGTAAACTAAATATTAGCTCAAATATAAGAATCTATTAACATAATCTTTTCCTTTCGCAAACAATAATAAGATATTGATGTTTAAGTGTTCTGATGCATCAGTTCATAATTTCATGAAATGATTTGAAAATCATACAAAGATATAGATCATTTAAAAATTTCGGGCGGCCTTCGGCCGCAATTTCATAAATAATACTAATTTATACTATATATACATGCTACCAGCACAATTTAAAATACATGAGCTGAGTCTTAATAAGCAGGAAACGATAAGCAGTGTGCAGCGTATTTTTCAGTGTATATAATTTTGAGGCATTTAGATTACTACAATCTGGGTGTATGGTAATTTTTTTTTTAGTCCCCCGGACAAAGAATCCTGGTTCCGTCGCTGCATTTTAGAGTGACGTTTCAAAAGAAAACAATTACACTCCTTGTTGGCTGTGGATATAATCTTTCTTATAGCGATTATGTAATCATAAACCTCATACTTCGTGGATATGTTTTTTTAAACCGAAATGACGCATTGGTTTCGCCAAGTAACCACATCTCAGTCTCTCAACAATATGGTTAGGGAACACGTCATCATCATTATGTAGCTCCGTGGACTTTTGTGAAACAACAGATATGGAAAAGACACATCTTGATTGGTACATACATTTTAGAGTGACGTAAACCACTTATGTGAGTGGATATGTTGGGAGTTCGCCTTTTATTTTACTACATCCATGAGGTGGTTGATCAGGCGCCCATGATAGATTTATGGGTTCCCATTTCCAAAGAAAATATTCATACATGGGCATCTGACGGGGAATGGAATAGGAATCATAAGATGAGCATTTTTTTTGGAAGATGATGGGGATGAATGGCCGACTTAGATTTACCTGATTCATATACTAAGCAGAAGCGCGATGATGTAATCATCAACCTCATACTTTGTGGATATATTTTTCTTAAAGCGAAATGATGCATTGGTTTCGCAATGTAACTGCACCTATTTCTCTCATTAGTTGCACAAATATCTCGTGAGGGCACACGTCATCATCATTTTGTAGCCTTCTTCTCCGTCAGCATGTGTGTTGCGCTATATTACTTTTGATTACTTTTGATATTATCATTTATAAATTTGGTTCTATATTTTATGTTTCATACTTCAAATTTTGAATCCATAAAAATATACTAACATCAAAACATACTTTTCTCTACAAGATATCTGGTTGCACGGGCATAAAAACCTAGTATTTTTAAATCCATAAAAATTTACTAATACAGAACATACTTTTCTCACAAGATATATAGTTGTACGGTAATAAAAACCTAGTATTTTTAAAGACTCCTCAAGAGACCTATAAAGTTTAGATTATAAACTAATTAATCTGGATGTTTGGTTGTACCAAAAATCTAAAAACACATAAAGGATTGTTAAGCGAAAATGCTATCTAACAGCTGAGTTACATCTAAGCTGGGGTGATCATTCAGGTGGTTAAACCAGACATAGTCGAGTCTAAGTGGCTGAAAAATATTTCTAATGCAAGGAGTAAAAGTCTTAAAATAGTACTCCCTCTGTCCTAGTTTACTTGCCTAAATTGGGCATTTATTTGTCCTAATTTAGTTGCTAAGTTTCATATTTTCCCCCATTTTATCCTAAATTACCCCTATATTGGAATCAGGTCATGGGATTGAGAATTGTGTAATTCTATTTCCCATGCACATCTTAAATACTCCTCTCTCTATATATCATTTATTCTCTTCTTCTCCAATACTAGGTCATGGAGTAGATATGAATCTTAAATACTAGTTTGGGGGTAATTTTTGGAAAAAAATTCCTCTCTCTATTTTCCTTAATCTCTGTGCAAAAACCATTTTAAGCAAGTAAACTAGGACGGAGGGAGTATGACACCTACGATTTAAGACCTTGTCCACCAAAGTTTCATCTCCAATGCAATGGTCAAGGTCATAAAGAATAAGATGACCCTGTAACTTCGTACGTCGTGGGCCTTGCGTTTAAGAATCCGATTATCTAAGACACCTTCCTTCTGCCCTATGCGTCTGTGGGTTTTCACGCCGGTATTTGAAGGAAGGCTATGGAAGCGTTTTGACCATTCTCCCAATATATTCATTTAACATTTTGATTCTACCAGTCATTTAAGAAGGGTACTAATCTGATAGAGAGAGACAGACATTATAAACACATTGTCCCAAAAAAAAAAACTATTTATAAACACATTCCTTTAACTTTCTTCACCTTCATTGTGTTTGGTGATGGGTTCATCTTCAGGTAAGCATTTGTTTTTTGTTTTCTGGTATCATGTTCTCTTCGACTTCTGGCTATTAATGTATCTCTCTTCCCTTTTATTATGGAAAAGTTTATGCTGGAATCTCTCATCGGTTCCGGCTAGATAATGATAGGTTGAAGCAGGTGAAATATGAAGAGGCTACTGGTACTGCTGAAGAAGTCCGTTTGATTGTACCAGCTCAGGTGTCCGTTCCGGATCCTGCTCCCGCTATTGTTGTTCCTTTTCCCGGTTTAGCACATGTCCCAGAAAAACCGGTATTGGCCTTGTCGTTCTCTGTCATTTATATCTCCCATTCTTCCATTTTATCAAAACTGGTCTTGTCCCACTCTTCCATTGTATCATTATCTTAGGTTTTCACTACAACAAAAATAACCAGGGATAATCCATAAAAACTGAGCTCTAAATTCTGGCTGTCTAATATCTGCCCATATAATCCTATAGGGTATTCTTGATATCACAGTTTTTCTCACAACGGAAAGTGTTATCTGTAACAGGAAGATCACGGATATTTATTATATGTGATCTTAGAATTTGTGATCTGTAGGTTGGGTTTTAAAACTTTACCTTAAATAATTGGTGATATTTTCAATTAGTTTTCTCATCTTGTTGTACCTTAAAATCAAAAAGCAACTTGACGATCTATTTTTCGAGAGGGGAAGTCTAATCCCCATGAAGAACCAAATTCCAAAAGCTTTGTTGTTGATATCTTTTTAAGGATTTCCAGAGATTTGGAGCTTTTTCTTTTTCGTACTTAAAGTACCAGTAGGGAACATACCTGTCGCTTTAGCTTTTAAACTCAATTTCTTGGAAGATTCGAGATTTTTCTCGGACGATGATGGCTTCGATATGCTTATCTCCGAGTCTTCCATAGTTAATTGAGAAGTGGCAACTTCTTCCTCTTCTTCTAAAGCATGGAATCTGTTAAGTGTTAACGTTTTCAAACCCAGGAGGAACTGACGGGTCAGAAGACGAGGTACTTGCCTCTTCCGGGCCTTCCATAACCTGTTGAGTATTCACATCCACCTTAATACCTTCTTGAATTTCCTCAACTGAATGATTTTCTTTGTTTTTCTTAGATCTTTTTATTTCTTCTTAAAAATATCCAAGGGAGCATTAGTAGTTTCAGTGTCTGTATGCACTTCTTCATTAACGACGTCACCTTTACCCACACAAACTCGATCCGGAATCTTCTTAACTAAAATTCTAGAAGAATTTGTAACATGTATATCTTACTCAAATTCTTATTCTTTACATGTATATCTTACTCAAATTCGATCTTTACAACCTAGAGACTCTGGAGAATGAAGTTGAATCTAAAAACCCCAAAACTTGCAGAAACCACAACACGAGACCTATGGAGTTGAGTAAAAGATTACACACAGTTAATAATATGATATATTGTTGTTTTTGCTGTAGTGTCTGGAGGCATATCTCGTAGAGATTCGTAGAAAAAGATGGGAAACAGCTGAAGAACATCAGGAAGCTGTTGCTGGACTATGTCGCGCTCGAAGCAGAGAGAAAAGGGCTATTAATACTTTGAAGGCTGCAATAAAAGCTTTGGCTGCAGCGAAAGTCATGCAGGGAGGGGGGGGGGTCGAGGTGGAACAAAGGAGGCAGCAGTTTGTCGGGCAAGGGATGTTGTGGAAATGGCGGCTGAAAAACATCTTCTACGTAGAACCAAGAAGCGCGAGATCCGTGATCGTGTAGGACTTCTTTTCAGGCTTGTTTCTGCATACACTGAAACTTTATGTCTTTATAACTAGAAGTTCGTTTTCTGTGTTAACCCTTTGGATGGTGAACTTATAGGAAGACCTTTTTTTTCTCGGACGTTTAATGGTTTTTTTCACTGGCTTTGACTACTAAATCCCTATGAATTTGGTTACTATTACTATCATCATTGGATTTTTCTTTTCTTTTTTATCTTTTTTTTAATAGGGAAGAAGATACATTAATAAGAACTTAAACTTACTAAATCTTGATTTACATTACGTTACATAAGAGGAGTGTTTCATGAGATCTCCAAACTCTTGAGCGGAGACTCGATCCGCTGACCTCCTACTCGATCCGCTGACCTTTCATCATTGAATTTTTCAGTTGAATGTTAAATAGTTGAATCACAAAAGAAAATTGTATATCTTGTAGAAAATAAGAGAGAAAGAAAATCGACTAAAAAAATGATACCAGAGTGATCATTATCAAGAAGAAAATTTATTGTTCCTAGTTTAAGATTTTAATGTCTTCATCTTCACCATTTTTCTTTATCGAAATAACGAGCTTGGATTTTGTAAATTTTTCTATTTCTCCAATACTTACGATTTCCGAGAAGAGTAGTTATGTTAATATTTAATATTGTTTAGAAAGAGATAATTATGTTAAGAATATAGCCAATAGAGAGAGGTGGAATGTGCACCTCTGGTTAAGTGGAGGTGCACATAGTCGGACTCGAAATTAACTAACTAATCAAAGTGGAATACAAGAACATATTCTGGACAGCTTCTAATCAAGTTCCTTGAAGAAGGGTATGAAAATGTTGATAACGTAATCCCCAGTTTTTCCTGTGTGGTCCTTCAATATATTGAGAATAGGTATGCAGAAACATTTACAATAGATGCGACAATTGTTATCTAAATGTGGTGGTTGTTGTGTGAGTAGAATTTAGCATGTTTATGTCAAAAAAAAAAAAAAAAGATTTTCTTGGTAATTGTGGTGCTTAGGATACCTCAACATTTAAACTTACACTTAGTATAATACTCCCTCTGTCCTAGTTTAGAGGCCTAAATTGGATTTTGCACAAGGATCACTACAACAAAAAGTGCTATAGATCACACACTAAACATCACAATGTATGAACACTTATGATCTTTTAAGGGCTAAAACTTAAAGACCATTAATATTATAGTGTTTGTGATCTTAGATATAAAGACCTATTCATACATCTCATACATTTTAGAAAGTGTGATCTTACTACTTGACCATCAGACCACTTTCAATATTACTTTGTGATCAAAAATCTGTCCAATAGGTGTTTTTAAAAAAATAATTGCAATCAGTGTGACTCGAACACGCGACCTTTAGGTGCCCACTTAATTGGATGTATCCATCTTACTATAATAAAGAAAAGACCCCTTTTTGGTGAAGTCTTCTTTTTGGTTGGTCACAAAAAGACAAAATAGCTTGGTGTCACCTTGATATTACTAATATGACCTTAAATATCAACCACTACTATACATATGTATTCAAGGATGAAAATGTATATTGAATCAATGTTTGCATATTCACAGAAATGCCATTGTTTTAAAAATAGATCAAAAAAATTATAACTTAGATATCTTTCAAAATACACATCGCAAAATTGATATATTTGGAAAACTCTTTGAATTATCTACGCAATGAGTACAAATAAGGATATTAAATTTTTAGTTTAAGATTTTTCCCCCCATTAATATCAAATTAGGTGTTGTTAAAAGAATCAAATTCAAGCATGTGCATCGCACATGTGGTCTTAATAGTTAGAAAGAAAGAAAAGAAGCCCAACAAAATTAAAATGCTCTCCCCCTCTTTCTCATCCAGAAACTCACTTCCTCTCTCTCGAGAAATAAACTTCTATGAGATAAATCACAGTCCGAAGCTTCGAACGATTCTTATCGTCAATTTAATTTGGATTCAGGTACGATTCGATTTGTATCCTCTACTGTTTGGATTAGATTCAGGTACGATACGACTTGATTCAACATTGAAGTTGAATTTAGGGTTTCCTTTTTAGTTGTTTTGATCTGAATTTAGGTTTGCTTAGATGCAAAACTTTTAGTTGCATGTTTGATTCAGATTTAGGTTGGTTGGTTTTTCTATTTTAATTGGTAGATTGGTTAGTTTATACATATCGATTTGATATTTTGAGAAAAATTCTTGTGAAATCATGAGTTAGATTAGGGGTTTTGTCGGATTTGTGTTGGTATGACATGAATTCATCTATTTTAGGTTTAGTTTCCTAGTTTTGATTTCCGATTGTGATGATGTTGAAGTTTACATTAAGACTTTCAGATTGATGTATTCTAGTAAAGATCTTAAGAAGAAGCTTATGAGAGAAGATGTTTCTAAAGTACTTGGGATTTTGAAGGTAATACTTTCTCTCTGTACTTAAATTTCTATTTTGTGTTGATAATGCCTTTTTTGATTGTTGGGTGTTTGTTAAACATTTTTTAAAATTACGAAATAAGGTACATGTGATAATTGCTAAATTATTCTTCGGTTATTATCTGAACCTTTGTTGTCTTACATTGTGGCAGTGTCTATCCAAAACTTTGACAGAGGATTAGCTTGTGTACCTCAGGATTCAGTTTCAGTTCTAGGAACCTTATAAAGATGGCCAGATCTCTCTTGATAACTTCAAAATGGTACATTGATGCTTTACTCTGTTTCAGTTTGAAATAAAAATTCTGATCTTTCACTTCATAAGTATTTCTTTGGATTTTGACATTTTAATCCATTTGTTTGTTAATCATGAGATGCATGTAACTTTCAGGAGGTTGCTGTGAAGATTCTCATAGAGAAAGAATTCCATGTTGAGCGCATCAAGGAACATAAAGGAGGTATGCAGCTAAACTCTTAGCTTTTCTGAAAAATGGCGATGATTTGTGTTTGAGTTCTAGCAAGTAACTCAGAAATGCATGTATGTTCTCCAAATCTGGTATAAGTTAGCAATTATCATTCTTGAAATACTTCGATTTCCTCGGATTCTGCTACTGTAAGTCACTTTCTAGATTCCCAAATGCTTCAGTTTATTTTCTTCTCTGTGCTTCACCTAGAAACCCTCTGTTAAGTTGATTTTATGGTTCTAATACACTTGTACAGGGAAAATCATTGAACATGGTTTGAGGGTTGGAAATAATGAGCAGATTATCTGTTGAGATGGTTGTGAATTTAGTAGTGGGGTTGAGTAACTTACAGAACAATGTAACCTCACTTTTAGATTCATGTTTATGTTCAATAGTTTCTAAGATTTCAATTGTTTGCCATGTACTTCTCCTTAGGCTCATTCGGTCTTTATGTTTTCTATCTGGCTACACAAATATGTTTAGATTTCTGGTCTACCAGTTAGTTTATTCTCGTGCTTGTGCTTCTGCTGAGATGTCTGTCTGATGGATAAAAGGCCCTCTGTGATGTTTGGGCTCGATGTGGTGCAGCTGTTCATCTTTATTTGTTTCTTCCAGTTGAAAATAATTAAGAAAACACTTGACCTCACAGGACTTTTCTCCCGCAGTCGAGGCTTTCCAGAAAGCTCTTACTGATACTGAGCATTGTAATCCTGATACATTGAAAAATCTCAACGAGGATATAAAGCCAAGAAGCAACTGGAGCATCAAGGGTAACTTCTGACTTTGTATTGAAATATTTACATATCATTGTTAGATGATAGGATGCATATCAGCTATTAGAGTTTCATAGAAAAAATGAAAGTTTTTTTTGTTCTTGTAGTATATACTTGCTAAACGAGTACCTGTATACTGTATAGTAACTACACTGAAAATCTTGTAGTTTCATAGAGATTGAAATCCTTTCTCAGGTTTTTAGTTTGAAGTGTTAGCAATCTGCGAGTTTTCTGTAATTCGTTTAGTTTTTCTGGAACTCTGTGTGTATTGCTTACTTATTTTGCTCTTTTTTTAGGCTCCCCTAGCAAGCCCAAACGCAGGAATGCCTCCACATATTGCCAATATGGACAGACTGTCAGGTTATCTACTATCCCCCTCTGCGTATTAATTTTCATATTCGTTTAGTTTCTTATATTAGTTTTTTTATGAATAGTTCTGATTGGCACTCTTGCTTTTTGTTTCACTATGGGTTTATTTGTTATACCCCAATGTTTTCCATTTCTTGGTGATATTGGACCCATAGATGAACATGATATGTCTTCTGGCTTACATATGCTAAATGTTAATCTTGGTTATGTGTTACTTTGAACCAGGCGGTGAAGAAGGAAAACAACTAGATTGGTTATCAACAGCTGCTCACGATACCCGTAGGAGAGTCTCAGCCCAAGATGTTAATGTAGCAAGCCTGTCTAAGTAGTAATCCAGTAGCTAATTATTCAGTTGTTACTAAAGATCATATGGTGAGTTATCTTTGTTCGGCCATGATCTAAATTCAGCTCTTATTCCGACTCCTAATACTCTGTTTTTAGAATGTAAGCCACAAATCTGTTGAGATTATTGCCAGGTTATCATTAGTGATTTTATGGAGTATCTCTACGGATCTTCTAAGTTCTAACCCACTAATATGGTGTGTGACATTGCTCATTGCCGAATGTAAATGTTTGCAGCCGCAGTATCTTAATATTCGGAAGCCTCCACGGATTGCTATGTGCCAATAAATTCCAAATTCAGACAAAGACATTTTCCGTTGCTTGAGTTCTTTACACCTACAGCACAGGTATGATATGTTAAATCAGAGAATTCTTACGCATGATAAAGTTCAACAACTCATATGTGCCTAGTCAAGTTAGATTGTGTTGAACCTTATACCTCAAAAGTGTTGTACAATACTGAAAAATTAGCTGTACATACATCTACTCTTTTCAATGTAAATCAGAGAATCCCAAAAGAACAATAGGGTAACAATGGACACTTTGTTGCATCCCAAAAGAACAATAGGGTAACATTGGCTATCCATGAATCTCCGTGATCTAATGTTAATGTTTTCATGGAATTATTGGGATTTAAAGACTTTCGATCTGCACAAACATCAGTTTGCTATTAACTAGAGTACATGACTTTCTTCTAGGTAATTGTGTCCCTGCTTAAACAAGAAAATTATCAATCAGGAACTAAATAAGCTTTCCACCTGCAGAATTAAATTTAAAGTTCTTACTTATTTTTATCAACTTTATTCTCGATGGGGTCACTTGTGCAAACTTGTTATTGTGGTAGCCATGATTATGGTTTTTAAATTGCAGCATAATGAAGGTTCGCTACAGAAGAAAGCCTATAAAGTACTCTTCCATTAGTTTTGAGGAGGTTGTTATGGATTCTGCAAGTCTTGTGCTTCTCAAGTATTACTCCGTTCTCCACTGGGCTGAAGGTTGGTAAAGCTTGAATCTGAATGAGATAAATTAGAGTTGGAACTCATCTTGTCAGAACACTTTTTTCTTGCGCTTGTTTAGGAATTGGATCTGGTGTGTAGTTATTGAGTTAAACAAGTTGACTCAGCAAAAATGTGTAATTTCTTTATTTGTGCCTGTTTTCTGTTCAATGACATTATTATCTATATAATTTTGGATTTTTTCTTTATTCAAAATTTGAATTTGAAATCCAAGTGCAGAAATTGAATATACTGTTCGTATAGGGTAAAATTTGGGTTGAAAATTTACAGGAAAGATCACAACTTTTAAAACCTTGTCTTTTAAAAACCGTCTTTAGATCTCAATTTCTCAAAACTTTATGTTCTTTGCATGGGGTAAGATCACACTTTTCATTACAGGAGAGTTGTTATCTATAAATCACACTTTAGATTATACTGGCAAAGATCACAGACAGCCAGTATTTAGATCACACTTTTTAAGAATGATCCATGTATGTGTTTGTTGTAGTGGATTAAGAACTGCAGAGAGAATAAAAAAAATTCCATAATTACCTAGGCTAGTAGTATTTAAGGTACCTAGTTTTTCGCTGTAGAGAAAAATCTTGGTTTTTAACTCAAGAAAATGGCGTAGAGAATAAAGGATATATGGAGAGGACTGAGGAGTATTTAAGATTGTGCATAGAAAATAGAACTACACAATTCCCCGTAAAATGGACTCTCTTCCTTAGAGATATATACCACCAAGCATAAAAAAGATTAGAGCATATAGAATAAAGAGGATGTGGTGTTTACAAACCGCAATCGCACATTAATATCTCCTTCGTCGCACTTGTATTACGTCTTTTACAATTTTAAATATGGTGCACAAAAAGTTTATCACGTGAAATGTGGTTCAATTAAGCCAACGAGGGGCGATAGGTTCGAAGAGGTGCAATTAAGCCTGAATTGAAATGTTAGATAAAATTTATTATGGACGGAAGTTTTCAAAGAAAAAGAGTCATATGGTTCTGGATACCGTGTATGGGGTATCGAACCGGCATGCAAGGTCTAGAGACACTGAGACAGGACCCTTGACCAAACGCCATAAATGGCTATGGATGGTATTGATTAATAAGGGTTTATAAAAAGGGGTTATCAAAAGATAATTATCATAGAGAGTTGTATGATCAGAAAAACTTACCCAAAAAAAAAAATTGATCAGAAAAGGAAAGAATTCGGAGTATAAGGAAAGATTTAGGAAATGGCTCATTTAGGTAATCAGAATCTTCCAGGCAATGTTGGAGAGAACCTTCCGGTCGATCCTCCATCAACGACAGAGTATGAGCAGGCCAAGAATCTTGCTCTCTCTCTGAGTGATTTGGAGCTTGCAAAGTTGGGAACTGATGTGCAGGGAGAAATAGACAGACGCACACAGCAGATGATCCGTCAGAGAGAAGAACAAGAATTGCTCCGTCAGAGAGAAGCAGAGGAGACTGATAATTTATATGGTGCATGGAAGATAAAGTTTTTTGAGAGAGTAGATAGAAAATATGAGGAGAGATTAGAGAGGCAAGAAAAGAGCAAGGGTTATGGTAGTGCAATTGAGAGTGATTATGAAGCATCAGAGGATGGGTTTGAGTATCCAGTTGAAGAGGTCGATACCAGTGAGCTAGATTCCGATGTTAGAGAAGAGAAGGAAATGATGGATAGGCATGAGAGGAGGTTGATAAGAAGGTTCAAACATGATAGGGAAAATCCAAAGATTTTTGCCAGAACAATACATGAAGGGGAAACAAATGATGAGGATGTGGAATTGTTGGAAGATGAGAGTGATGAGGATGAGACTGGAGATAGTGCTGAGGGAAATTCGTATGAAGATACATCTCCTGCATCCTCTGGTACTGAGTTCAGTGCGCAGTATAAAGAAGATGAGAACTGAAGCTATGATGAAGAAGACTTCTAGGGGTATCTTTCTGGTTATCGATTGTCGCCGAATTTTCAGACTTGGTGAAGAGTTTGAAGATGATTAGAAGGTTTTAACAGGTTTGGCTTTCTCGATAATTGCTCGTTCTCTTCTCAATAGTAGTACTAGTGCTGGAGATGCTAATGTTGAAAGTGTTTTGTTTTAGAAATCGGGGAACTTTTTTGGGTCTGTTTAATATGATGTGTTTTGTTGAACTTTGATAAATTGATGTGAATAGTAAGATGTTGTAGGTAATCAACTTTAGTACTGCTTTTTTGTGACTGAGCTCTAGTAGGATCAGGAGCTTCAAAACTTTGTAAAAATTGGGAATCAGAAAGAATGGTATGTTTAATAGTATTTGCTTGTTGATTTTGAATGCAATTGTCTTCTTTTCTTTTCATATAAACTTCAGTAGTAGTGAAATTTATAAGATTGATGAAATATGTGTAAGTATGAACAATCCTCTCAGTAGAAGAAATCAAGAAACCAATGATAGACAGGAAAACAAGATAGGAGAGATTAGAAAAGGCTTTACAGGGATGATTTAGAGGTTGCATTAAGACAGAAGAAAACATAGAGAAAGAAAACTTGGAGATAGAGTTAGCGCACTTGGAATCGGAATGGAATTGGAGCTAGACTGGATACGTTGAAAGAATTGTGCTTGTTGGTAGTGAATTTAGAAATCAACGAAGTTTGTAGGAAAATACATGTATCAGTGGCGGAGCCAGATATTAAGAATGAGGGGGACTAAGAATTTTTCTTTATAAATTATCAGTGGGCTAAATGAAAATATTATGTGGACTAAATGTAAAATATGTGATGAAAATAACAGTGTTTTTACATGATGTATATGTTTGCTTCGTTATATGTTTTTATCCTACTGTACGACTAGTTCAGGATGTTGTTTGTATAACACATGAATATGGTACTATTGAATGAGATGTAGTGTTGCTGAACAGGACTGCTGTAACTTTAAAATCTCAAGTATGGTTTATGGTTTAGTCTTATACTTGTATTGGCAAAAATGACTGATACTTCATATTTTTCCACCTTTTATCCTAATCTACCCCTCACTTGGAATCAGGCCCTAACATGGAGAACTGTATAGTTTAACCTTATGGACACACTCTTAAATACTCCTCTCTACATATATTCCTTTAACATTTCTTCTCTTTAGTCAAAGTTTTTTTGTTTTGAGTTGTTCCAAGTTTTAAACAAAAAACTAGGAGCTTAAATATTAACCTAGAGTAACAAGGACTCCAAGTTTTGAAGTGTAAATTGGCTTTTGCACTATATTTCACGTGATTAATTACTTCCGCGCCATTTTCGTGGTGGTATTATTTCAAGTGCAAATTGTCTTGTGCACTTTATTTCACGTAAGTAATTATTTTTGTTGCACCATGAACTAATCAGAATTGGCCAATTAGGTGGTCTACCAATGCACCTCTTAATGACAATTCTGAAAGGTTTATCAAATAATGCAGCGTCTAGAATTAGGTTTTGAAAATATGCTTGCATGGAGTAATGATGTTTCTGGAGAAGGTTTATCGAATAGCCAAGAGATGGGACGTTTAACCAAACGCCATAAATATATATTAATGGTGCTATACTTTCTATCTATGAGGCTTCTCTCGGATCCTAAGTTGGAAGAGAGCAAAGCAATTATTTATTGCCTATCAGGCCATTCTACATAATCTAAAAAGGGAGGTCTGTCAATGTAACTTTCTGTCGCACCAAGCTGTAGCGTACAACCTCTATTGGCCATCTCGTCAGCTGCAAAATTTATCTCACGATATACATGCTCAAATGTCATGTACGCATAATCAGATTTCACTGCTAACCATCTCTGTCGTACAATCCATGGCATAGAGTCAGCGAAGAATGCATGCACTGCACTTTTGGAGTCCGAACGCACACGGATTTTCTCATGGACAAACTGCTTAGCCCATTCCAATCCGCTAACAACGGATTCAATTTTCGCCATATAATTAGTTGTGGAGCCCGCACCGATGCTCAATGCCCCAAGCACTTCACAACTGCTACTTCTTGCCACTATATCCGAGCCAGCAGGTCCCGGATTACCTTCTGAGGCCCCATCACAGCAAATTAAAATTTCTTCACATTCCGGTGGCCTCCATAAACACTCCATTGGGATGAAAAGCTTCTCAGTCCTATGTGCAACTCGAAAATACCGAAGAATTCGCAAATCCTGGCATGTGTTGAACATGTGGCCTGTCATTCTCATTCATTCATTCATAGAAGTATTGACATTGATTCATAATCTTGGAAACACAAGCCAATTTTCGTTTGTCATGTATTTCACAGAAGATATAAAGATCAAACATATACGGATGTTCGTAATTTGTCCCTTTGCCAGATTGTAGATTAAGACTAGGTGTGTATATGCCTCTCCTTCAAGTGAAATAGACTGGATAGAGAATCAAAGATGCAATTTCAAACATGTTGTACCTTATGCGAACCCAGAGCATTGCAGGGCAACTATTAAGAAACACTTGTTTTCAATACATTTTAGTCTTGTACATGTTCCAGTACTTTGATTGTAGTTTTAGTTTATAGAATACATCCTGCATCTCCAGCATTATCGACACACAATCGTCGGACAGTATAAATAAGCTGACTTCATCATATTGCATTTAAAAAAGTTACAACCGTTCTGTTGACTCAGTGTTGAGCAACATTTAGTAGCAACACTATCATTTCATATCAAGTTACATGTTCATAAACAAAAACATACCCAAAACATGAAGGCAAAATTGGTCTGCCATTTACAAGTATTTCACCATCTTACCCATAAAAAATCCATATACCAAAAAGAAAAAGAAAAAGAAAAAAGCAAAATAAAGATAACATTCCCCTGCATTTTCAGTCTCCATTTCCAGAACCACAAAAGAAAACATGATTCAGTGACTTACCATTTGCATTAGACCCCTCTCCGTTTGAATTATTCTCTATACTTTGATAATATCTATTTCTTAAGAAAAATCATTGCGTCTCTTTGGCTGTATACCCAAAACAGCAGCAATGCTATGTTGGCCATTCCAACTATCAAAATAAAGAGAAGTATGTCGACCGTCTCCAATCATGCATCTTGTATTGTTCTCCACATGTCTGAAAATCCATATAATGGCCGGCATAATAGAAGATTTGAGCTTGTAATCGACATTTGGCTTTGTGAGAACTTTTAATGAATGAGTTTTTTGAAATGGATGTTAATGAGGCTAACAAGGTAACTTAGTCTTTGTGGATCAAACTGTAGATAGTGTTGAAGGTAGATTCAATCAGGAGAGAATTTAATTTTGCGGGATGTTGTAGAATTGTAGGAGAAAAAAACTTGGGAGAAGATGCAGAAAATGCATACAATTTTCAGGATTTAATATAGTTTGAAGGTAGTTACCCTTCTGAAAATTTCTGCAAAACAAGTTTTGCACTCAGATTAAACAATTTTCTTCGGTCAACCAATCAAAATCGAGGGTTTTGTCCACCCACATATTTACTCATTTATCTTACAAAATACCACTGAATACGCGTCAAATGTGCGACTCAGTTGCGAAATGTCTGTAATATTTCTAGCAAAAAGTAGCACTGAATACGTGACTTCAGTGAGATTGATTAACGACACTCAAAATAATGCGCGACCCCTAGCAGAACGGATCTTAACTTAATAGCACACTTTTTGCGTATCTAATTTGATGGATGTGCGACAGATGAACTACGTAGGGCCCAAAGCCGTTTAAGCCAAGTAAACACCGGCAGGCTCTTAACTTAATAGCACCATATTTGCGCTACCCGAGTGATAGGTGTATGACATATATGCGACTATTTTTAATGGCCAGATTAAGGAAAATTAATAACTAATGGATACTGTTTCTGGTTCGCATTAGGGATTCTACTGTTTGAAAAAGAAGTAAACCTAATTGAAACAACATCCTATTGAAGTCTCACGAATAGAGATTTCAAATCAGTTACACAAGATCCTGTTTTTTAGATTGGCATGAATCATCATAACTAATCAATTTTAAACTTTCTTATACCATACAGTTAATCGGCTGCAACACAAAATTACTTCTGCTGAACCAACATGAATGGAAATCCTAAGTAGTTATTCAACAAACGAACCCCACAGAAACGATGTAAATTCTGATCAGAACCTTAAAGGACCATCAGGAGTTTTCCTAATTAAAACTCTTTTACTGGAAACCCTTTCTCACAAATTTACCGACCAAATCAATACTCTTTAATTACAACAACCATCTATTTTATCGATAAAAAAAAATCAACCGTCCCTGTCCTAGCTATTGATTGAGCTGAATGAAGTGATGCCTGAAAATTGAAAAACTCTGATCTCCAATAACCCAAATCAATCATGCCTGAAAACTAGATCCCATATCAAAACAGTGGATCTAAAAATCTAATTACGTTATGTATGTGCGACCCAAAGTCTATGTTTTGTTGGGGGAAAATTAGTCAACAGAAAAATGGAATGCTATTATGTTAAGTTGTGGTATTTTGTGTGTCGTTAACTTATATTGTGGTACCAAACGTCATTGGCCCATAGAACGGCTGGGAACCTATGTTACGGTTGGGAATTCCAAGCCGTTTTGTGGAAAATTTCCTTGTTTTCTACAGATACAGAACAATTAACGGCTAGAAAGGTCCCAACCGTGATTGCTATTTTACGGTTGGTAATTCTTTGAGTCCCAACCGTTTCTACATGTTTACGGCTAGGTCGAAAAGAACTCCTAGCCGTAAATCTCCCAGAACCAGTTTTCCTAAACCCTAAATTCTTCAATCTTACCTGTTAAACTAATTTAAAGGAAAAACAAATGGTGGGTTTTTGAATTCTTAACATTCTGTAGGATCTAATTGTGTTTGGACAGATTCATTCACCTAAACTTCAAACTTCAAACTTCAATTTGTGGTTCAACATCTTCATAAACAATAGAATCATAACAAAAAAGTTCAAGGTTTTGTTTGATTTTGAGAAGAAGAACAACAAAAAGGGTTTTCATTTTTGGTTTTGATTTAGGATTAGGATTTTGACTCTATAATTGATTTATTAGGAAAGGGTAAATCTGACTTTTTAATCACTTAACATCCTCCCCCTATCGATATTTTGACTACACAAAGCAATTAATCCCCCAAAATTCTATTTGGGTTAAGCCCCCTAATAATAGAGTTCTTTTGTTTTTAGTATTTATTTATGGATATCGTGCAGGACGTGCGTTAGGTGTTTGGTTTTATTTTCTATTTTTATAACATATCGTGTTTATCCATTCCTGTTTTTCTATTTTTTTTAGAAACATGTGTGTGGGTACTTGAATCATTTGACTACGAGTATGAAACTAGGAGTATGGAAAAACGAATACGAGATAGAGTAGAGCCTAGTTAACAATTCGTGGTATGGGAAACATTCGGGACATCACATGTACGTGTATTATTCGTTTTTATGGATTGTAAATTCGGTCCACTATTCGGTCAACGATTCGTGATTCGGCGGTAGTTCGGAACGGCATACGTACGTGTATAAATCGTTTTAGAGATAAGAATTCGTCACACAAAATTCGGCGTGCATTAATTAGTATGTTGAGACATTTTTAGTATAGATTATGTTTGGCTACTGCAATTTGAACTGTAAATGAGTATATTCATAATATGTGCAATGTTAACAGTGGCAAAGGCGTGGCTTAGTGGTTCAACATGCAGTTCAGGGAATTACAGGTCACAGGTTCGAAACTCTACCCATTGATTTTTCCCAACATTGGGTTGAACTCACCCCAACTAGGTAAATAGCTAATCTCCTGTTTTAGTCATTCCCCGGTTGCCCTATATATCTCAGATTTTATCACAACATCTAAACCTTCTAGGCCGGCGGAAGGGTCGGGATCCCTTGTCAAAACCTTTTGACAAAATTTATCAACCGGAGGATCCAATAAATCTAACGGCTTGCATTTTAGATGACGAGATACTTAGTTCAAGTTTGGTTTGTGTTTGGCTCATTCATTCAAGTAAGGAACCAAACCTAAATATGGGAAATATGATGACCGAAAAATGGAGAAAATACGTAACTGATTATAACATTCTTCTTCTTGCTGTATCATCTAATTAAGCGAATAATGATAATAATTTTGCATCTCCTTGATTTACCATTTTAACATATAAAAGTTTGAAGTTGATCTTTTTTCATGAATGTTTTACCTGAAATCTTAAATTGGTAAGAGCGATGAAAATAGTATACATCAGATCGTCAATAAAAGCTTCAAACTTGAATTGGGAGGAAGCAACGGAACTTTGATTAGCATTCAACAGTAGATTTTAGTTTAGAGGTGGCTGGCTTTTTTCTAAAACTTCTCACCTGGATCTTAGTTGACCTTGTAATCATGGCTATATGGAAGGGAAACTTGAAGGATGTGGAGGTGCATAATTGTTCCAGATCTGTTCACTCAAACTAATTACTAATGTGATTGCTCTTCCACGGTAATAATAACATAAATAGAGGATAAATTATAATAATCATTTCAATCATTCTTTCCTGATCTTCGCATCATATACATATGGTAATGCAAGATTTTCCAAGGTTTCTTCTTTCAGTTAGCAGTATAGGAAAAAGATCATGTTGATTTTTGTCTTGTTGATTATGATGGCGATGATAATGTGGTAGAGAAACAGAGATCATAATCGCTACTTTTGGGCAAATCTCACGTTTTTACTTGTATTTGCTTTCCCATAATCACGAACCGTATTTTTCTTTTTTCTTATTCAACGAGCCAAACACATAATTGAGTGCCATATCATCCATAATATAAGCCGTTAGATGTATTGGATCCCACGATTAACAAATTATGCTAAAAGGTTTTGTCAAAAGCGTTTGTTTAGGGATCCCGACCCATTATTAAATAGACAAAGTTAAGTTCAATAGAAGATTTGCATTTGTTTGTGTTTGTTGTCTTTTTCTTCTTTGCTTTTCCTTGTATTTGTTGTAGTGCTCTATTTCTCTTGATATAAGTTTGTAGTTTTGAGTTCCTCTTGGTGCGTTTATATCGCCCTTCATTAAGATAGTTGTAGCTTTGACCCCTTTTCTCCTTATGATAAGGTCTTATTGTCACCTTGTTATTCCAAAAGTATGTCAAAAATATGTGTGTGTGCGGATTCGATCACGCGTCACCAAACTCATTCACTTCACCTCTAATCAGCTGTGTTGGATTCTGCTTGTAAAAATATAAATAATGCATCCCTATTACTCTTATCTTCGCCCTGAGCAGTTGAAGAAAAAGTTCAATAGAAGATTACTGAGTAAATTAAATCTGTAATTAAGAAACTACAGCGCTCAGAATGTTGGTGTAGTCCATGCCTTATTGTGGGAAAGCAATATATGTGCTGCAACGTCTCTCATCACGTATAGCTTCAATATATGGTGGCATAATGGGAAAGTTCCAACTTTGTTAAACCAAGGTATCAGACATCTAGAGTGAAAAGCATGATCACACACTACGATGATAACATCATCACTGCCCACCAAAAGCTCATTCAAACAAACTGCACAAGTTTGTCGATCAATTTGAGGGCAACAATCTATATAGGCTAAACTCCCATGCACCTTGCTGAATAGACAAGCGCCTTCTGCCAGACGTGTGGCCCCATATGGGTTTTCTTTCCTAATACAACTCTTACCACAAACTTGTAATGAATGCACCGCTTCAGAATCCTCATCCAGATCATATATACGTACATTAGTAATACGTGCAATTATATCTACCAATTTTGGCTTAGTCTAAATTATACTCGCTGCGTTTTTGTTGCAAAACGATGATACTCGTCCTTTAAAGAACTTCAGAAAGCTGGTAGCAGTGTATTTGTTTGTGCTGATGTACATAGATGAGAGAGACTTGGCATCATAACAATTGCGGAAGACATCCTTTGCAAGTAAATCATCAAAGTCGATCCGAATGCATCTCCATGATAATCGAAATTCATAAACCCGCTTTTCTCTGACTTGAAAAAACTTTGGTAACTAGAGTAGGACTTGCCACTCTTTTATCACACACAAGTTGAATAGGATCCTTATGGTCCATACAATGATAACTCCTGAGAGTGACATCTTTAATACTAGAGGTAAAATTCATAAACTCTTTTATCAAAAAACTCTTCAGCGTGTACACAGTACAAGTCGTATAGGGTACAAATAGAGTAAGATGAGGAGAGGGAGAGATTAGTTCGAGGAAGTAAAACACAGTCTTCCACAATGATAACCACTGAGTCTGTACATTGATAGCAAACCCCCTTTTATAGACATTCCTCAAAATGGGGATGTCAAACATGTGTCCTTTTCTATTCTTCCTTATCTAGCTTCCCCTTTTAGACTGTACACTTGTACTTCAGATTCTTCTAGAAGCCTGCACACGTATTCTCTTGAGGGAGGTGTTATTTAGCACTCTCTCCAGGATATGAGGAAGTCAAATATCATTCCCTGGAGGATACTGTGTAACACTCCTTCTGGGATATGGGGAAACCCAGTATCCCTCCTTGGCATTTTCCCAGTATCCATATTAAGTCCCCTGGATGTTGGGCAAGGCGTTATTCTTCTCAACAGTCTACTACTTCGTCTTGGCGGCATCTAGCTGACGTGCCTCCCGCAAGTCCCCATGTTAGGGATGTAACATTTACCCTTTCTTTAAGACTTGTGTATCTTCACGCAAGTCCCCTGGCTAAGTGGGGGCACTTATTCTCCTTTGAGACTTGTGTATTTTTACATAAGTCCCCTGGTTATTGGGCAAGGTGTTAGTCTTTTCAACAGTTTACTTCTTCGTCTTGGCGGTATCTAGCTGGCGTGCCTCCCGCGAGTCCCCTTGCTGGGCTGTATCATTTACCCTTTCTCTAAGACTTGCGTTTCTTCACACAAGTCCCCTGGTTGAGCGGGGGCACTAATTCTCCTTCGAAACTTGTGTATTTTTACACAAGTCCCCTGGTTGGGCTACAACACTTACTCTTCCTTGAGGCTTGCGTACCTTTGCGCAAGTCCCCTAGTTTTTGTGCGCCTAGGCGGTCGTTCCTGGCGCGTCCCTTTGTTGGCATGATATATTTTGCAACTCATTCCAAGCTCACTTAGTGAGTCCCCTTGTTTAAATCTCTTAGTCTTACACGTGCCCTTTGGTCTGGCTAAGGGAGGTTATGACGGTTATCTTTCCTTATTGACGGTTACTTGATGGGAGTTGCACCCCTTCATCTTCTTTGGAGTGTCATTTCAGTTATCGTCGGTTACGCTCCCTCTTTAATACCCTTTCGGAGCCTATAAATACTCATTCATACGTCATTGTCACAATTCCATATTCACCTTTTCATTATTCATAAGTTTTCTCTCAATCTCTCTCTCTTTCCCCTTTTCCATAATCTTATATCGGCGCCCCACGACCTCTTATCATTTCTTGCTCATGAGCGACCACGAGGATTCGGCGACTGAAAGCCTCTCTGGCGGTGAAGAATCCATTGGAGAGGAGACCTCCTTCACGCTCCCTATCTTAACAGATGAGGATCATGTCTTCCCCCAAGGGAAAGGCAAAGATTGGTCAGCTATTCTTGCCAAGAAGAAGACCGTTAGTATGGTTAAAAAGGTCGTGACAGATGCGGGTGATGCCGCCCCTTTCTTGGATGACAACTTCAATTATCGGGTTAATAAACCGACTATTTTCAGACCGCCTGTGGAAGATGCAGAGGTTAGTGATTGGCTTTTGGCGGAGGAGGTCGAGGAGCCAACCTTTCTTCCAAATGCCATTGTCCCTCGCCTTCGTCTTTCTCGTGGCGACTTCGTACTTCCTCAAGTAAACTTTCTGTCTCGGGCCATCTCCTGTCTGGAATGGCGCCCTTGGATATATTATATTCTTTCAATCCCCTTATATCGTGATATGATAGAGAAATTGAATTTGATGGAAACGCTCTCTTCATCTCGGTATCGGCGTCTTACTAGAAATAACAAAGACCTGCTCCGTTTAGTGTTAAGGTGGATTCCCCCAGTCCATACTTGTCTATTTGCTTGGGGGGAGGCGTCCCATACTCTTTAGGATGTTGTTTCTTTAACCGGCCTTCCTCTTCACGGGAGCCATGATTTTCAGGATATGAGGGGCGATGGTATCTTAAACGCTAGTGATGATCTTGTTCTGGGTTTTCTGAAGCAAGCACGTATAGACTCGAAGAAGCGGACCGCCGAGGTAGACTCGTCTTCAGCGGCTCAAACATCTGCTAGGTCGTTGAAGAGGAAAGGCGCCAAGGACGTTACTCCCGACAAGGGGAAAAAGGCGCTTACTGCTGACGAGGCGGCCGCTGCTTCAAAGGCTCCTCTAGAGCCCGCCAGGCGTGCTACTTTGAACATGTGGGTCAAGATGTGGGCTCCTCGCTTGGTAGAAGGTTCAGGCTAGGAGCTCCCTATTCCTCCTAGTGGTTCTTCCTATCGTCATGAGTTAGCGGCTTTCCTGTCGTATTGGTTATCTCATGAGGTCTTTGAACATTCTCCAAGCGACGCAGTTAGAGACGACTCAATGACTATGGCGGTTTTGATGTCACGCGACATATCCTTTTCTTTAGCGCCTATGTTCCTCGGGGGTTTGTATCATCACCTGGATTTGTTAGTAAGTGATATTCAGAAATCCAATGATCTTTCTTTTACGGTCGAGACTTATCTTCCCGCCAATTTTATGCAAATGTGGGCTTGGGAGCACTATAGTGGCTACAGGTCAGGAGTGAACGGCTTGGAGCTTACGGGGGAGCGAATTGTTGTCGCCGAGGATGGTAGGGAACAGGCGGTCTCTTATCCTATTTCTTCCGAGTTTTTATAATGGCGAGTTTTTTGATGAGGCTTATAATCTGCACCGTATTGCTCGTCAGGCAGGATTTGATCAAGGGACTGGATCTTATCTTTCTCCAGCCTATTCGGAGGATCTTGGCTTGGTGAGGGAGAGTTTAATGCGTTTTGTTTTTAAGAACAACAGACCGCGTTTCTGTCGTCCGCCATACAACCCCTTGAAGGTTCCACAACTGGGGTGAGAGTTGAAAGTTACCCATCAGTGGTATATGTATTGGGTTAGGGAGTTGGAGAATTTTCATCAAACCTTGGTGGCAGGTACCGTGGTGGCTCCCCTACCAGATCCAAAGGAGTTATATCGTCTGGGCCGTATCAGGTTGCCTACGGAGGTTATGCGGGTTCATGGACTAGCTTCGAGTGCTAAGAACAAACGCCTGGATGTCCCTTCTCATGGAAAGCCTAAGAAGAATCCCCCTACAACGTCTAAGATTCAGGATGTTGTCCGTAACTTATGCGGTTCCTTGAGCCAAGGAGATGAGGCATTTTCGTGATTTCCTTAGTTAAAGTTTCAAAAGTCCTTTTTCCTTGTATTTCTCTTGGGTTTTTATTGCGTCGGATTTTCCTTAGAAAAATGTCCCTCCGCATGGTCTATTAAGATACTTTGCTCATGAGTGGTTGGGGGTTAATGTAAAGGACTTTCCGCCGAGGTTTGCTGAAAGACAGAGGAGCCGAGATTCTGGCGTGGTGCCCATCCCGCGTTTTCCTCGATCTCCTCCTCGCAAGTCTCTTTCAGACATGGCCGTGGCTTTTCTCAGAGGGCGCTCTTCCAAGGGTGCTGCCTCTTATCAGGATGCTATTGTTAGTTCTAGTGATGTTCCTCATCCTACCAATTTACCTGGTCAGCAGGTTGATCCGCATCCAGAGCAATCAGGTATTGGTTCTGTTGTCTAGACACGTGTATGTTGCTTAGCATTTATTCTATTGGTTGTCGTTTTTCCTCTTATATATATAGAGGATTGGGTGAGGGGGATGAAATTTAATTTCTTTCACTCTCTTCTCTCTCCCCCCCTTTTTTTTCTTTCCAGAGAGCCAAAAGCATCAGTCATCCGGTCGTGGTGACTCTAGCACCAGTTCTTCTTCTTCTATTTCCGCCAAGCATCCTTCAGGCGCCTTAACTTCCCCATCTCTTTTGGATCAAGTGAGTTTCTTGGTGGTTATTTATTATTTATTATCTTTTTTTTTTTAATTTTTTTTTTTTAAAACAAGCCTTCTTCTCCGTGTAGGAGCGAGTCATGACGAAACAGGGTCGGTCTGAGAACAAAGAGGTTCATGAAAGGAGTAAGAAGAGCAAGACTCACGGTCCCCTTCCATCATCATCCAGCAAGCAGGTTATTCCGCTAGTCTCTTCAGCTGGTGGCGACCGAGCCAGTTCAACTCCATTTCTTATTCAAGGGAAGCCTATGGAGCAAAGCTCCCTCCGAGATGCGAGGGATTGCGTCTCGGCGCACGGATTCTGGATTCCTTCTCAATATGAGTCTTTGTATTCTCAGATTTTTATTCAGCATGGTCATATTGGTTCGGACTTGGTTTTCCCTGATGCCAACATCATTCTATCCTATACGTTGACCATTTTAGACGTCGTAGGCCAGATGGCGGACGCGGGTGATCATCCCACAACTGTTCAGCTGCAGAATTGCGCCGAGTCATCGATAACGCCACGAGCATGCAGTTCAATGTCGGGTGGCTAGACGCTCTTTGGCAGGAGGCGGAGACTAGAGCGAATTCACGCCGGGCTCAACTGCCTAGCATCGTTGCTGGCCTTAGGGAGAGGATTGCGGCGGTGAATGTCGAGCTGGAGCAGCTGAATGTGATTCGGGATCGTTTGATCCAGGAGTCTGTGGAGGTGGTCAAGAAGATTGATCTTGCCAAGAAGACCTTGGAGGCGGAGCAGCAATTGTTAGATGAGGCTGAAGCGGAGCTGGAAGGAAAAACTGAGCCTTGAGCGCCTTTGGAAATTGTGGTGTTTTTAATTCTTGTGTTGTTGTAAACCTTGGGCTTGATGCCGTACTCTTTTCCTTCTGGGTTTGTTTTAATTACTATCTAATGAGGTGTAAACTTTTTAGGGGACTTTGGGTCCTAGGCATCTTCTTATATAAGTATTTGATATTGCTTTGAACTTTGTGGGTGTCTCTTAATTCTTATGGCTAGTTATGTTCGTTTGATTGTTGAGGTTGCTTTGCTGCGGCGCCTCGTAGCCATTATTCTGCTCGTGTGTCGGCACTTTGAGCAAGATCATGCAGATGCACATGGGCTGTTGATGGACGTGGAGTCACAAATATCTCGTGTTAGGAATTCTGGCGTGATTGTCCCCTTTAACCTGGTATCAAGGCGTTCTTTGTTAAAAAGGTGTCGAGTGTCTTCGGGCTTAACTTTGGTGGATGTGTCAACTTCCCAAAGTGCCGTTAACGTGGCGCTATCTCTTGCTTTTGCCGATCTTAGAAGCCAAACACGTGTTCGCAGAGATTAGGTTAGGGGTGGTGGTGAACTTGAATGTTTGTACACACATATATATATATGGATATGCTTGTATGTTTTTAGTTAGATTTTTCGAGTCTTCTTGTCTCTTCTCTATATATTTTTTGTAATGCATCTCAGATGTCAAGTAGTTGGCTAGTCCAGGAGGGGGTTCTGGCGTTGCCAGCAGCGCCTCAAGATCCTCGTAAGGAAGTGTATAAGCAAGAGATTCGTCGCCTGGAGAATATTAAAGAGGAATGCGCTCAGGAGTTATCTCGGTGTGAAGCGGTTTTAGGGGCGGCTCGTGCTGAGTGGTCTGAATGCGCGGACACCTATTATATGGCATCTAAAGGTGTCATCTCTCCGGCGGCTTTTGATAAAGTGGAGCGCCGTTTTAGACAGGCTGGGATTGCTCGGATGCATGCTCATGAGGCCGCAAAGGGTGCTTATGGTAGTTTGAGTTTGGTGAACGAGGAGATAGCCAAGTATCGCACTATGTTGAGTGACTTTCTTTAGGCGCCTCTAGGCGCTTTCATGGGAGACGAAAGTGTTCCTCCCATTTTATTTTATTTTGACTAACTTGGAGAGATTGAGGTATAGGCGCCTCTAGGCGCTTTCGTAGGAGACGAAAGTGTTCCTCCCAAAAAAATATTTTGACTAACCTGGAGAGGTTGAGGTAAAGGCGCCTCTAGGCGCTTTCATGAGAGACGAAAGCGTTCCTCCCATATTTTTTTTGACTAACCTGGAGAGGTTGAGGTAAAGGCGCCTCTAGACGCTTTTATGGGGTTTGCGCACTCCACCTTTTATCAAGGAATGGAGGATTTAGACACCCGAGCCTCAAAGGGTGAGAGCGTGGGGATTTAGACACTACCGGATCCAAAGGGTGGTCGCGGGAGGATTCATGGGCACTCCACCTTTTATCAAGGAATAGAGGATTTAGACACCCGAGCCTCAAAGGGTGAGAACGTGGGGATTTAGACACTTCCGGATCCAAAGGGTGGTCGTGGGAGGATTCATGGGCACTCCACCTTTTATCAAGGAATTGAGGATTTAGACTCCCGAGCATCAAAGGGTGAGGGCACGGGGATTTAGACACTTCCGGATCCAAAGGGTGGTCGCGGGAGGATTTATGAACACTCCACCTTTTATCAAGGAAAGGAGGATTTAGACACCCAGATCTCATAAAGTGGGAGCTTGGGGATTTTAGAGCTCCTCTATCATAGGCGGCGTCAAAGTTAAAAAGTTTAAATTTCTGATCAATATTTCTTTAAACTAAAACGATTTTATTTTATTCATATCATATGATCATTACATGTAGAAGGTCTTGAGCCACTTCCCGTTGATCTTATCATTAAGCTTTCCTTTGATTGGAGTGCCATCGGCGTGCTGGATCTTATAATAGCCGTTTTCTGCCGTTTCAATAACTCGGAATGGGCCTTCCCAATTTGGAGGAAATTTTTCGGCACTAGCGTCACGAGATACATGCGGGGAGATGGTGAGTACTAGGTATCCTACTGCAAAGCTTCTTGGTTTAACTTTCTTGTTGTAGGCTCTGGCCATTCGATCACGGTATTTTTGAGCATGGACGTCAGCTATATCTCGTTTTTCTTCTAGGGTGTCTAAGACTTGGAATCTCTTGTCGTCTTCGACCTGCAACCCACTTGCTGCTAAGACTCGTGCTGAAGCGATAACGATCTCGGCAGGCAAAATTGTGTCTTCCCCATAGACTAGGCTATAGGGAGAGGCCCCTGTGGACGATCTCGGCGCTGTTCGGTACGCCCAAAGCGCCATAGGTAGTTCTTCATGCCAAAGCCTCTTGTTATCGTATAAACTTCTACTGAGGATGCGGAGAAGCGTCTTATTAGTCGCCTCTGCCTGTCCATTCCCCTTTGGATAGTAAGGCGTGGACGTTTTATGCTTGATCTTGAAAGCTTCTACCAGGTATTTGACATCGCTGTTTACGAAGGGTGAGCCATTATCCGAGAAAAAAAACATGGGTATCTCGAACTGTGAGATAATATATTCTTTACTGAATGCGACGATGGTTACCCGGTAGTACTTTTTAGCGAGATGGCCTCAACCCATTTCGTAAAACATTCTGTTGTCGTTATAATGTACTCATAGTACTTAGAAGATTTAGGAGTGATGGGCCCAATGATGTCTAAACCCCATGTATGAAATGGCCAAGGCGTGGCAATACTGTGCGACATAGTATGAGGCGCGTGGATTAGGTTACCATGTATTTGGCATTGCTCGCATTTCTGCACGTACTCGGCGGTATCACTCTCCATCGTAGGCCAGTAGTATCCGGCGACGTAGATCTGTGAGAAGAGTCTCGCCTTTCCCTGGTGCTCTCCATCATGAGTCAACTCCATCACTTGAGTAGCCTCGTCTCTGCCTAGACAAGTTAACGGCTGATGTCCAAAACTCCTGCAAAACAACTTCTTGTCTATGACAAAGCATCTCGCCGATTTCTTGACCAACCTCTGGGCCGTCCTCTTGTCGCTTGGCAAGGTTCGATTGGTAAGATAGGCGATATAAGGCTCCCTACAGTCTTCTCCATCTTCTTCGGCAACACAGACTTCCGCCTCTTGGGCGACCCTTGGCAGGTGGCGCACTCGTCTTGAAGCTTCTTTGCTTGGACCGCCGTATCAAGCCAGAAGTATCCTGCGCATTGAATCCTTCTGTGTAGTACTATGGAGGTGGCGCATCCACACATATTTTCGTGAATCTCCTCCAATTTCTTTTCTCTCGAAATGCTCCAGACACTTGCATAGCGCACCTCCCGCGGTGACATGATATAAGTCTCCTTCTAGGGTGGTGTACACCTTCAACGTCTTCCATGGGAGTTGTCTCGCTTCCGGTGGCCTTCTTAGGTCTGCTATGATCACTCGGCGCCAATCAAGTTCTTCCATTACCGACTTTTCTTCCAATGCTAAAGGTGAAGTTTTCTTTATGATAGTGATTGTCTCCTCATCACCTTTGATCATCTGTAGCTTGGACGCGAGTGTAGCGAGTGCATCAGCATGTCTATTGGATAGTCGACCCACATGCTTGACCGAGATACATTCGAAGCGTTTCATGAGTCTTTGAGCTTTATCCCGATAGACTGCTAGTGTTGGTTCTTTGACATTAAATTCGCCCTCCATTTGATTGACCAAAAGCCTGGAGTCTCCCATCACTTCTAAGTTTGTTATCTTCATTTTCAGCGCCATGTGCATACCAATGAGGAAGCTTTCATACTCTGTTGCGTTATTCGTGCAAGGTTAGTCGAGTTTATATGCATACGACTTCAGTTCTCCTGTGGGAGACTCGAACACAATTCTAGCTCCTCCGTGACTTCCATAGGACGAACCATCAAAAGACATCTTCCAAGTCTCTTTTGGTGCCTCTTCTAACAGAGCAATTTCTCCGGGAACCTCCTCATTGGCTTCGAAAGCGCTATTACTGGGGAAGGCTACCAGCAGATCCGCAATGGCCTGGCCGCGGACCCCTTGAGGTTGTATAGGCGTAAAGTCAAACTCAAGTAACAGCATCGACCATCTAGCCATTCTCCCAGATTGGATAGGTCTTGTTGTCAGGTAAACCACTGGATTAGTTGCCGCCACCACGTAGTTCTTATGCTTTAAAAGATAATGCCGCAGCTTTTGAGCCGCCAGTAGAAGGGGTAGGCATGCTTTCTCAGCAGGGGTGTATCTTATCTCGGCGTCCTTTAGCACTGAGATAATATATCGGGATCAAATTAGCTCCTCCCATATCTTGAGCCAGCAATACTCCTATAGCGGTTTCAGAGTTTGCTAGATATAGGTAAAGTGGTTCGCATTTGATCGGCGGTCGTAAAACATGCGGGTGGGTGAGCCAGCCTTTGATTGTTTCAAACGCCTCTTACTGCTCCTTTCACCAGAAAAACTTTCCATCTTTCTTAATCATCGGAAAGAAGTGAGTTAAGGTTTGCGCTAACCCAGGAATAAAGCGCCTAACATATGAGACCTTCCCAATTAACTTCTGGAGCTCACTCTTATCCTTCGGGGGCGTCATGGATATAATGGCTTCTGCCTTGACGAGGTCGACTTCGATTCCCTCACTTGTGACTTTGTAGCCCAAGAAATTCTCAGCTGTTACGCCAAATACACATTTAGCAGGGTTCATCTTTAGATTGAAGTCTCGACATCGCTGAAAGACCCGCCTTAACTTTTGGATATGGCCTTCGCGCTTTTTGGACTTGACAATGATATCATCTACATAGATTTCCACTATTTCATGATTCATATCGTGAAAATTAGTGTCATGGCGCGCTGGTAAGTTGCACCGGCATTTTTCAGCCCAAAAGGCATAACTACATAATAAAAATTTCCAATTGGCGTTGAAAAGGCTGTCTTAGTGGCATCGCACTCGCTCATCCTAACTTGGTTGTAGCCGCTTTACCCATCCATAAATGAGTACATGTCGTAGTCGCAAGTTGAATCCACAATCATATCAATGTTTGGCAGCGGAAAGTCATCCTTTGGACACGCTTGGTTTAAGTCTCTGAAGTCCACACAGCAGCGGATCTTTCCATTCTTCTTTACCACAGGAACTATGTTAGCCAACCATGTAGGGTAATGTATAGGTTTTATGTACCCGGCGTCCAGGAGCTTTTTCACTTCCTATTTTTTTGTTCTTCAGTCTCATGGTGGAATTGTCGCCATGGTTGCTTTACTGGTTTGCTACTAGGGTTCACTTTCAATTCGTGGAAAACCAGAGTCGGGTTCAATCCTGGCATATCTTCATACGACCAGGCGAAAACATCCTTGAATTCTTTCAACAAAGCCCCTAGCTTTTCACTCTCCTCCTTGGATAAAGACACCCCAATCTCTATTAGCTTCGGGTCCGCCTCTATTCCCAGGTTTATCTTCCTCGTTTCTTCATCGTGTTTTGGCGGCGAGTTTTGCACCATTCTTTCCCAGAACTGGGGAGCATCATCAACTTTGAGAGTTTTCATCGCCTCTGCGATGCTTACTTCCTCCGCTGAAGTCTCCCCGGCTAATTGCTATAATTTGTAGACTTGGCGCCCATCGGGTCGAGACACCTTCCTGAAACGCCTCTTATCTTCCTCCACATAATCTTTCTTTCTCCCTAGACCAGGTTTTCCCTCTTCATATGTGGTCGTACAATCTGGGATGGGGTTAGAGTAGATTTGCTTCACCATTTTGCTAGGATCGCTCACCGCGTCATAGAAGGCAACTTCTGCATAACAGGCTTCATCAGCGGAAAAGGGGTTCTCAGTCGCTCGTACCCTTTTCTACTTCCCTTTAAGAATGAACTTGGCGCAATGATGATAGGTAGAAGAGACCACCCTGTGCTTGTGTAACCAGGGCCTACCAAGTAGAATGTGGTACGCGGTATTGACATCCATGACATGGAATGGCTCAACCGCTCTTATAGGACCCACTTTAACTTCTAGATTGATTGTGCCAATAGTGTGTTGGCTTAGTCCGCCGAAGCCTTGGATCCTTGTCTTAAATTTATTGATTTCTGATTCTTTCACGCCTATACTCTTCAAAATATGCAGCGGAATTAGGTTGAGGGACTCCCCCGTGTCAATGAATACTCTCTTAAACGTCTCCTTATTGACCTTGGAAGTGAGGTATAATGGACGCGTGTGATCACTATTAACGGCCTCATCTTCTTCTGAGAATATTATGACATCTGTTGGCAAGGGATATCTTCTATCCAAGAATGCGCTTACATCTTCTTTTACGGCTATTTTTGTTAGAAACACTGAAACCAGTTGCCTCTAGCTTGCGTCAAATCCCAAGGCATCAAAGAAGTTGGCAAACAGGGATTTCTGTGCCACTGTTTCCGCAATCCACTCGGTATCGACTGAGGAGACGACATATATTTCTTCAGTATTGTCGACCGCCTCTGCCGCCAATATTTCTTCCTCCATGGGGTCATGACAAAATGCTGCCTCATGATGGTTTGGTAGAGGGTCGTTCTAAATATTGTTGCCACCCTCGGCTTCTACCTCTCCACTATGTTGCTTTTTATAGATCGCCCATTTGAAGGTTCGATATTCTCTGGTGGGATGATCGACTCTTCTGTGGAAGAGACAATACTGAGGATTCCGCTTGTCATCCTCCATTGGGACCCTTCGGGGTTCTGGTAACACGATGTATCCATTAGTAACCCACTCTTTTAGTAACCCGACCGCTTGCTCGTATGAACAAGGAAAATCGGGCGCCTCTTGCTCTGCCCTCCTTTTTCCACGGCGGTTGTTATCTCCGGCGGGTCCTCGTTTCCTAGGCTGCCCAGAGCTCTCTTTCGCATAGGCTACAGAGTGTGACCAAGCTTTCGCTCCCGCGTCTATCTCCTCATTAGTCGTATCTGTTTTAGCGAACGCTTCCTCCAAATCTGCAAACATGGTTATTTGAGTGTTTTCGAACATTCTACGTGTCTTGGGGTCGAGAACAGATATACAGATACCCACGAGATCTTCCTATGGTATTTTCGTTCGACACCTAAGTGCTTCGCTCCTAAAGCGCTTGGCGAATGGCTGCATCTTCTCTCCGCTCTGCCTGCGGAAATTGCCCAAGTCTGAAATAGAGATCTTCACTGGTTTAGAATAGAACTTATGCATGAATGCCTGGCGCATCTCATCCCATGAGCGGATGCTGTTTGGCTTCAGGGAAATGTACCAAGTGAATGCGTCTCCTGTTCGTTCTCGTCTTGAGCGAACTCGTTAAGAGCCATAGTGAAACGATGCATGTGCTCAGTTGCATTCCCGCTTCCCTCGAATAACTTAAACTTTGGGGTTTTGTACTTTGCGGGCATGGGTCTAGATAGAATTTCAGGAGGGATTGGAGACGCTATCGAGTAGGCGCTAACCTGAGTTTCGAGGCCATACTTTTCTTCCAATAGCTTAGTGAAACTCCCATCATTCAAGGCGATGCGCGCTTAGTGCTCCATCATCTGCTGTTGGTTAGCAGATGGGTTGGCTTGCGACCCTCCTTGTGGTGTTCTAAGCCCATGACCTGGTCATGGCCGCTTGCTTGATACTGTTGTGGTGTTTCTGACCCTTCGGCGTGATTTCCTTTCGTTAGTGGATCAATTGCAGCTAACCTTGCGAGGAGTGCTCGGCGCTGGCACTCATTTTCTTCTATATCAAAGAGCATTTGCTCCACTTCATTCAAGGACCCGTAGACGCGCGTCTGTTATCGGCGCCCCAGTCCTTCAGCATCCATGTGGCAAGCTATGCGCTAATCCTGTGACCTAATCTCCCACTATGGTCGCTAAAATGTACACAGTACAAGTCGTACAGGGTACAAATAGAGTAAGATGAGGAGTGAGAGAGATTAGTTCCAGGAAGTAGGAATGAGCACAGCTGTCATTTATTGCATCATCTTCTCCATATTACCCATTATTTCCTCTAAGTGTGAAAAAGAACTAACTTCGTTGACCCTCCTAGCCATCGATGCGCCTCTTGTATTAAATTGTTGCGTGTTTGCAGCCATGTTCTTGATCAGTTATGTGGCTTCATCAATGGTTTTATTGGTTAACGCACCACCATTAGCCACATCTATGAGATTTCTCTCCAATTTAAGCATTCCATCATAAAAATACTGCATTATGATTTAATCACTCATTTGGTGGTGTGGACAGCTAGACAATAACTTCTTGTACAGTTCCCAGTAATAGTAAAGTGCTTCACCAACAACTTGCTCAATTCCACTTATTAATCTATGCATAGTTGCTACTTTGGAAGAAGGAAAGTACTTCTTTAAAAATACTTTCTTCATGTCAGTCCATGTTGTGAAGCTTCCTTGTGGAAGATAGTAAAACAATTCTTTCGCAGAATCAGTCAAATAGAATGGAAAAGTTGTAAGTAAAGCTCTGTTTTTGTCAGTTCCGGTTGGCTTCAAACTTGTCAATCTATGTTGATATAGTTGCAAGTGTTTATTCCTTTAAACTTCGGTAACCAATATATCAACTGAGATTTGAGTTTAATAGAATCATCTATGTTGATGCAAAGCTTTTGTTTACCAAGCGATATAGATGTTATATCTTTGAGAGTTTTCCTTGGAGGAGGCCCCGTCGGAGGTGGAGCTGCACCGTTCGTCATATTTGATTTAGACGGCTCTTGTTGTGGTTGTCAATGTGCTTGTAACACCGTTCCTTTTCGAGTTTGAATTTTGCACCTCTGGTAATCCCAATCTTTTGGTGCCAGATATTAAGTACCTGAAACCAAAAAAATATAGATAACAAAAATTAAAACCTAAAAAGAGAGTCTAAAAACAATAATAAAACTTAAAGAAATAACAACTTAAGCTACCGACTTCTCCACAAAATTTTGATGGGTGTCATAAGTGCAATCAAATTAATAATCTTATTTTCACACAATTAACTGGTAATATAATGGAAGCAAGGATCGTTCCCACGAAGAGCAGTGAGTTTTAGTTGTCAAAGTGCCACAAAGAGGGGTTTGTCTTAGAATTTAAACAAACTGAAATAATCAAAGAAAATAAAGTTGAGTTGTAATCAATATAGAGAGAATGATCGAGGAATCCTTATTCGTTAATAAACCGTCAATGAGTTATTATACTTTCCTACTTGTCGCTAATCATAGATTATCACCAACCATGGAATAACAACTAGATCAGTGTTATCCCCTGACTTCCTTATATCACTGGATATGGAAGTTCTCGACAACCAGATTCTATTCGTCTAAACCACCTAGTAGTAAATCACTCAAGGTGTAATTCGGTCAAATGATTTATCTTTTGTGAATTTATAGATTGATCCTACTAGTTAAACTAGATCAAGGTATACTTTACAATTGCTTCACAGAATTCCTTTATAAGGTCTTGTTTTCTCTATTTGTGTACAATTTATTCGACGATTACTTATATCATAACTCAATACCAAAGGATAATCATATGAAGAACTTCAAAGTAGATTAATATAATAACTCAAATCTTGTTTACAACTTAGAATTCATCCTCAATCAATAGGTATTTAACTACTCATGGATGTAAATACATCCATGGTATAATATAGGAAAAGTAAAGAGATAACTTTAAGAAAGAGGAATCGCTCTGAAACCCTAGCTTTCGCTTTGTGTGTTGTTTCTTCTCTCAAGGGCTTACAATTTTGTGACCTCTTGATATGATATCTTTTTTGATGACCTAATACCTTTTTATAGGTTTACATTGCTTGGCCATCAAGTATCTAAGTCGGTTAAGGAACCTGACCCTATGTTACAAAAAAAAAAGACCCTAATCGTGAATTTTGGCCTTCATGGTTCGCATACCTAGTTTGGGAATGAAATGTTAGAGTAAAATCCAGGGAATTTCGTTTACATACCCAGTTTGTGAACTGGAATTTCAGTTACTTTCGTTTGCGAACCCAGTTTGCGAACTGGCTTGTTCGGTAGCTATTATTCTTGCATATTTTTGTATTATTACTCTTGTTTTCTTTTATTTGTCTCTATTAGGTGAATCATCCAAAAAGGAGATAGAAATTGCTAAAAATATCTAAGAAGATAATTATTCCAAGTTTCCAAGTGTCCAAGTCCAAGAGAAGTGGAAGAAGTGTGACGAAAATGAGCAAAACGCTCAAAATCAAGAGACGGGCCAAAAACCAGGATTAACTCATTCAAATTCAGGATTTTATCACCATTTTGAAGATAATTCAATTAAAAAAATAAAGCAAAAAGAATGATGTCATTCTGATTTCGGGTGAAGAAGTTACTGCTAAAATAAGAGTATGGAATGAACACTAAAATCATATGAATTATGCACTTATCACCTGCTTGAGCTAGTCACAGATTTCATAGTTTAAGAAAGTGACGTGACTACCCTTATTTGGACGACCATTGGTGGTTGCACATGTAGGCTACGAACGACGTGATTGTTCCATTAAGAAAAGGGATGGAAGGTGGCAATCATGGTTCCTCATTGGTCACCTAAGATTGGATCTAGGCCGGCCAAACCAGCTAGCCAAGTTGGACGGCTGAGATGAATTATGAAAGTTATGGGCTGTCGTTGACTTAATTAAGACTCTTATAGGAAGATCGACTAGCCTACTTTGGTCGATGATTTAGAGCGGAGCATGTAGGCTAGGAGTGCTCTGGTTGGTTGAAACAGTAGAAGGTCCATAGGTAGCTACCATGGAGATTGCTCGGTCAAGCATGCTAGGAGTTAGACTTATTAAATCGACCGGCCAAGTTGTGTGGTCGTGGTCATTCTGTGACTAACTTGGACGGCCAAGATTTAATTCTTTATATAAAAAGCAGCTCGACTAGCCTATACTTTGGTCGACGATTCAGAGCGGTGCATGTAGGATTGGAACAATTTTATTAGTTGAGATAACAGGTGGGTGACCGGTCATCACAACAGCACCTTATTTACCGAGCATGTAAGGGGTTTAGGTTAGCTAATTGATCTGTCCAAGTCACGTGGTCGTGATCAGTTTGCAACTGACTAGAACGACTAAGATTTAATTTATAAGAAATTAAGCAGCTCGACCATCCTACTTTGGCTAACAATTTAAAGCGGAGCTTATAGGCTAGGAGCGATGTGATTGGTCGATAAGAAAGAAGGGCGCAAGGGGGTTAGGATAGAGCATGGTCGGCGGCCATGGGAGGCGTGAGTTAGGGAAAATCGACCGGCCAAGTGGCGTGGTTGTGCTCCTTCCATTACTGACCTAATTATTCACGGTTTCCTCTTCATTTATTTTTTCAACTTCTGTTAGGATTTTACTCTTACTGGCTCTATGATGGGCCAATTCCTAGCTTTCCTAGGCTTAATCTCGACCAATAGGGATCAAGATATCGTGTATGCTCCATTTTAGGGCAAAAAATCCAATTTTATGAGTTGACACAAAATTAGGTTAAAAATTGAATTTTGTGAATTGACGCAAAATTATTAAATTTACGTGAATTTTGTACGTTAACACAAAATTACTAAGTTTTCACTCTTGCGAGTAGTGAGGCGCAGCTCTGGTCTTGTTGGCACACCTTGCACGCTTCTGATCAGGTTCCTTCATGCATATCTGAATTTAGACATGAATCCATGTTACTCAGCTAAGAATGAACATGAACGTCAAGTCAGTATTAAGAGTTCAACTAAGAATATAACACTAAATAAGTACTCCATTAGCTCTATACTAGTGAGCAATTCATCTAGGAGTTTGAGCTTTCATGATAAAATATTAGAACACCTGGGATTATTCCAACATGCACCAATACTATTCTGATAATTTTACATATGTGGGTACTGCATTATGCGGTGAATACTATTAGACATATACATATATTTTGTGAAAAGACGAGGGTACCCAAATACACTACAATATTTTGCTTTTAACCTATAAGTCCTCTACCGAATGTGATCGTCTATGGACAGAGTAGAGACAATACAACAATACCGTTCACACTTAGTATGATTGTCTATGGGTACGAGATCAAGACAATACAACAATAAGATAACTTGTATGATTAACTATGGAAGCAAGATCGAGACAATACAACAACAAAGTGTGTTACTTGATAATAGATTCGGTATAACCGAATTCTATAGGATCAATATCAAGTGTACCTGATTAAGGTACAAGTGCAATTTACTTTAAATTATATAAACAAATATCATTGTGGAAAACAAAAGTAAATGGCACACAAGATTTTGCTAAAGAGGAAAATTGCAAGTGCAGAAAAACCCCGAGACCTAGTCCAAAATTGAATACTCTCAGAATTAAGCCGTTATACAAATTACAAACCAACTTCGTATAGTTGAGACCAAATAGACTCCCGTAGCTACTTAGTTCCATTATTATCCATGCGTTCCCGGACGCACTTGAACCACAATATTCCTTTGGATCATGTTCCAAACAGTAAAGGATTCAAAGTTGTTTGGTATCAACTCTATTCAATCTTTGTGATTTTGAGTTTGACAAAGGCTCTTTCGTTTAATCAAGTAAAACTCCTTTGTCAGGTCTAGATCAATCTATTCAATAACTACCGAAATAGTTAAGCATAGATTTACACTCAATCAAGATATTAAAACTATAAGGAGTGTCGATCTAACGCAACTAGACAATCAATATAACTTTAGTTGGATCCCAGCCAATCAAGGTTTGTGCAATCAATATTCACAGGATACGAAACCAATAAGAAATCTTCTTCATCTTCAAATATTTTTTAATCTTCAAAGTACCTGCACAACAAACACTTGAATCTCTTATGATCAATCATGCACAGAATGGAGTCTGTTAACAATGGATTATCATAAGATGTCTTTAGATCTACAAAAAGTTCTAAAGATCCCGTCGATACTTTGATCTACTTTGAGTGACCTTATATCAGAAGAGAAGGATCTCAAGAATAATCAAACTAGGTGAAATCAAAGTTTTAACAATCATTAGTAAATCCAATCAATAATCGAAAACTAATATAATCATGCAATATCTAGTTTTCCCGCCAACGGTACTCGTAGAGCTTCTTGATCCCATAGAAGTATTTAAAAGAGCGGTTGTAAGAAATTTTGCCTAATTAGGGTACTCTCCTCTCCGATTATACGGATCAACCAGAAACAACAAGAAATGAAGTTTTCCTGGCTCTTAGGATAGTTTGTTAGAAATGCAAACTTTGGTATTTATAGACCAAGGTTGTTTGGAAATCAAGGAATTTACAAAACCGAAATATTCTTTAGATGTGCAATGAATGGCAAAATTCAGTTTTCATATTTCCAATAAATGTTGTCCAATATTTTCCGAAATCTCTCTTAGAAAATCTCCAATTAGTAATTACACATTACTAATTTTTATTCTCTAGAGCTATGCTTTAATTGCTGAAAAATAAAAGAATATAAAATCAAATATCTTAATTAAAAGAGGCTAAACACATGATAGTCGCATTCCCACACAAAACCGATTTTTTATCGAGTTCTTTCCAAAATCTAATCAAATACGCCATGAATCTTGCCAATTTCAGCGGCTAATCCTTCGTTTCACCGGCCCTATAACACCAATTAGATCGTTGATTGTTCCTTATTTATAATACCCCTCTTTCATTCATGGTAATTTTTCAGGATTATTCTTCTTGCTGCTGTGTTGTGTTTTTTGATATTCAGAAGAGGTTTCTCGGCTCTGTATACATCGATCTTTTTTATCAGAACCTGGTTTTGCTGCAATAGCCGATGAACTCTTTCAAGATGACAGGTAACCATTCAATCACAAAGTCTAGTTTTACATTCAAGCACCTCTTCGTAAGGGTAAAAACTAGGGTTCATGATGTTCTTTGTGTTTCGACCTTATTATTTGAACCTAAATCCTATCAACTGAAAGTTTTATCCCTGATTAATCATCAAAAGTTTTAGAAGGAGTTCTCAATACTTGAGTCCCTAACAAAATCAATTGACGAAAAAAAAAAATCAGATCTTATATTACCATAACCTTGTCCTAAAATTTGCACCTCCAATACCTTTTCCTAAAGAATCAGATCTCGTATTACCCTATCCATGTCCTTTCTGTATCTGCCAGTGTGTAAACCTTATTTCTCTTGTTATGAAACCTGGTTCTTACCATAACTAAAAAATATGGTATATTGTTGTTATTTTAATTGATTTATCATCCCCATAAGAATTTTTCAATCTGTAGCACTTCGATTTGGTGTTAGTGTTGGTGGTTCCTGTCTCTTGCAGTATTCATCTCTTTTTCATAGATTTTGTGCCTTGGTTTAGATGGATGGTTCAAGTTGGTTTAATTATTTGTCAGAAGTTTTGGTTTTAGATTCTTGATAAGGTTTGAGTTGTGTGTTAAGAGAGAAGAGAAAAAGGGGGGAAAAGAAAAGAAAAAAAGATTTGTATAGGAGTGTGTTTTTATGATGCAGTTTTGGGACCAAGCCAAGATTTTTTATTGAATTTAGAGGAGTTCTTATCTCAATGGAAGAAATTCTCCTTAACATCTTTTTTCAATGAGACATGTGCTTGAAGATTTGGCATCATCGAGTTCAAATTCGAGTTTACTAATCAGTATCCTTCATGCTTCAATGATACTATTTGTGGCAAAACCGCTATCGGTACCTCCTAGAAGTTGATTTTCTAGGGACTTTGAGCCAGACATCTATCCGGAAAATCATTTTTGTTTCTCACAACAATTAGTGCAGATAACTCAAACAATCATCATCTCCTCCTAATGATAACCAGGAACGAGAAAAACCATGAAGTTACATATTTTTGGTATCACAAGAGCAATCATCATACCCTGATTGGCGGGCTAAGGGGCCGATGGAACATCCACCTTTCTACTCGGTCTTTGAATATTTTTGTGTCTTCTTATTATTTTGTAACTTTTACTTTTAAGTTTATTTTGTGTGTCCTTAGGTTAATGCCTAGTTTTCATTTCAATCCTTGTTTCTTAGCTAGTGTTTTGAGAGTTATGTTTATCGTTTATAGTAGTTCAAGTGTAATAGTGTTATTAGTGTTATCGTATAAGTCGACAAACAAAGGAATAGACGTATCACTTGGGCATCTCACCGCAGCATCAAGATACAAAGGCATGATTAGCAACTTCAATCAATTGCATCGAATACCTCTACCAACACCTGGGTTCCTCTGGACACTGTCGTGTTCATCAAAAGTACAACTTTTCTTGTGGAAAGCATTGGCCGAATGCCTTTCGATTTTCGACACCAACATCCTACCTCGATGCAACTCAGATCCGAAGACCGTTATTCTGTTCCAATATCATGTTACTGGAGATTCAATGCTTACAAATCTTATTGTAATTGATGAATCTTGGGGTATGATATACCCTCGTGTAATAGTCCCTTAATAGTTTAATAAAATTAATGCTTCAAAAAAATAATATTAATTAAGAGATCTTCAATTTATTTCGGCACAGGATCACCTTGAGTACTAAAGAATATCTTTGAACAATAAATGATAAGAGTAAATGCTCATGTTCAAAGTATGTTGACATCTTTTCATTACAAATCCTTATTTCATATTCACAATGGATTTGTATTCTTGAAATCGGTTCTACCATACTTCCAAACAAGTTTAGAATTGGTTCTACCAAAATTCCAAGATAACTAAGTGATTGATCATATCAAGTCACAATGGTTAGTTATGATCGATTTTATCAAGTCACTTACATGGGTTGAATCGGTTATACCAATCACAAGGATCGATTCTACCTTAATATGTTTCCTACTTGTGATAGGTCACACATCTTTACTGGACCATTTACAACTTTTCACAGGGATCGGTTACACCTCTCACATGGATCGGTTACACTTCTCATAGGGATCGGTTGCACCTCTCACTAGGACCGGTTCCATTCTCACATGGTATTGCTTAGGATTGGTTACACCTATCACAAGGATTGATCACACTTACTACTTGAGATCGGTCACACCAATTACAATAATCGATCGCACCAATTACAAGGATCGATCATACCATCTCATGGTGATTACTTAGGTTTAGTTACACAAACCATAAGTCACATATTGGTCATCCAATGAATACTCGGACAAAAACATACTGATTACCCATTCGATTCACGAAACAAGTTCATGAATGTACTTCCTTTAAACAATTGTAAAACAATGTTTCCTAGTATATACAAGATTATGTTGTGTCATATAATATGAAGTTCAAAATATAAAATTTATATTGTGTATCCTAATTCCTTAATACTATGATCAACAAATTTGATCATGTCTCTATACTAGAGTAGTATATACACTATGTACAATATGTACAGGTTCGCATGTTAAGTTTTCAATAAAGCACGACTTGAAAGATACGTTGGGAATTGAAACAGTTCAAGTCAATATTACTAACCTCAAGAGGAAGGATGGTGTCTTCGTTGTAGTCATTGCTTCTTCACTTTCTTCAGATCTTCGGATTAATATTTGTATGTCTCAACATTCCTAGACTTTTTAATCTAACCTAAACGAAGTTGACTCTAGTACATAATCAAGCGACTCTTAGATGTGTTTTTGGCACTAAAATATGACAACCAAACTAGACATACCAATGTTTGTTGGGTTCAACCGAGCTATGCTCTAACAATCTCCCCCTTTGTCAATTTTAGTGAAAAAAATATATTATATATGGAGATAAACAAATAACAATAGTTCATCCTACAGACGCTTGATTCCAGGTTTCAACAGTACAATATCATGCATATATTCAGTCAATAAATGCCGTTGTTGACATTTGATCATAACAAAATATTTTACTCCCCCTAAAGGCAAGCTAGGTAAATATTCAATCCGAACATCTTTGTTATCTGCCTTTTACTCACATAAGGTAGTATTTATCCCCCTTAGTGAATACAACAATATGATATGTTTCTCCCCCTTAGTCAATGCATTACTCTTTCGTTAGATATAACGTTTAAGCACCAATTGTCCTTTCCTTAGTGATTGCAAATTACTTGTTTACTCCATATATTTCTCCCAATTTTTGTCACAAAATGACAAAGGTTCGAGCAAATAAAGGACAAATCGAAATGATCTTACAAATCTAAAAAACTTGTAACAACCTATTAGAGTAAGCACGAAGGTTTCACATACCATTTTCTATAACCAATATTAAAACTGAAACTACAAAAGTAATTTAGTTTCAATATGTTATCAAGGAAACAATTTCCAGAAGAAATTTTCCCTCATAGTCCAACAAGTCGATTAAGAAACTTAATTCCATTGTTGAACCGATTGTGTATGTATAGCTTGTTTCTAAGACCAAAATAAATATCAGAATTAAATTTATTTCTCTCATCAGGATCTAATTATTCAAACATTAACTTAGACCTTTCCCTTTAGACAAGACAAACACTAAGTTAGTTAACTAGTTTTTCTTGTCAAGGCATTCGGTTAGACTTGAATAACCGAATCCTCCAATTTGATAAGTCTAACTAAAATCACAATTAACTTATTTTCTCTTATATGGAATCCATTTGGACTAAACAAATGATCCCGTACATATTTTGTTAAGCCAAAAAAAAAAAACCAAAAAAAATTGACTTACAATTATTTCTCTTAACCGGAAGCAATTTAAACAAATATATACAATACAGAACAGCAGTTGCACCGAATTTCGTTAAGCAAAAACATTTGATACCAAACAATAATAAAGATACCAACTCTTAAGTCAAATAAATTGACAAAGTTTTTCTTAACCGGAAACAATTGAATCATATAACGCAATCCACATATAATATGGAACATATCAATTGTACCAAAATTTTGTTAAGCAAAAGAAAAATATATGCAATAAATATAAGCTTTTCTTAAACAGGAAAAACGATTAACTAACAAATAAAAATCGTTACCTCATATTCTGCAGCCTCTTATCCCCAGAAAGATATATCATTTAAGCGCAAGTTCAAATAAGAACTCTCCCCCGGTGTGTTGTCATCCTCTTGCAAGAACAAAAGAACAACAACAAAACCAACCTTTACCATAAAAAGGTTGAAACGGTTTTAACTAATGCCTGCCAATAGCAAAAGTTGAAAACCCGAAAACATGTGATATGCTAAACACAACTCATGTAAACATAAATTAATTCAACAATTGTGACTTTTCACATATGAATTTCAATCGGAACTCCTTATGATCCTTTCTTAAAGCCTACCAACATGGGCTAGAACTCAATTCCGCTAAAACAAAAAGCCACCATAAGGGTTTCACAATTATGAGATCGAATATTAAGGTGTAAAACTGAAATCAGAAATCTCATAAACCGAAATACATAGCAAAAATATAGGCTTTCATATACAGGCTATGTAATTGCAACTATCAAACAATTGAAACCAAAATTATAATAATAATTTAATTGATAGTTTATTCAAAATAGACCTGACAGAGATATAGAAGTAAATCAATACATTGATATCTATTTTTTTTTCTCTAAATAAGAATTTAATCTAAGTTTTTCTCCAAAAGCAACTTAATCCTTCATATCGTTAGAGGAAGGTAGGTTATTATTCTCAGTCTTGAGCTTATGAATTTCTTCAAGTAGATAACCTTGTTGCTTGACCAAAACCAAGTCTAACACGTCAACATGCAAAAAACAGAGTTTGATCCTGGCTCAGAACGAATGCTAACTATATGCTTAACACATGCAAGTTGAACGTTGTTTTCGTGGAATTGGAAAAAGAAGGAAGATCAGCTCCTAGCACTGAGTGCCACGTCAGGCCAAATGCTGACGTGGCAGTTGATTATGCCAGTAAAACCGGGCCACGTCAGCATAGGTGCTGACGTGTTAGTATGCCACATCAGTATGGTTGGTGATGTACAATGTCCAGTCAGCATATTCCATCCATCTGTTAACGGCGTAAGAATATTCCGTTCGGGTTATAACGTCGTCAGCATCTTCTCAACACCGTCAGCATATTCCTAACGGCGTTAGCATATTCTCAACCCCATCAGCATATGCCTTCACGGCGTCAGAATATTTCATCTCTGCATCAGCATGACGTCACAGTCACTGGCAAATTCATCTTTTCAGGCAGCGGCAACCCGGCGGCCATGCCCGAGGGCGATGTTCGGCGGACGGCCAACTCTGTCCGGCGGCTGTTCGGTATTTCTAGTACTTTGCGGAGTATCGTTTTTCCATACTCCTCAGCTATTTCCACCCCACGTGTTTATACTGGAAAATATTTACACCCAAGGAGTCAAGCCGAGCTAACTTAGTCAAACCGAGCTGCCAGACGAGCCGAGCTATTGACTCGGTGGATTTATCAGCCCCAGCTCCCTTGGCTTGAGGATGTTTCCGCCCCACTATGTGGGCTAAGCCAATAACATTTATTTTTGGGCCTTGGTTATATGCAATTCTTTACATGGCTAATTCCATAGCCCTAGAGGAAGTTTCTGAAAATATCTACAAGGATTGTTGGCCAAGTTACAAAGGGAATATTCTAGAATATTCTAGGAGACTTGCAGGGAAAGTTACTGCAGGTTAAGCTTATCTCGAAATTATGTTTAAGCCCTAATTTGAAACATATAAATGCATAGGTTCACAACCCTAAAAGGTACGCAATCTTCTCTACACAAACTCCTGTGAAAAACTCTATCTAACTTAAGCATCAGAGGGTTTTTTGCAGGTACCCCCCAACTCTGTTCACGGGGAGAGAAAGGTAGCAGATCGATCAACATCAACATCAACATCAGAATCACGTTTGATCTGTAAAAATCTTTTACGGAACAAACATCCTTCTTGCTAAGCAAATCTCTCTTTTTGATCTTTTTCTTCGGTTTCTTAGCATCAAGAGATGGTGTTGTCTTATTCTCAAATAAATCCTTTAGATCAAGCACCTTTGCAAGAGAAGACATTGGATCCTGACTCATTGTTCGGATAATGTGACTAGAGACATAGGAGGATACTTTATAAACTTTGAAGGATATCTTTCATACTACCGAAAATATAATATTCCTAAAGATATGAATATTATTGAATATATTTTCAATTACTAGTTTTTATTCCCAAAATCTACACATAAGTGTCTTGATTTTTGCTTCTTCACACACATAACCCGCACACACGGTGAGGATGCAATCTAATACCAATTAGGTGGTATTAGTATGAGATTTTCTCTCATCATGGAATTTAGAACAAGCAAGATGTTCTTGAACTAGTAGAGTATGATTCTTATTCATTCTTTTATTTCCCTGATACAACGAAGTTTTCAGAGATCGGTAGGAACCTTTCAAGGGCATTTTAATCACGCTTGGGTTTGAGACATTTTTGCACTTTGTCTTATTTTTACTTGGTCCATTAAAAATTATCAAATCGTTAATGGGAAGATAGAGAATTAACAATTAGTGCAATATTAGTTGTTTCCTCTTCCTCAGAGTTGTATGATTCAGATGTTTAATCTAGAGATACAACTAATTCTTTGATTCCAGTGTATTTCCTTTGATTAGAACAGTCCCTAGCCAAATGACCAAATCCTTTACACTTAAAGCATAGAGGCTTCTATTTATCATTTTCTTCTTGATCCTTTTTGTTCTTGATTGGAACACGATTATGAGGTCGAGAGGATCGATGAGTATCTTTCACGAATCTCTTATTTGTTTTCTTTAAGTGATATTGAAATTGTCTCGTAATTAATGATAATGTGAACTCTACATCATCATCTAAGTCTTATGCAATCATCTCATCAGAATCATTTATCTATTTATTTTTATCCACATGAGCTTTTGGAACTTTCTCAGCTTTAAAAGCGATTCCTTTAGATTGGATAGATTGTGATTTATGATTAAAGATTTTTAACTTTCCAACGAGTGTGCTTTGTGAGAGAGTTGAAAGATCATTTGCCTCTATGATTGCATGCTTTGTATACTCGTATCTAGATAACAATGACCTGAGAATTTTGCATACTATATCCTTTTCAGAAATAGTCTTTCCAAGAGAGAAATATGCATTTACAATCTCAGAGAGTTTGATGTGAAACTCTTCAAAAGTGTAATTATCATTCATACGAAGGTTGTCCCAATCAGAAGTGAGGGTTTGAAGTCTAGCTTCCTTTTCTGATGAATTACCTTCAAATACGATCTGCAAATTATCCCAAGCCTCCTTTGAAGTTTGGCAAGTTGATACATGGTGTTGCAAATATCGGCTAACAACATGTATGATAGCATTCAAACCATCTGAATTCTGGTTTGTGAATGCATTTTATTCACTTGTACAATCTACTAAGTTTTTAAACTCAGTTTCCAATCCTTACACTTTCAGACGATTATATCCATCTACGACCAATTACCAGGTATTAAAGTCGCGATATTGAAGAAAAGACTTCATAGCAGATTTCCACCACAGATAAGTAGTTCCGTCAAATCTTGGTGGTACGTTAACTAAAATCGATTCATGAGATATAATTCGAGTTCATTCTTATAGGTTGGATCGCACAAAACACATATTGTTAGATCTTTTCGTGTTTGCCTGCTCTGATACCAATTGAAAAGATGAGGGTACCCAAATACACCACAATCTTTTGCTTTTAACCTATAAGTCCTCTACCGAATGTGATTGTCTATGGACAGAGTCGAGAAAATACAACAATTCGGTTTACACTTTGTGTGATTGTCTATAGATACGAGATCGAGACAACAAAACAACAGATAACTTGTGTGATTGAATATGGATGCAAGATCGAGATAATACAACAACAAAGTGTGTTACTTGATAATAGATTCAGTATAACCGAATTCGGTATGATCAATATCAAGTATACTGAATTAACGTACAAGTGCAATTTACTTTAAATTATACAAACAAATATAATTGCGAAAAACAAAAGTTAATGGCACATAAGATTTTGTTAACGAGGAAAACTGCAAGTGGATAAAACCCCCGGGACCTAGTCCATAATTGAATACTCTCAGAATTAAGCTACTATAGAAATTACAAACCAACTTCGTATAGTTGAGACCAAATAGAGTCCCGTAACTACTTAGTTCCCTTAGTATCCCTGCGTTCCCGGATGCACATGAACCATAATATTCCTTTGGATCGTATTCCAAACAGTAAAGGATTCAAAGATGTTTGGTATCAACTCTATTCAATCTTTGTGATTTTGAGTTTGACAAAGGCTCTCCCGTTTAATCAAGTAAACTCCTTTGTCAGGTCTAGATCAATCTATCCAATAACAACCGAAATAGTTAAGTTTAGATTTACACTCAATCAATATAGTAAAACTATAAGGAGTGTCGATCTAACACAACTAAACAATCAATATGATTCTAGTTGGATCCCAGCTGATCAAGGTTTGTGCAATCAATAGTCACAAGATACGAAAACCAATAAGAAATCTCCTTCGCCTTCAAATCTTCTATAATCTTCAAAGTACCTGCACAATAAACACTTGAATCTCTTGTAATCAATCACACACAGAACGGAGTCTATTAACAATGGATTATCACAAGATGTCTTTAGATCTACAAACAGTTCTAAAGATCCCGTCGATACTTTGATCTGGTTTGAGTGACCTTATGGAAGAAGAGAAAGATCTCAAGAATAATCAAACTAGGTGCAATCAAAGTTTCAACAACCATTAGTCAATCAAATCAATAATCAGAAACTAATATAATCATGCAATATCTAGTTTTCTCACCAACGGTACTCGTAGAGTTTTTTGATCCCACAAAAGTATTTAAACGAGTGGTTATAAGAGATTTCGCCTAATTAGGGTACTCTCCTCTCCGATTAGACGGATCCACCAGAAACAACATGAAATGAAGTTTGCCTGGCTCTTAGGATAGTTTGCTTGAAATGCAAACTTTGGTATTTATAGACCAAGGTTGTTTGGATATCAAAGAATTTCCAAAACCGAAATATTCTTAAGATATGCAATGAATGGCGAAATTCGGTTTTCATATTTCCAATAAAAGTTGTCCAATATTTTCCGAAATCTCTCTTAGAAAATCTCCAATTAGTAAATGCACACTACTAATTTTTATTCTCTAGAGCTATGCTTTAATTGCTAGTAAATAAAAGCATATAAAGTCAAATATCTTAATTAAAAGATCTTCAATTTATTTCGGCACAGGATCACCTTGAGTACTAAGGAATATCTTTGAACAATAAATGATAAGAGTAAATGCTCATGTTCAAAGTATGTTGACATCTTTTCATTACAAATCCTTATTTCATATTCACAATGGATTTGTATTCTTGAAATCGGTTCTACCATACTTCCAAACAAGTTTAGAATTGGTTCTACCAAAATTCCAAGACAACTAAGTGATTGATCATATCAAGTCACAATGGTTAGTTATGATCGATTTTATCAAGTCACTTACATGGGTTGAATCGGTTATACCAATCACAAGGATCGATTCTACCTTAATATGTTTCCTACTTGTGATAGGTCACACATCTTTACTGGACCATTTACAACCTTTCACAGGGATCGGTTACACTTCTCATAGGGATCGGTTGCACCTCTCACTAGGACCGGTTCCATTCTCACATGGTATTGCTTAGGATTGGTTACACCTCTCACAAGGATTGATCACACTTACTACTTGAGATTGGTCACACCAATTACAAGAATCGATCGCACCAATTATAAGGATCGATCATACCATCTCATGGTGATTACTTAGGTTTTGTTACACAAACCATAAGTCACATATTGGTCATCCAATGAATATGCAATGAATACTCGGACCAATACATACTGATTACCCATTCGATTCACGAAACAAGTTCATGAATGTACTTCCTTTAAACAATTGTAAAACAATGTTTCCTAGTATAAAATCTTCACCATAACCCATACACATAATCATAACAATATATACAAGATTATGTTGTGTCATATAATGCGAAGTTCAAAATATAAACGTTAAACTTCGTATCCTAATTCCTTAATACTATGATCAACAAAGTTGATCATGTCTCTATACTAGAGTAGTATATACACTATGTACAATATGTACAGCTTCGCATGTTAAGTTTTAAATAAAGCACGACTTGAAAGATACATTGGGAATTGAAACGATTCAAGTTAATATTACTAACTTAAGAGGAAGGATGAGGTCGTCGTTGTAGTCGTTGCTTCTTCACTTTCTTCAGGTGTTCTGAGTAATATTTGTATGTCTCAACATTCTTATACTTTCTAGTCTAACCTAAACGAAGTTGACTCTAGTACATAATCAAGCGACTCTTAGATGTGTTTTTGGCACTAAAATATGACAACCAAACTTGACATACCAACGCTTGTTGGGTTCAACCGAGCTATGCTCTAACATTTTGAGTCCAGCCTGGCGAAGCTCGTAAACATAGCTCATGTATACAAGAAGCTAGGCATATGCTCTCCCCAGGTTTCTGATATATCTCTTAAATTCCTGACGGAATGAAGATACATCAAAACACAAAATTTCGAACATCGGAGTATTAATACTAATTTTACGGTTTTCTCCCTAAGCTAAAAACGACCATCAGCAACCATCAATCGTCATGAAAATGGAAATCTAATTAGAAATTATTTTGAGATAACAAAACTAAACTTTATCAGTATTGTAACTAATAGGATTGCTAGAAACCTTACGATGGAATGTGGTAGATCTCATGGTCACCAAGACTGGTCTGGAAACAATCGCAGATCTCTTTTGTTTTGGCTGAGCAGTTACTATTTTGTAGACAGTAATGAGTCTCAACCTAATCATCTGACTAGTGTAAATGATGGAGTGGATATTGTTGGGGTGGTTTAATCCACGTTCATGTTTTCCTTTTATCGGAAAAAAAGAAGGTCATAAATGGCTGAAAACTCTCACTACGGAGAAGTTGAGCGTAATCTCTATTGATTTCTTAATGAAAGTATCATGTACGATCTCAATTCTTTAATACCTTTAATCATGAGATGGATCTTAATCGGGACAGACATTATCCTCAAACGAAAATGATTGGTTCACCGAACCATTTCCACCGAGTTCTGTACCGTGTGAGAGGGGTGGTGGGGCCCATTCCTTCCCCACCCCTATCCAAATGCTAAGATCGCTCATCTGGGTCCGTTCGATCCCCTCTTGGTGCAAATCTCGGTTGATTTTCTCGGTCAACCTAGAATCACTCATCCTCAAAATGCGATAACATTTGGGAAATGCTAGACACACCACAGTTGTATCCGGCAATATATCCCGATTTTTCTAAGGATTGGTGCAGCGTAATGTGGGTCCGCATTTTCTCTCTTTTACGGGATATTCCGTCGGTAAAGCCACAGAGTTTAGTTTCCCTAGCTCCCTCAGCTGCAGAGTATTTGTAATCCTCCACATCACCATCAAAGTTAAACTTCGTCTTGGCAGTAGTCCCAAAGTTTACTGCTTAGTTCCACACATCAACGGCTATCTTAAGAGCATCTCTAAGAGTGGGTGCTAAAAATCCTACGTGGAGTTTATATTTAGATCCTTATTTATTGGGTTTTATATATGTGGGAAAAATAACAATGTTTTGCTCATGTACCATCTCCAGTGGTGCAGGGTCTTATTTTTAAGATTAGTTTTTTGGATAAGGAATAAAAGTGATTTCTTTTTTCTATTGGTTTAGAAAATTTTATTTGGAAATAATAATTAAAAAAATTTGTTAAATTGATGACATGGAGGTCATTCTCAAGGTCTAAATAAGACTTTTTATAAGACCTTGTTATTTATTTTCACACCCCTCCTTTTTCGTAGGACCTACTATTGGAAATGAATTTATGAAAAATTGGGGTATAAAATCCTATGTGTCATGAAAAATAAATAATTTCACCCTCTATTGGAGATACTCTAAGAACACGTGGCTGTATAATCTAACATCACAAGGTCATTGTGAATCCAACGAAATAAATCTAATTATATATCAACTTCGATATACTATAACAACAAACAGGAATAACTCCTCTAAATCAGATCAAACTTCAGAGAGCAAAATCTTCAATTTTTCAACCCCATTTTTCAACTAAAAAGAAAAAGGAGAAATCAGAGATTTCTAGGGTTTTTCTCTGCAATCACTAAAAATGGTAATTTTTTGAAACATCATGATATGAGCTTGTATGATCTCAAGGATTTTAATTTGGATCTTGATTTATGTTGATGTATTTGTGTTTCTTTTTTTCTTTTCTTTTTTGGTAATTGAAGGCAGGATCAGTAAAATCAATCAGCAGTCCAGTTCCAGTTACTTTGTTTCCAACTTTAGCTGCTCTTATGCTTACAATTGGTCTTATTGTTACTGCTTCATTCTTCATGTAAGTCGTCATCTTCATCTTGTTCATTCATTTATCTTTGAATTCTTAGGGTTTGATTCTTGATTTAGAAATCAGCTTCAAATATGAGTGGATTAGATGGTATTACCAGTGGCAGAACCAGGATTCAAAGATAGGGTAGGGGTTAAAAAAAATTCTGTCACACCTAAATCATTGTCTACTTGTATTTTTTGGAATGATTAACGTAAAATCTCTCACATATAGATCCCTAGCTCTATCCAGCCTCTTAATAGATGTGGCTGAAGGACTTGCAGGAATTGCAATCCTTTATCTCTTCCTTTAGTCAACTGTCTATATCAAGCGAACGCCAGTTTCTCCATTGGGAGGAGATTGTATTTCAAGGATTTTTCTTGCCTTCAGGTGTTCAATTCGACTAAACTCAATCACTTTTGCAATTGCACATTTTAATGCACAAAAAATCTAGCCTCCAATTTTCCCAGAACGGTCATGGAACTGTTTTTGCCTGGTCTAGAAACATAGTATCCGAAAATCATTTACTCTCGACCAAAATGAAACCCAAACAAAAACCAAAACCCTCAATTTAACATTTAATTCTTACGAAATCTGTAAAATAGTACTAGAACCTAATTAACCAATCAAGTTACATGACTGATGAAACAAAATAAGAAAATCCTTACCTAAAGAATGTTGATCTTGTGAATTAGCTTTCAATTTCAGCTAAAGTGTTAAACTCTCCCTGTCCTTTATTTCTCTGTTCTTATACTTCATTTTAATCTACATTCCAAAACCACCAATAATATGGACTAGCTTGGTGTAGCCCACCTAGTTCCGCCAGTGGGTATAACAGTTAAATCTTAGAAGTTTAGATATCGTATTTCTGTAAATATGTATGTCAAATCTTTCATGATTATTCTGATAAAAGTTGCTATCCAATTTTAAGAGGATCCGAGGAGTAGCAATTGGGTTGTTTTGCTCTATTTTATTAAGGTTTTGTAGTGTTTGAGAAGACTACCTATAACTAAATTTCGTTACATTTTAATAGTTTAACTGTGAACTCTTACTCTACATCTGGGTTAGCTTGTCTCAAAATTGGGTTTATCACTATGCAACCAGGTAGTTCATACTTGGTTGGTGCTCGAGTGACATCAATAGAGGAGTCGTGACCTTTAGGTTTGTTGGATTTGCGACTTAACTATGAGCTTTCTAGTCTGATGCCTTTTAGTGTGGGTGGATAGAATTTGAGTTTACTGAAAAGAGGTTTATTGGTGAAGCATTCGTTACTAAGTTTGAGCCTTTTAGTCAGATTTTTTGGTACTTATCCATTGGGTTCGTTGATCCTAAGATAGTACGTACTTGAGTGACATTAGTAGAGTTGAGTTTTCCTTGGTTTTGGTGCTATGCTACTACTTAACTATAAACCTTTCAGTCTGATGCATATTTAGTGTAGGCGTATAGAATTTTGGTGAAGCACTCTTTACTCAGTTTGAGCCTTTACTCTACTGGGTTTATAAAGCCAACGTCCCTCTCCTTTTTCTTTTTACATACCCTTGGCAGTCATTCTTTCATATGGAGTGTGATTAGCTATGGAATAATGAGTGCTGAGCATGACGTTTCATAGTTCTCCTGAAATTATTGTCACTACAATCTTGAACAAATTGGTCTTTGCAATCCATTAACCTTCCTGCAACTGCAAGCAGTCTGAGGTTTACCATTTGGTCTGGGATTTGATAGGTCATGTTGATTGTTCTATTTTACATGTTTGTGTAAAATTGAAGTATCACTACCATGTCAGGTATGAGAACGCTATTCGGTGATCTTAGGATGATCTAATAAAATAATGACCAATGGTCATGGAATAATAATAATATCATATTTTCTTTTTCTTTCAGTTTTTCTAAGAAATATATCATTATGAAAGGTAATTGGTCGAATATTAAGAAGCTTAAGCTTTTGGTAATGGCCCTTGTTTGCTAATGCCTTCGTGTGGTTGAACTTTGTCTCTTCCCCACCCTTGGGAATTATGTTGTAATAGTAATGGTTGTTATGTTTGTTGCAGATATGAAGCTACCTCATCTAGGAAAACTCGCAGTGTAGCAAAGGAGCTGATAACCGGGACAGTTGCATCTGTTTTCCTGGTATGCTTGGTTGCAATATATCTCTTATACTAAGACGAAGAAGGAAACCAATTTACTTTTCTTATTCTGAGGTCTACTATTTTAATGCATTTGTAGGGTTTTGGATCACTGTTCTTGCTACTGGCTTCTGGCGTTTATGTTTGATAACGACACAAGTGCAACACCATATGGAGAGAAGAAAATTTAGGAAACAAGACTTATATCATAGTGTTGTTCTTTTGCATTAGTTAAATAAACCTATAGTTTGAACTTCAATCTCTCAAATATTAATATTTCTGCTCACATTTGTAGTTGTGAACAGATCTGTAGAGCCCAACTCGTAGTACTTTTACACAACTTTAGCAATGCAACGAGGGTAAATGGTAATATAACCATGTGATTTGTTTCTTCCATCTTAATATCTATTCTTTTAAATTTTGATTTGTACTCCAAAAGATACAAAAATAAACAAAAACATGACAGGAAGAAAGGCTGAAAAACTTTGTTTTGAAGCTTGTTTCACTGCAAGATCAGAAGATCGGTCCTTTTGAATACTAGCTTTAACCTTCTACGTAGAGATTCCATTCAGTGCACCTTTATCCTTTTCCATTTGGATATTTTTTTCTCTCCTTTCCATTTTGCAGCTCAAATAATTTCTTCATTAGTGTTAGCTTTTAACTAATCCTTCTGCCCAGTTAATGCTTGTTAGAGTTCACTAATCAGATTCTCGCTACGCTTGTTAGGCAGTACATAACAAATTCTGCTAAACATCAAAGTTCAGATTTCCATACCAATTCACTCCCAAGGATGGAGCCATGTATGAGCAAATGGGGGTAGTTGCCCCCTTTGCCAACTGTCTCCCAACTGGGCTTGAGATGCTCAATAATGGTATCTCCCAAGCATATTTTCACAAAATCCCCTCGCCCTTCTATTCACTGCGTTTGCTTTCCCATGGTGAGTTGGCTCAGCCACTGTTCGGATTTTCCTTCTCAACCCACATTAGTGTACAGGCATTTAGATGTTCCTATGTAATCACCTAATAGATTTTTATTTTTTATGTTAAGCCGTGGATAGGCAAAGTGGATTATCCACTATGGCAAATGGATGTTGGCGAGGAAGATGAGTGTCGCGGTTTCACAAGATCCGCGCTGTATAAATCTAGCGGTTTTGCTGAAACCGCCAACGACTACTATTGTAACGCTCATCGGAACATCTATTTTTCCCCCCAATATATATTACATGATTTCTTCCTCCAAAAAATTGCAACAATCATTCATCCAATTAAATTTTTCTTAATTTTTCTCAATTTCAATCACTCTTATATTTTTCAACCGTGAACCCTGATTTTGGTTCTTCTGAGGAAGATATGGAAATGGATAAAACCTTGTATAAAGAAGAGCAAGAAAGTATGTAGAGATTTTGCGTCAAATGGATGAAGACGCAATTCGGGATAGAAGGAGACGAAATTTGATGTTGCAATTATATTCAGGGATGATTTTTTTAATCATGGATGTACGTATTCCGATGCGGATTTTCAGCATTGAATCCGCATGGGTAGCAATTTGACTCAAAGGATTATTGCCGAGATTTGTCAGGTACAAACTTTATTTAATTATAAGTATGATGCACGACATGTACGAGGCTTCAGTCCTGAACAAAAGGTCACTGCAACTTTGTATACTATGTTATGGGGTACCAGCGGATTCTACAGATGAGTACATCCGTATGGGCAAAACACCGCATTTAGGCGTCTCAAAATGTTTTGCGAAACAATAGTCGAGCATTTTGGTCAAACTTTCTTACAAAAACCTACTCAGATAGATGTCGAAAGAATCACTGTTGAAAACAGAAAGAATGGTTTTCCAGGAATATTATGTAGTGTTGATTACATGCACTGGACGTGGCATCCGTGTCCGGTTGAATGTGCATGTTAATATAAGGGTTATTATCCAAAACCAATTGTAATATTGGAAGCTTCGCTACTCATGATTGTTGGTTTTGGCATGCTTTTTTTTTTGGAATCCCATGCTCACATAATGATATCAACGTTTTGCATAAAATCACCATTATTTAATATCTTAAGCATGGGATCGCGTCGCACTGTAATTTCACTATCAACGGTCATGACTAAACTCAGGGGTATTATCTTGCATATGGGATCTATCCAGAATGGTTTACTTTGGTTCAAGCTTATAGTCAGACTGGATTTGGACCAACTGTGAAGGATATGAAGTATTTTAATGGCCAAAAAACGGGTGCGAGAAAGGATGTTGAACACACTATTGGGATTTTGAAAAGAAAACTCGCCATCATAGCTGGGCCGACACCTTTTTTTGATCTTCAAGAAATGAACAAAATCATACTAACTTGCATTATTCTATATAACATGGTGATTGAGGAAACAAGACGTGACCAAACATGTATTAGTTTTCTAGACGAAGATTTGAGGCTGAGTCTTGTAGTGCAGCGTGGTCGTTCAACAGGAGAATATAGACTTGTCACCAGCAGATTCAAAATCGGGGCCTATATGGACAGCTAGGGGAAGATCTAACAAAGCACCTTTAGGCCACAAAAAGAGCAAGAAGATCAAGAACAAAAGCACCCACGCACGGTCGTTAAAACCGAGCCAGATAGTAGTCTTTTCAATTAAATATTGTTTATTTTAATTATGTTTTAACCAATTTATTTATTAACCAATTTATGTTCAATAAAATAAAATGTAAAATGTAGTGAGACTATTTAAACTAGGGCTGTCATGGGTCCGGGTCCTCCCGGGTATCACTAGACCCTGACCCGGACACTACTTATAAAAGTCGGGTCTGGTTCCTAAATTTGTGGACCCAAAACCGGACCCGTTTAAAGTCCCGGGTACCCGTTAGTTATTAAAAAAACTATAAAGAAAATCTTAAAAACTTAATTTCTTTCTCATTTTAACTTGAATCTAAATTATTTTTATAAAAATTTGTTATTTTTTCTTTATTAATGTACTAAATAAAGATTAAATGTAAGAAAAAAATGAAAAAAAAAAAATCAAAGCCAAAACTAGCAAAGTACTTATAATTTTGCTAAAAAGATGAATAAAAGGATAAATAACCGGGTACCCAATACCTGCGGATACTCGACGGGTATTTCCCATTTGGACCCTTTAACATTCGGGTCCAATCGGGTGATTACCCGTCGGGTCCTAAGTTATTAATGGGTCCAACTTTAGAACCCAGAACCAGACCCGAATCTACCGGTTCCGGTTCCGGGTAATGGGCACCCATTGACAACTCTAGTTTAAACTAACCGATAAGTTAAAAGCATTACATTAAATCTAAGTTAAGCTAAACCATTACATTTAAATAAAACTTAACTATTAAATTATAATTAAAAATAACTAGTACATTTAATCAAGGCGATATTCATCTTCATCTTCTTTTGAGGCATCGGCATCGACATCGACATCGTCTTCCTTATGCTCATACTGGGTAGATTGTTGGTTTTGTTGTTTCACCTTATCTACTTCATGCTCCCATAACTTAAGTTTTCGTGAATTCATTATTGAAGTGTTCATGGTGAGTAGTTTTGTATCTGTTAAAGTCCTTGTAATGTTTTTCTCGTGAAAAACGACTTTTTCGAAGTTGCCTTATTTCCAAGCCCCGGTCCCTGCTTCTGTCTTGTTCTACATGACACTCGTTTTCCATGTACTCAGAGTAGTTGAACTCGGTTGAACCTCATTCTGCCGCTCTTTGTGATGCGTCTCTCGCTGCTTTTTCGGCATTCAGACCCCATTTTATATCGGTGTCACATCAAGATTGGTGTTGTATTGTTACTGACTACTTGGAGACCCAACATGTGGAGATGCATTTTCTTCTAGTGAGGAAACAAATGCATCATTCTAAATATCCTGCGAAATTGGACCATGTGGTGATCTTATTGACATTTTATTACCTTCCAACTCGCGTGAGTTAAATTTTTTAAGTACCCTCAGAAGGTTGAAACAACTTTTGTGTTGGAAACCAGTTTTGTGGGTTCTTTGCCACTCTTATCGACATCTCCGCTCCACATTTGAAACACCTTCACTATTTTTTTTTGCATCGGAACATTTGCATGATCAAAGTTACGTATTCAGTAACATCTTTGCTAATTGCATGAAAACGATGAGACAAACCTTCAGAATCACGATTATGGATGTTACCGGTTTCTTCAGGGAATTTTTAAAAAATCTTTCCATAATACGTAGTCCCCAGTTACTGGCAACCATTGATTTGGTCTACTGTAAAGAATGCATAATTCCTACAAGTTGATTCATCTTCATCTATCATAAACTTGACACCATGGACTCTACCGTATCTTTGTTGCGTTTGCTGTTGTGATTGTTGTGTGTGTTGTTGTGATTGTAGCGTTTGTTGTTGTGATTGTTGGGTGGGGGTTGCCATGCTTCTTGTAGAAAGGGATTTTTTGGAAACTTTTATGATAGATTGAGATGAATGAGTATTGTGCTTGGAATGAAGGAAAAATAAATATTGAGATGGTATGAAATTGATAAATTCAGAGGTAAAGGAGTAGAAGGTGTAAATTATAAGTTTGAAATGAGCTGAATTTATAGCGAAAAGTATAAGAGTCGTTGGATGATGAAAATGAGATGTAGCTGTTGGCGGGCACAGATAAGCCACGCAGATTATATAGAGGCGCCATCGAATTAACTGTGATTGCGCGGGTTAAGTGAGACGCTGCCGGCTGCTGATGATCCGTGCGGTTTGATAAAAAATGCACGGCTACTTAAAAACAACAATGGGTAAAGCATACAATTTTTCCATTTTCCTATTCATTTTTCTTTTTTGTTGAGTATATAGTAAGATCAAAATACAGATTTGTTCACTCCATTGCAATTGCTCTTATAGATCCAAAATGGTCCCGATGTAACAATTGAGTTCCCAAAGTACGGACCCGATCCGGTCCGATCCAATATTGCCTTGTACGGAAAAAGAAGAGGGAAAAGAAAAAGTGATTGGGAGGTACCCTCACACTCATCAGACCTTCATTTACTCTATCTCAGACAAAACCCCACACACTTATTTTCTCCCCAAATTCATTCTCTTGAGAGAGAAATCGAAAAACAAAAAAACGAACCCTGAAAAAAAGAAAAGAGAGAGAGATTTTTGAAGAAAAAATGAAGGAAAGAGGAAAAACAAACGCACAAGCGAGTGTAGATGATAGATACACACAATGGAAATCGCTTGTACCTGTTCTTTACGATTGGCTTGCGAATCATAACCTTGTTTGGCCTTCTCTTTCTTGCCGGTGAGATTCCATTTCTAGGGTTTCTGATTTTTATTTTCTTTTTCTCTTTTGTTTACCTTTTTTTACCAACTTAAACCCTATTTTTCGCCATTTCTAGGGTTTTAGTTTGGTTGTATTTTTCTTCTTTTACTTCATTTTTGGGGTCATGTCACATAGTAAGACATTGGGTTTCTTTCTTTTTTGTTGTTGGTGGTGGTGATGTGTAGATTTCTAGGGTTTTTTCTTTGCTTGTTTTAGTTGTTTTTAAAGGAGAAATTTATGGTTTTTTCACGTAATCAAGAATTTGGGAAATTTCTAGGGTTTACTTTGTTGTGATTGATAATTTCTAGGGTTTATTGTTGTTGTTGTACTGTGAAATTTGAGCTTTTTCAGTTGTTTTCTTAAGAAGAGAAGTGACGGGGGTTTTAAAAAAATTCAGTTCTTAATGTGTTGTTGTTGTTGTTTGTAGGTGGGGACCTCAGCTAGAGCAAGCTACTTACAAGAATCGACAACGTCTTTACCTTTCTGAACAGGTATACACTCATTGTTGTTGTTGTTGCTGGTGCGGGTTGAATTCTCCTGAATCTGCTTAATTGCTAATGCATCTTGTGTTGGCTTTTTGCTTGAAAGTTCGAATTTGATAAAATGTGAAATGGTTTTGTTTTTGTTTTTGCTGTTTCTCAGTTTTTTTGAAGTTATTTAGTCATGCAGTAGTGGATATATGTGACTGCTAATGTAGTTCTTGTATACTCAATGCTCCAAAGTTAAATGAACGGGAAAGGGGTTTCCCCTACTAATTGCTAGTGATATGCGTCTTCGTATATATGTGTAGAGACTAGAGAGCTTAAGTAGTTAGCCAGAAGTGTTAGTGGAGATTTATAGGTGATAATGTAGTTACTATAATTGCTATCTTCTGAAGTAGGGGATTTGTGCGAAAGAGGGTTTTTCCTGTCTGCTGCTAGCTATTACGGTTTCTTACTTAATATATAAAAGATTTCAGTTAAATAAGGTGTAAGTTGTAAATGCACAAGAAGTAAAATGCAATGCTCCAAAGTAAAATGGACGGGAAAGGGGTTCCCCCTACTAATTGATAGTTATATGCATCTTCGTGCATATATGTAGAGAGCTTAAGTTATAATTTGTCTTGTTTTTTTTTTCGCTTTTATGTTTTTCTACTATGGATATGCTGCCTGTAATTACTTTCGGAGGCATATAGATACTTTTCCGTTAGTGGAGATTTATAGGTGATCATGTGGTTACTGTGATTGCTATCTTCTGAAGTAGGAGATTTGTGCGAAAAAGGGTTTTTCCTTTCTACACGTAGCTATCATGTGTTGCTTACTTTATATGTACAAGATTTCAGTTAAATAAGGTGTAAGTTGTAAATGCATCTTTTCATCCTTGTTTTTGAGTTTCTTAACATGGATATGTAGCACAAGTGAGTAGCCTCAGCTACTTGGGCCCCTATACCTTAATATATGGGACACACATCGTAATCCATGCTTAACTTTTTATAACATGTGGTACCGACAATTCCCGGACTCTTTGAAGTATGCTTCTGTGTTCCTTTAGATATATCAGTTAATATCATGTACTTTTATTCTATTAGTCGGGATTGAGGATTATAAACCTTGTTGAGAAATTTGTTTTGGTAAAAATTTCCCCTGTCTCTATTTTCAGACCGATGGTAGTGTTCCAAATACTCTAGTTATAGCTAATTGTGAAGTGGTTAAACCAAGAGTTGCAGCTGCGGAGCACATATCACAGGTAACATCTGTACCATGTACTTTTTTTTCTTCTTTTTTTGGCGTTTCAATTTGTGTAATTATTCTTATGCTTTGTGCAATGCCTTACTTTCTTGTGTTATCAGTTCAATGAGGAAGCTCGCTCCCCCTTTGTCAAGAAGTACAAAACCATTATTCATCCCGGAGAGGTTTGAAACAGTTCTCTCTATTTTTGAAACAGTCATTCTTGATTTTGAAGGGTACGTGGACTTCTGTTTCTATGCTCAGTATGGTCGGTATAGAATGGAAACCAGACATTCTCAGTCTATGTGCTTATCGTTTTTAGTGGTGCTCACTTTTCAGGTCAACAGAATCAGGGAGCTGCCACAGAACATGAAGATTGTTGCTACACATACCGACAGTCCTGATGTAAGAAACTTTAACATTTCTGAGATAAAGGTGTTTGCCATTATTTTTAGGATACGAAGCTAGCAAAGTGGTCCGGATGTTACATCCTTTTGAGTTGCATCGGTTTTTGTGTCTATCATGTTTGAGTGACTAACTTGGCTACATGTTTGGGTTTTGACCAGGTGCTTATCTGGGATGTTGATGCTCAACCTAATCGCCATGCTGTCCTTGGGGCTTCAGAATCACGACCAGATTTGGTAAACTCGACTTCTTTTTTATGATTATCTTAATCTTTGGTAGTGTTTTAGATTCAAGAAGGCGAGACGGATATTTTGTGTAAGGATTACAAACATCACTAAGATGTCAGTGACTTTGATGGTTTTATACAGATTCTAACTGGGCATCAAGATAATGCGGAATTTGCGCTTGATATGTGCCCAACTGAGCCCTTCGTATTATCTGGAGGTTAGATATTTCAAGTCTGTGCCCTTTAAAGCTTCATAGTTCATATCGTGGTCTCCTGGACCTAATTTACTTTCTTGGAATTCGATATCATTTTTCCTTTAGATCCTTCTAATCTTAGATTTATTCCAGGCAAAGACAAGTCAGTGGTGTTGTGGAGTATTCAGGATCATATATCTGCTGCAGCAGTAGATCAAGGATCCGCAAAATCTCCAGGGTCTAAAACACCCTCTAAAGCTGCTGGTGAAAAAGCTTCTGAGAGCCCTTGTATTGGACCACGTGGTATCTACCAAGGGCATGATGACACTGTTGAAGATGTGCAGTTTTGCCCATCAAGGTGATTGACAGTTATACTTGGATATGCTGTTTACTGGTTTGCATGGTTATTAGCTCTCCATCACAGTTTCGTATGTGTTTTTCTCTGATACTTGTTCATTCACATGTACTGTAGTACTCAAGAGTTCTGCAGTGTGGGTGATGATTCTTGCCTAATTCTTTGGGATGCTCGTACTGGCACAAGTCCAACTGTCAAGGTTAATTATCTGCTTCTTTCATTCTAACCTTTTCCTTCTCTTTTCCCCTTCTTCCACTGCTATACATTCCTTTGCCTGATATTGTTAAGCAACCCATGTCTAATATAATGGTCTCACTTGCATTAGCATTCGCAACTAGCAAGACCGCCCGTCTGTTCTTGATCTTTGTGCTATAGGGGTGGAGTTTTGGTTTGCAATCTCATGATCTGGGTGTTTTCTTGGTTTTTGAGCGACAGGTTGAAAAGGCTCACAATGCTGATCTGCACTGTGTTGATTGGAATCGTCATGATGAAAACCTTATCTTGACCGGGTATGTATTTGACCTACCTGCCTCATCTTGCAAAAAAAGGTGTTATGGTCAACTTATATTTGAAGTAGTAGGCAGGGATGGGAATCCTCAAAACCCCACCAGTTCTTTCTCATAAGTTCTATTTTGCGAAGCTTGGGTGACATTCTTTAAATATCATTTTCTCATATTTTCTCATAGTAAACTTATAATATTTTTTTTGCTCTTGCATCAGGTCGGCTGATAATTCGGTTCGCATGTTTGACCGTCGAAATCTCACCGCTGATGGTGTTGGATCCCCTATATACAAATTTGAAGGACACAAAGCAGCTGTTCTTTGCGTTCAGGTTCGACATAGCAACTTTCTTTCTCTGTTACAGCACTTTCGCTATCGCATGTTATAAACTACATCTATTGGGTGTCTTCATCTTTTAACTAATATTTATATTGATTTTCCAGTGGTGTCCAGATAAGGCATCAGTATTTGGCAGTGCTGCAGAGGATGGCTTTTTGAATGTTTGGGATCATGACAAGGTACGGGTATCCGTCTTTACAGTTTTATTTGCTCGTTATCATCTAAGCTATAGGTTTTTATCAACTGCAACTGATAGTTAGTTTTCCTCTTCCAGTCTTGCTTCATATTGTTTACATTCTGTTATGCATGTTGAGTGAGTAGTGTCAAAGAAGGCATTATGGTAAGTTCTTCTGTTTCAGGTTGGTAAGAAGAAAGAACGTGTTGGAACGAGAATGCCAAATTCTCCTCCGGGCTTATTCTTCCAGCATGCTGGTCACAGGTATATAAAGACCGAACTTTTTTGTAATTTTGTTTCGCTTGTATTCCTTGAATTCTCTTTGATTTTTTGGACTGAATCCCTCCTGTTCCCATATTAAATCGTTCTTGTGACCAATAGTGTATATATATAGAAATCAAATTTAACCTGATAACGGGTAAGTGGAGCTAATACTATTGGTTAACTTGAGGCACACCATACTTGAGCATCTTTTACTTGTATGGTGAAGTTAAATTAAACCATCTGCATCCAAGTTACTGCCTTTTCTTTTTCTTAAATTGTCTGCATATGTTAAGGAAATAGAGCTTAGTTCTTAACTTAGTTTCACAATAAAAACATGTTTCATCTTTGTGGAACTTGATCACGTTTCTGATTCATGCAGGGATAAAGTTGTTGACTTTCACTGGAATACATCTGATCCATGGACAATTGTTAGCGTCTCTGATGACTGCGAAAGCAGTGGTGGTGGTGGGACATTGCAGGTAAACCTTTTGTGTCCTGAATCCCGAATCTTTACAGAACTCAAGGTTTGTCTACTAAGAATAATTTCATTTTCTAACCAAATTGTGGTTGACTGATGTTTGGCACAGATCTGGCGCATGAGTGATCTGATTTACAGGCCAGAGGAGGAGGTTTTGGAAGAACTTGAAAAGTTCAAGTCACACATACTTGCTTGTTCGTCGAAATCTTGAAGTATTATCTGTGTCTGTCTTTGCAACTGTGAGATGCACTCACACCGTTATCCTGTTTAGCAAAAAAAAAAAAAACCGATTTTATTTTGAGAATTAGGTCTTAATCTGTAGTTATCAACTTGTGACAGTATTGTTGTTGAGACTTGTTTTTTAGAGAGAGATTTGAACTGCTTCAGTTGGTGCTGTTTATCACTTTATTGTGACAGTGATGATGGTCGGTTACGTTCGGAATTTGATATAGTTTTTAGAGAAATACTTGAAATGCTTCTGTCGGTGCTGTTTAGCACCTTATTTAAACTATCACACACTTGCCTTCAAAAAGAGATTAAGGTGACAAGGTCTCTTTACTTGAGCATTCAGATGCTGTTGATGAGTCAGGTGAGTCTTGTACTCTTGTGACCATTCAGGATTCAGCTGGCCCTGCTCAGTGGTACCAAAGCTTGCAATCCCATTCCAGCCATGGCAATAATACAAGTTTAGTCAATTCTTGGTCTTATTGGATATGCGTGCCTGAGTCATGTCAAAGACTCAAAATTAAGAGTAAAAGTGAGTTCCTTGAGCTGATGCTCGTGATGAATTTTTAGGAGAAGGTCCAGGAGTCAAGAGATGGTAAGAGAAAAAATTGAAAATTTGTATTTACCAAATGTCTGTATTTTACTCATACAACCTTTCCAACTTTACGTTATTACCTCCTATATCGTGTAAGTATAATTTAGGTAAGAGGATGGTTGGGAAATTTCCATGGTGTGACACTAAAACCACCAAAAAGAGGGGGCTTTTCTTTTATTTTATAGCATATAAGATAAAATTAGGTCTTAATCCTAGCTATGAACTTGTGACAGTGATGATTGCACTACCAGTTAGGAAACTACTTGGTCAATACTTGGAAAACATCGATTCACATTGTATATTCTGTACCCATTCTTGTGAGTCTCTGAAACATTTATTTTTGAATGTGTTCATGCAAAATCTGTACGGATGCTACCACCGTTGGCAGGTTTGAATTTCATCATTAACTCAAATCTCCCTTTCATGAATCCTTACTCTAACTGGATTGCAAGAAATTCCGAAGATAATGTGACTGAAATTGTAGCCATAAAAATGCTGGATAATATGGAAAGAAAGATGCTTGAGATTTGTTTAAGGAAAATCAAAAACTAGTCTGCAGACGTCTTTAACAATGTTGACACATCTTAAATTTTGGTTACCATCTTTGTTAAATGTTTCTGGAGTTCGGTAAGCTCGCAGAACCTAGTCTGCAGATTTGTTCGGTAACCATCTTTGTTAAATGTTTCTTCGGCGAATTAGTAATTTTAAGGTAACCGAACTATGAAGTTCGGTAAGCTCGCAAAAAAAATACGTAACCGAACTCCAGATGTATCCCCCTCCATGTTTTGCATTTTTAGTACCACGGTTTCGGAAATCCAGATGTATCCTACCGCGAGGGGTTGGAGTTCTCAAATCTTCGGCTACGTGGGGATTAGATTTTTTCCCTTTGTTCCTAATGAATGAAAACCACATTATTAGCTAAACAGAATATTGTCTTATCAAATAAAATTGAACATGGGATTACATCAAACACAAAATGTTAACAGACTAAAGTTCCGTTATCTGGTATAAGTTGCGAGGTAACCGAACTACAAGTTTGTATGTGACGGATCAAAGTTCGGTTACCACATAGAAAGTGCGAGGTAACCGAACTATATTTTATCAAAGTTCAGTTACCTATATAAATTTATCGAGGTAACCGAACTCAAAATTTTCATATAAAGGAGTTCGGTTACGTTTTGTTTTTTGCGAGCTTACCGAACTTCATAGTTCGGTTACCTAAAAATTCCTAATTGGCCGAACTGTTCTTCATATTGAAAGTTTGGTTACCAAATTCTAGGGTTTTAAAATTTTCTCCTAGCCGAAATCTCTACTGTAACGACCATTTTCAATGGTTTTTGATGATTTCTAATCGATTTCTTCAACCAAAAACGATTCAAAGGAATGGGTATGAAGTAAATTACCTGCGGATTTTCATTTTGATAGAATCAGACTCCTTGGTTGATGTTGGATGCTTCACTTCGTCTCCCAACTTTGCTTGAAGTTGTTTATCAACTTCAAATTGATTTGGGAGATTCGCTATGTTAGCCAGACCCGGACTCAATCCGGGAATTCTAGGTGTCTGCTTAGAACGCATTGTTTATAAAGATTGATTAATCGACGATGATTTTTTTTCGAATCGACGATGTATAAGAAGAAGAGGAGAAGAAGAAGAAGAAGATGAAGAAGAAGAAAAAAAGAAAAAAAAAGGGTTTTAAAACTGATTTTATGTTTTAATTTAGGGGGTTAGATTAGTGGGTAGTGGTTAAATTAGTGGGTTATTAGGATTAGTTATAACCTTAATTAGGACAATGGCAGATTAGTCTTCCCTAATCTTTTAGGACACCCCTTAAAATTTGGGTTGGGCATTCATATAATAGAGTAGTCCCCCACTGTTTTGGGGTAGTCCCCAAAACATCGTTCAGCATATATATATATATCTCAGAAAAAAAAATTGGGTGCCCTAGGCGGCTGCCTATACCGCCTAAGCATATGGTACGGCCCTGGTCACAGAGATGGTATGGGAGTTGCTTGGCTATTGTTGCGAAAGCAGAAAACACAATTTGGCCTTAGTACCACCGTTGAAACCCTCAGGTAATAATTTCGCAACAGGTGTTAAATTGCCAGTTTTCTTCTTTATTTTTATGGAAAAAACTACCTGGGTTCATAAAGATAGCACTTAAACCGCAGTCATTTTAATAAGTCGATATTTGGTTTCTGATGGCTACCAATGATTTTGTGACCAACTTCCAACATACAGTGGTTAGAAGCAATAAAAGTATATCAATGGGAAAAATCGTTGCATGTGCGGTGATACTTTTAGTTCAACTGCATATCGAAGTATCTAACACTAAATTGAAATGTTATTACAGCGGGTACAAAGCCATGACATTAGGAGGTGGGTTAAGCTCTACATCTTGTTCTAGCATTGCATATACGGGATCAGCTAAAACATTTAGCATAGGTGAGATTTTGAAAGCTACAAATAACTTTGATGCATCAAAAATACTTGGAGAAGGCGGTTTTGGACTTGTTTCCTATGGTATTCTTGATTAAGGTGGCTGTTAAAGTTCTTAAAATAAATGGTCTGCAAGGTGGTAGAGAACACTTGGCTAAGGTTGAGATGCTTAGCCGGTTGCATCACAGGAACTTGGTAAAATTGATTGGTATATTCACAGAGGAACGTTCTACAGGTGTGGAAAAGAAATTATGCCACTTGATTGGAGTTCGCGGTTGAAGATTGCACTTGGTTCTGCTCGTATGCCCTTCTTAATTTTAGTTGTGTAGGATATACCCTTTTCATCCCGAAATAAAAAGGGTACTTCTTTTAGAAAACATGTTGAGTGTAAACGAAGTGTTAGAAATAAAGAAGAAGAAAATTTTTACGGTATGATATATCTGGGTTTCTAGGTCTCTCAAGATCTTGTGGGGAGTCAAAAACTCCAGATGAGAGTTTGGTATCTGACGGCGGCTCACACTGATTCTTCTTCCATCTTTAATCTGCATTGAGTCATTTTGATTTGGATCCTACACCTTTTACTCCTGTTAATTGTAATTGCATCTTTAGTTCCTTTAAAACGGGTAATAATATGACAATACATATCTTTGTCAGATAAATGAAACTGAATGAAACAGGAACATGACTTAACAGCTATAGCTGTCCTTGTATGTTTGTAAAATTGAACAAGCCATCAATAGCTAACAAGTTATCCTTCCAAAGTAAAAATTATTCCGACCACCAAAGCGAGAGTGGAACCCACGATCTTTTGATCCGAAGTCAAACGCGCTAATCCTCTACGTTATGCAGCCTTTGTTAACTAATGACATTAGTCTCTGACAGACCTGCATTTATGGGGTAAATTTAAGGAGCAAAATCTATTACTCCAGTTGGACCTGATTAGTCAGCCAGGTGACAAGAGAGCCAGACATTGCAATTATATTATCATGACATTTTGAGAATGATATTATCGTGACATAGTGACACCTTTTTTTTCTAAAAAAATCTAAACGACGGGGAATTTGAATTTAAGATTTTGGCGACATATAAAACTCTACGTTCTTAATAAAAATGAAAATATTCTGAAATACGAAACCCACAAATTTTAATTTCAACCGTTAATCTTCAACAGTCGATATTCAAAATAGTAAACAGTGGTCTTATACATCTCAGAATGCTCTCATTTTTTGTCGGAGTGTAGAGACTTAGAAGAAAAACATGTCACCAAAAAATTAGCTTCAAATTCATTACCGGTTGGGCTTGATAAAAAAAACAATGCTAAAAATTCAAAATTATGTCACTCTAACCATGTCAACGGATCCGACCCGTTCTTAAATTCCCATGTTATGGATAAAAAAATGCTAGTAAAGATGGATGTAGTGGGCCCTAGTTGGTAACTAAATTTCCTTTTATCCTTTAAGAGATGCATTTGCAAAAAGATGCAGTACAGAGGCGGATTTAAGAACCGTTTTTTGGGCACTACTCCATTTTGGAGGGGGACTACTATTTCTTTTTTGGATGGATATTTGAAGTAAATTTAAATTACTCCATGTTTATTTTAGTACCAAAATTACCCTTTTTAATTAAGTTAGTGTAATAATTAGTGAGTTAATTAATGATTAGTGAGATTAAATTAATAAGTTGATTTTTTTCAAAAAAAAACTTATTGAGAGGGAGAAGATGAAGATGATAATGAAGATGAGGGTTTTGGGTACTCACGGACACTTCAAATTTAGTTAATGGTGTTTGAATTGGCCAAAACATTCCTAAAAATGAACAATTTACAAATTGATTTCGGTTTGGTTAAAAAAGTTCGGCTACGACATCTAAAGAACAGGTAGCCGAACTCATCTGCAAGTGTAGTTCGGCTAATGTTTCTGAAAACACAGGTAGCCGAACTCAGCTTTAATGGAATTTTTTCTTTCATATAAAAGTTCGGTTAGAAGAAGAAAATTGCGACGTAACCGAACCAGGAGTTCGTCTAGGAAAAAAAAATTGCGACGTAACTGAACTTAATATATAGGTTTTTCAAAGAAAAGTTCGGTTAGGAGAAAAAAATTGTGACGTAACCGAATTTTTTGCGACATAACCGAACTTTTTGCGACGTAACCGAACTTTTCTATGAAAATAAAAAACCTCCATTAAAGTTGAGTTCGGCTAGTTCGATAAAGTTTTTCACATAATTCCTAGCCGAACTTCTCTCTGCAACTTCCATTTTAAACTCATTTTGATGATTACTTCTCATTTTTCCAACCAAAAACGAATAACAAGTAATGAGTTTGTGAGAATATATTTGTTAATGATTTAAATTAATCTATATATATATAGAGGTGGTGGTATTCAGAGGTGGTAGGTGATGGTCAGTGGTGGTGGGCGGTGGTGGTTGGAGGAGGTGGTGGTTATATATATAGGTTGTTATTAGGTTGGTTTTAAATTAAATTAGGTTAAGGGTAGGTTAGTCATTTCCACACTTAGATGCTAGTCCCCCTCCAAAATTGCGAGGAGGTGGTGGTTTTATATATAGGTGGTTATTTGATAACTGTTTTAAATTAATTTTATAGATGGCGTTGCTTAAGCTGATTGGTCTAAAATCCGCCGGATCAAGTTTGAGGAGTGAAAGTTTTTGGAATAAGAGTAATAAAAGAGTGATTAAACTCTTGAACCATCACCCATGTCCTAAAGAAATCTTGAATAGAATGGATTATATCCGGTCCCATGATTTTCCAATTTTCCTTGAAAAATCCGGTTGGAATCCGTCCGGGCCCCGCGCCCCTCAAGGGTTCATATCGGATAGAGTGGACCAAATTTCTTATTTAGATGTGGGATTTAGATTAGGGAAAAGTTTTCTGAGTCCGAAATACACGGCTTTATTACCTCCGAAAGATTAGCGTTATAGCTAGATATTTGAGAGGAAACAATTATTGGGTAAACTGGTTGATCATGAGGGAGTTGATTTGGTTGCTCTCTGAAAGCCAGAGGCCTGAAGGATCACGAAGAGTGTGAAATTACACTCTTCACCATCCATGTTGGATAAGAAATATTTTGTGTTCTGATCATATTCTATAAAAAAATTATCTCTAGAAAGTTGATGGTAGTAATCATTTCCGATATCATAACATTTTTCCAAGTTTGGCTTGTAGGTTATTGAGGATGTCTATGTTGGATGAGAAATTTCCTAATTTGTGGATATTGTTTACTTTGTTATTTAGTCTCTTTATGTTTTTGTGAATATTACCGAAGACATCTGAGTTCCAATGAGATATGTCAGACAATAACGCTTTTAGAATTGTTGATAGTTTCCTATCTAAAAACTCCGAAGAGTGAAGTTTCCAAGAATCCTCCTCAATAGTGGTTAGCAAACACTACAAGAAAATTGGACTTTAGCGACTATCAGGAATCGGTTGGTACAGGGCCGTTTTGAGTGGCTGGAGCTCTGTAACAACCGACAAGGCAACAGATACGCTCTGTGGGTAAGGGCTTATTTGCTAAAGGTTTATACCAACGATTCTGTTGGTACAAATATCTTTCAACTTCAATGAAGCGACTCAAGCCCGGGTTGGCACAAATTTTCAGTAAGCACTGATTGTAGTTGGTAGAACATATAAAGTGTTTGTTGGTGAAATATATAACCCACAAAAATATCTGTTGTTGAAGACTTGTACATTATTGGTAGATGCGACCAACTATAAAACGATGTCAGTTGATAAAGTATTTATCCACTGAATTTTTGTTGCTCTATGCATTTTGGCTCAAGGGTAAAGGATTTTATCCGCTAAATGTTTGGATGGTTGAGTGTTTTATCCTCTTAATTTTCGTTGGTTAATGTGTTTACCCGCTAAATATCTAGTTGCTTGGATGTTGGTTGAGGGTTCTAGGCACTGAAATCTCAGCTGCTCAAGGATTCCAGCCACAGAATAATTAGTCGGTGAAGTCTTGTAATTACTTAATGTGTCGCTTGTGAAGATTTTTTGCCATCAAATGTTTAGTTGATAGGTGCTTTAGTCGTCAAATATGCAATTGGCGTCGTTGACAAAGGGCTTAAGCTAATACAAATTGAGTTGCCCAAGTGTTTCACCGTTACCAGTTGAGCTGCTTAAGGTGTTGGTAGAGTATTATTCAGTAATAAAATAATAACTTCAGATATTTGCTTTTATTCATTATTTTCAATCACTACAATTAGAACATATTTGAACAATGATACATTACAAAGAATTTACAAAAGTATTCAGCAAGTTAACCTTGCACCTGCACCTTATGGATGTTTCAAAAATGGCCACTCAAATGAGAAAGCAATTGATCAGCAGCCGCATCAATTCGACATTTTCAGCTTTTGAACCAAGGGACTTCAAGCATGAACCTTTTTTCCTTGTTCACCTTCTTTAGACCTTCAACATCCATTTGACGGTTGATCTTATGAGCCTGTAATCCGAAGTAATGAAATATTATTACAACAGACGAAACAATTTGTTTAGTTCTCATAAAAATGCTTCTGAAAAATGCAAAATCACCAGGGACAAATGCTTACATTCCATGCAAAACAATTTGAGTATTTTCAAAGATTGAACCTATGTGCATATTTCTGTGTCCATGCATCATTAAAATTGATACACGCATAATATTGCACCACTGGTTAAACGTCATTGACATGGTGAACATTAATGAATTACAAATTCAGGATCAAATCTAATGTAATTTCACCCAAATTCTGAGAATGTAATCAAAATTGTAAGAAGTTACCCGTAAATTAAAGGAGTGAGTACCGTCTTCATCTCAGATTTCTTGGCTTTGTTGTCCACCCATCTTTTCACTGCTTGACGAGCACCTTGGCTGCTGATTCAGCTTTCTTCGCTGGAGCGCCACACAAAACACAGATTTACATGTTCCTCTCCAATTCCTTCAAATATAAACTACCTGAAAAGGGAACAACAATGAAAAGTAAGTCGGACTATTTATACATGAAAAGAGAGTTGTTATAGACTTGAAAGAATTTAATAGGTGTTTGATGTAACAAACGTTTAAGGTTCTGAATTATCATAAAAACCTACCTCATTCGGATCCAGTGAAATATTTCCCCAATGATCCATGAAAAGATAACTACCACTAAAAACATAAAAAAGCCTTCCATCCCTTTAAACATTCAATGTAATAATTACTTAATTTGAGTAAAATGTAAACCACCTTGCTCGCTTTCTTTTATGTTCTGCTCATCTTCCTGTCGAGCTGTGTGCTCCCTCATGAGAGCATCAGCCAACACCACCTCTACAAAGAAAATTCCTGCAGTAACCCAAGTTTGAGACAGTGACGTCCTCCTCGATAAGGCAAATGACACAGTAAGAGTCCCTTCTTAAACCCTGTAAGTATTACTTACTCACATTAACAACTTCCTTATGAAATTTAAGTTCAACAAATTGAAGGGACACTACAAACAAAATTTATTGGATTTATCTGCATATACCTCAAATTAAAATTCAGAGAAGATATGAAGGAGTCCATAAACCCAAGCGGCTCCAGGTCGTTCAAGAAATCATGCTCTGGCAGAGCCAATGGAAGAGTGACCTGTTGATGCGTACCAAACTGAGGAACCATGACAATACAGTGAATCTCTCACTTAGAGGGATGTCAGGGGGGCTTACGCCATACAAGTAACCTGCAATTTGTGTTCAGAGATCTGCTACACAGATGAACTTCTTCAAAAATTTCTTGAGCATGTATGATATATGTGTATCCTATCTCACAAGAACCACATTAATATCAGATAACACTCTTTAACCAGGAAAAAAAGGAGAGAAACAAAGAAAGAAAACAGCAACCAAATGAATGGAATCGTTAGTTGTACCTCAATGTCCTCCGAATTAACATAAATGTGATGAACATGGAGATAAAGGTTGATGGCTGAAATTGCTCTCACACGCAAATCGGTTTTCGATACTGTTCGGTCTTGAAAGGACTCGTCGTGGTGACAATGAGTTCACCATCGCGCACATTTGTCGTCTTTGTTGTGACTGCTGTCAGATGGCTTGATTAATTCTGTTTCTTTCAATCTCTTGTATCTGCTGACGTTGTTGCGAGGGTGGAGTAATCTCAGCACCAAGAATAATATCACGAATCCCAGACTGGGTCAGTGCAGATCTGTTCACATTCTTCTTCTGTGCATAATCTGAGAGTGATCCCTCAAAGAAACCTTCACCTGCATTAAGGAAATTCTTAGTCGTCCCTTGTTTGCACGAAACAGAATACGTACACATAATATTCCCATTGGTTGAAAACAGAAACATATGAAACGAGACTTAGCTTCAGCCAGTCATCGAAGAGATTAACAGAAGCATTGTGGTTCAGTTGTCTTCAGAATTAAATCACCAAATTTCTCAATCTTCAAGTAAGCCTGGAACGAAATCTGTAACTCACTGCCTTCGATAAACACACTGGGGAAATCAAGAAAGTGGACATCCAGAGGGTCAAGCATTCCCTTACAAGTGACAATCATCTGCTTTGGCTGCTCTTCAACTGGCAAGGACCGCACAAGAGCAGCTACTTCCTCAGCAGTTTTCCACTTGGAAATCTGGCCGAGACGTTTCTGCCCTGCCCACACACTTTTGTGGATGACCTATAGACACCACATATGTTTGTTAAGACCATGAGGTATATACACTGAGATCAAAAATGAGCACAACAAATCAGCAAAATAGTTGAAATTGTACCTTAAGAAACACAATTTCCAATCCTTGGATTGAATTAAAAAATAGCACTCCTTCAAATATTTTGTGGATATTTGCACGATACACATTGGCGTCACTGTCATCCACAAACCATATTATTTCCATAGTTTTGAGATGACATATATGGTTATGTAGGCTCATAAGAATACAACTGTAACCCCTTCTTGATAGGTTCCCTCAGAACATATACAAAGCATTATTTAGGCCTGGGGGGGAATTCTTAAATTCCAGAAAACGCTTTTATATGAACAAAAATTCACATTGTGAAACTAGATATGAACCTTTAATAATCTATTAACTTCAAGGTGACTAAGCACATTATGATAACAAGTTTATGCAAACATCAATAAAAACAAAGCATTGCTTTTAATAAGTTCATGTAGACACCAATTTCTGTATCAAGAATCGGTACCTACAAATGTCAAAGTCAATGACTCATGTAAATACTTTAAACCAAATGAAATGACACCCTTATGGCTGTAAGCGGATATCAATTGATAAGAACTGCTTCTGGGGCCTATTGAGACTGGAATAGTTTAAATATCAACAGATGATTCCAGGTTCCAACATAAAAAATTCTTGATCACTTTAATATCAACATTCTGTAGCAAATGGATGACATATAACAGCAGCGACAAATGAAACTACACTAATTAAACTCTGTTACTGTTACACATCCCTACAAGATGGAGTCAACTATAACCAAAGGAGGACATGGTAAACAACAGTTCAAAAGCTGCTACATTACAGGATACGAGGAAAAGGTCTACAGGTACTGGACACCAATATCAAAAAGCTCCAAAAACTAGCCAGAACACAATGCATGAAGTAGAATGCACTAGTAGCGACTTTCGAGATATCTCAACAAATATGGTGAATAATAAAAGATAAAATATACATGAAGTAGAATTATATACGTACTATAAGACCATTTTGTAGCAGCTTCATCTTCTTGGTTGGACTGGTCATGGCAATTCGACGCCCCTTGCGATGGATTTCAGGGACTTGTGCAAGTTACTGTTGACGTCTGTGAAACAGTCCCCCTGTTAGCCCTTAAGAAGATGCAGCTTTCTACTTTTATCCATGTTATGAATCTCGTGGATAATGGAATTCATGACAATGGGCTCCAACATCACTAAGTGATGAAATCAGCTTTCGCTTTATCTTAGCCAACATCAACCTACAATAGAAACAGAAAACAATTTTATTTATCAAATTCTACTTGCAAAATGTCTCAAACCATACCAATGATACCATTACCGAAATATATTTGTATATATTACAAAAGGTAGGAACTATTACCTCTTTTGTTGTTCGTGTCTTGCTGTTAGTGAAAAAACCCCTTAGTTATTGAGTGCCAACCCTTCATTTTTCACCTCCTTACCAACAATTTTGAGTTGGAAAACAATCCTTAATATCCATACTATCTTCCAACTCATTTCCTACACACAAACAACAACAATTTGAGGATCTAAAACTGAAAGCAAAGATGAATTCATACTATAAAGAAAGTTGTAACTATAAACCAAAACAAAAACTCAAGTTAAAATTGGAACCAAACCCAAACATTAATTAGCTAAAGCATCACTAAGAAGGCAATTGTTAGTTACCTCAACAAATTCTCCAGTTCTCTTCTGACGCCCTTTTAAAAACCACATTAAGAATCTAACCTCCATCTGAAACATGAGGGGGTCGTAGGCTCAACAAATTAATAATCTTATTTCCACATAATTAACTGGTAATATAATGGAAGTAAGGATCGTTCCCACGAAAAGCAGTGAGTTTTAGTTGTCAAAGTGTCACAAAGGGGGTTTTGTTTTAGATTTTTAACAAAATAAATAAAAGCAATTAAAAATATTAAGTTGTAAGCAATAAAGAGAGATATGATCGAGGAATCCTTCTTCGTTAATAAACCGTCAATGAGTTATTATAGTTCCCTACTTGTCGTTAATCATAGATTATCACCAACCGTGGAATAACAGCCAGCTCAGTGTTGTTCCCTAAATTCCTTTTATCACTGAGTACGGAAGCTCTCCAATACCAGATTCTATTCGTCTATACCACCTAGTAGTAGCTCACTCAAGGTGTAATTTTGTCGAATGCTTTATCTTTTGTGAATTTATAGGTTGATCTTAGTAGTTAGACTCTTAGCTCAAGGTCCAATTTCTAGTTTTGTTTAAATACACAATCGCTCCACAGAATCCCTCTGTAAGGTCTTATGTTCTCTACTTGTGTACAAGTTATTCGACAAGTTATTCGACGATTACTTATCTCCTAACTCGATACTAGCAATAGATTAAATCAACAAATCAATTTAGTTGGCCACATAAACAATCTATCAATCAATCATACATATTCATAATCGTATAAACAAACGATAATCATATGAAGAACTTCAAAGTAAATTAATATAATAACTCAAATCTTGTTTACAACTTAGAATTCATCCTCAATCAATAGGTGTTTAGCTACTCATGGATGTAGAAACATCCATGATATACATATGAGAAAAGTAAAGAGATAACGTTACGAAAGAGGAATCGCTCTAAAACCCTAGCTTTCGCTCCGTGTGATGTTTCTTCTCTCCAAGCCTTACAATTTCGTGACCTCTGTTTCATTCATAACCTAATACCTCTTTATATAGGTTTACATTTCTTGGCTATCAAGTATCTAGTTCGGTTCAAGAACCCGACCCGAAAATACGAAATAAGAACCTAACCGTGAGTTTTTGGCCTTCAATGGTATGCATACTTAAAATGGTATGCATACCTGTTAAGTATGCGTACCAGTATGCGTACCTCAAATTCCAGCAGAAATTTTCGGAATTAAAGTATGCGTACCCGTTTGCATACTTTACTGTCTTCGGTATTGGATAAAAAGCTTGTTTTGGCCACAACTTCTTCGTCCTAACTCGGAATGACCTCATTCTTTTTGCATTCTTTTTATCTTTCAATTCTCTTCAAGATGGTGATGAAAAATCCTTAATTTGAATTAGTTAATCTCGGTCTTTGGCCTGTGTCTTGATTTTGAGCGTTTTGCTTCTTTTTGTCGTACTTCTTCCACTACTCTTGGACTTGGGCACTTGGATACTTGGAATACTTCTCTTCCTAGCTCTTTTCAGCACTTTGTAGCTCCTTTTTGGATGATTCACCTAATTGAGACAAATAAGAGCAAATTAGAGTAATAATACAAAAAATATGCAAGAATAATAGTTAAAACAAGTATAGAATGGACACTAAAATCATATGAATTATGCACTTATCAAATTCCCCCACACTTAGATTTTGCTAGTCCTCGAGCAAACAATCTAAAATAAAACTAATCCTAAATACAACAACTCCCTTTCGTTGAGAAACGGTTACACTTAGCATGTATAACAAGCCTTTAAACCCCTAGGTGTCCCTAGTGGACGAGTTATAGTCTCGTGAGGGTTTACAAGAGGTATACCCACAAAACCTACTCCAATTTCTCACCTTGGAAGAACCACTAAGGATAGACACAAAGTAGAAAGCCAAATAATCAGCTTGCATATGTTCTTTAGCTGCAAACATCCCACATACATTTCAATCATCACACATAAGCAATTACTTACGTGTGACAATCAACCTGATTGCAAAACTCTACTAAGATAGTCATCGTACTTGTTGCAACATTTTCCACAACACTCGCATACTGAAATCACATGGATAGATAAGAAAATGGAAATAGAAAAGTGAAGTGTGCAAATGTTGTCTAAAGTGAAAGATGTTACTCACAATACTTGTATGAATGTCGTCAAAGGATTCTTATTTATAGCGCAATAGTTGAGAGAAGCACCCATTTAACTCGACAACATGATTAGATACTCTAAGCGCATGTTCCTCTTCATCAAGCATGTGATAGTTGCCTTGGATCATGCGTTCCACGCTTGTTTAGGCGACGGAGACTGGGACAACATTTCACACATACTGCTATCCAAGTGTCAAGAACCTCATCAATAGTCTTTTTGACTTGCTATATAATGATGATATGGTTTTTATTTCATCGACTATGATGAATCCGCAATTCCGGCCTTATCATTTATTAGTGTCAATAAATGAAGAGGAGCCTTATTTTTTTATTTTATTTTATTTTACGGCTCACTCTTTATGAGTGTAAGACAATTGTCTATGGGGCTTTCAATTACTCAACCAATGATTACCTTGCTACAACATCCACGGCAGTATCAGGATCCCACCAAATCACTTTAGAGAAACATAAAACTGCAAAAATAAAAAGAAAGTGATTCAGTAATAATTAATTGCGAGGATGACTCTTTCAAATGACTACCATAGCTGAGTTTCGCATTCAATTATGAACGTATATATTTAAGAATTTTAGAACGATAAAGTGGAACTCAATCTACAGAACTGTTTCAACCTTAAAAAGGTTTGGAGTGTCATACTAAGTAGCTCATAATTAACTCCAAAATAATGAAGTCTCAAGAATGCAAGAAATCAAAGAGTATTTTTTTATATGTGCATATGCATATAGTATGACACTAAATGCTCCCCCATACTTAAAACTCAACATTGTCCTCAATGTTCAAAACCGTAAATTCTGATTTCTGATATAACAGCCCTGTAAAACTCAAAAACTGTACAAATGGGTAGGGAACTAGGTAAAACATCCTAAATGAAAGTTGTTCGGCTACGTCTTTTATATAAGGTGTCAAAAGGGCACAGTGTTTCGATAAATGGTCTGACTTTTATGGCCTCCGGACTGACAGACATGCAATCTGAAAAAGTTCTGTAAAACTACCGAAACTCAAATGTCCAGGCCTATCGTTCCAACCTAACAGACTCAAAATTAATATTTTATTTTTGTAAAAGAAAGATGAGTCTGTCCTCTTTAAAACTTGGGGTCAACCATTCAAATCGGACTCCGTATGAAGTCTAGAGAGCTATTTTCGCAACAAGTGCGCAGTCAGAATTTTCCTGACGAAAATAGTTTCGTCAAAACTTTCATTATAGATGTAGGACTTTGCAAAATCTAAGATGGGAATGCAAGATATGATATGAAAAACTAAGAAAATTAAAAACAAAAGGGATAGAGATACAAAACCGATGGGTTGCCTCCCATGTAGTGCTTACTTTAATGTCCTCAGCCCGACTTGGTATTCTCCAAACTACTTCTCCAGAGGAAGTAAATCATGAAGCTCAATTTCTTCCAAGTTCACATAAGCAATGTTTTCATAATATGGCTTCAATCTACGTCCATTCACCTTTAAAGTTGTTCCATCTCTAAGACTAGAAATTTCAACTGCGCCATAAGATAAAACATTAGTAACAACAAACGGTCCAATCCATCTGGACCTTAGCTTCCCAGGAAATAGTTTAAGACGAGAATTAAATAAAAGAACTTTTTGTCCCACAACAAAATTCTTTCGAGAAATCATCTTGTCATGGAAAAGCTTCGTCTTTTCCTTGTATATACGAGAACTCTCGTAAGAATCATTACGTATCTCCTCTAGATCATTGAGTTGTAGCTTCCTTTGTTTCCCCGAATTGTCATAATCCATGTTGCACATCTTTATCGCCCAATATGGCTTGTGTTCAAGTTCAACTGGAAGATGACAAGCTTTTCCATAAACCAACCGATATGGAGACATACCAATCGGTGTCTTGTAAGCCGTTCTATATGCCCAAAGCGCATCGTTAAGCCTATAACTCCAATCTTTCCGTGTGGTGTTTACGGTTTTCTCAAGAATGGACTTAATCTCACGGTTTGAGATTTCGGCTTGTCCACTAGTTTGTGGGTGGTATGGCGTACCAACCTTGTGTGTTATGTTGTACTTCTTGAGTAGAGCATGGAAGGATTTCTGAAAATGTGAACCTCCGTCACTGATAACCACTCTTGGTGTACCATGTCTAGAGAAAATATATTCCTTCACAAACTCACAAACAACTTGAGAATCATTAGTAGGGGTGGCTTTAGCTTCCACCCATTTTGAAACATAATCCACAGCAAGAAGTATATAATATTTTCCATAAGAATTGACAAAATGACCCATAAAGTCTATGCCCCACACATAAAAAATCTCTACAGTGAGAATAGGATTGAGTGGCATTTGATTTCGAGCACCTAGATTGCAAGTTCGTTGACATCTATCATAAGATTTGCAAAAAATATATGCATCCTCAAATAGGGTAGGCTAGTAAAATCCACTTTCAAGTGCTTTGAAAGCGGTACGTTTAGAACCAAAGTGACCACCACATGCATAAGTATGACAAAAAGTAAGAATCGATTGAAATTTAGAATTAGGTACGCACCTGCGTATGATTTGATCGGAACCGTATTTCCACAGGTATGGCTCATCCCACACATACTGCTTGGATATTTTCTTAAGCTTAAGCTTTTGAAAATTATACATTATACTAGGTACTTGTCTCGTAAACAAGAAATTCACTATGTCCGCGTACCAAGGTGTTGTATCTTCAATTGAGAAACGTTGTTCGTCTGGAAAACGATCCTGTAAAGGAAGTTCTTCTTCGGAAACAACAAGTCTACTAAGATGATCCTCCACTGTATTCTCAACACCTCTTTTATCTTTGATTTCGTAATCAAATTCTTGTAATAATAGTATCCACCGTATAAGTCTTGGCTTAGCTTCTTTCTTCTTTAATAGGTACCTAAGTGATGCGTGATCGGAATACACAACCACTTTTGAACCCACCAAATAGGATCTAAATTTTTATAGTGCAAACACTATAGCCAACAATTCTTTCTCGGTGGTAGAGTAGTTGATTTGCGCATCGTTTAGGGTCCTAGATGCATAATAAATCACATGAGACAGCTTGTCTACGCTTTGACCCAAAACGGCTCCAACTGCATAGTCACTTGCATCACACATTAATTCAAATGGTAAACTCCAATCCGGTGACTTGATAATTGGTGCAGTTGTCAACAATTCTTTCAATTTATCAAAGGCATCCTTGCACTCCTTGTTGAAGTCAAAAACAACCTCTTTTTGCAATAATTTGCACATCGGCATTGAGATTTTGGAGAAATCTTTGATAAACCACCTGTAAAAACCTGCATGACCAAGAAAAGAACGAATCTCCCTCACCGAAGTGGGATATTGTAAGTTTCTTATTAAGTCTATCTTTGCTTTGTCAACTTCAAGCCCTCGAGAGGACACAATGTGACCGAGCACTATGCCATGGTTTACCATAAAATGACATTTCTCCCAATTTAAAACAAGATTAGTGTCTATGTATCTTTTATGCACAAGTTCAAGATTTTGTACACAAAAATCAAATGAATCACCATAAACACTAAAATCATCCATAAATACCTCAATGATGCGTTCCACATAGTCAGGAAATATACTAACCATGCACCTCTGAAAAGTGGCAGGCGCATTGCAAAGACCAAACGGCATCCGTTTATAGGCAAACGTACCAAAAGGACAAGTAAAAGTAGTCTTCTCCTGATCCTCCGGTGCAATAAAAATCTGATTGTAGCCCGAATAACCGTCCAAAAAGCAATAATGTGAATGTCCCGCTAACCTCTCTAACATCCGATCAATAAAAGGTAAAGGAAAGTGATCCTTTCGGGTTGCTGTATTAAGCTTTATGTAGTCTATCTATGCACACTCTCCATCTTGTTTGAATTCTTGTAGGAACAAGTTCATCATCTTGATTTCTCACAACAGTGACACCAGATTTATTAGGCACCACTTGAACCGGACTAACCCATTTGCTGTCAGAAATTGGGTAAATCACCCCTACACTTAGCAATTTGATGATCTCTTTCTTCACAACCTACATCATTGAGGGATTAAGCCGACGCTGAGCATCACGTACTGGCTTAAAATCATCTTCCATTAGGATTCTATGCATGCACGTGGATGGACTAATGCCTTTAATATCAGCAATTGTCCAACCAATAGTCGTTTTGTGCTCTTTCAGAACCCTGAGTAGACGTTCTTCTTGTATTGGGGTGAGGTTCTTTGTAATAATCACCGGAAGTTCTTCTTTATCACCCAAGTACGCATACTTTAGGTGGTCTGGAAGCGGCTTCAGTTCTAGTTTTGGTGCCTGCACAATAGAAGGTAACAAAACCTCATTAGTTACGGGTAAAGAAATATTACCCGGTTTAGTATCTTGTAATGCCGTTAAAGCACCACACATCTCCACTAGCTCTTTGGCTAAGTCAACGTCCAGGTTCGGCTGTCCGTGAATGTCCAAATCAATGCAATTACGCAACACAACTCCAAGTTCATCTTCACCATTCAAATCAAACATTTGTTGCGCTAACGAACCAATAACATCGATGGAGAAAGTAGAGTGAACATCACTAGGATAACGCATGGTTTCAAAAATATTGAACCGTATGATCTCCTTATCAAATTCCATAGTGAGTGCATCACTATCAACATCAATCTTCGTCTTTGCAGTTTTCATAAACGGTCTCCCAAGAAGTAACGAAGTAGATGAACAATTATCTCCATCCTGCATATCCACAATGTAGAAATCAACCGGAAATATTAACTGATTCACTTGAACTAACACGTCCTCCACGAGTCCCTTAGGATATATATTGGATTTGTTAGCCAATTGAATAGTAATCCTTGTATATTTTAAAGGTCCGAGATTCAAAGAATCATAAACATCGGCTGACATAACACTTATGGAAGCTCCCAAATCAAGCAAAGCACGCTCAAATCGTCGGTTACCAATGGTAACGGGAACTGTGAAACCGCCAGGATCTTCACACTTTGTATGCATCTTATTTAGTAACATAGTTGTAGCACTTTCGCCCACTTGAGTAATCTCATTAGCAATCAACCTATCCTTCCTTGTACACAAATCCTTCAAAACCTTGGCATACCTGGGTACGGTTTTGATGGCCTCGATAAATTGAATGTTGAATTTTATCTTGCTGAAAATATCAATGATCTCCTTGTCTTGAGCTTGCTTCTTTGACTTGGCAAAACGACTAGGAAAAGGAGGTGGTATAGTAAAATTGGGGACCATGTCCTTAGGTTGTCCGGTTGAGGTTGGCTTTTCCTTAGGTACGGTTTCCGATTCCACTTCCTTTTCAATATCATTACTAGGTACGCGTACTTCCCTTGTATCCATATTTGAATCTACTGTTTGTCTTCCACTTCTTAAGGTTACTGCCTTGACATGCTCTCTTGGATTCACAAAAGGCTGAGATGGTAGTGTTCCAGCTTCCTGTGCTTCTAACTTTCCAACGGAAGTGGCTAATTGACCCATTTGTGTCTGAATGTCCTTTATCGCCATATCCTGTCTCTGCAGAATAGTATATTGTTTCTGCATATACGTTTTAAGCAAATTATCAAGATTGGAGCCTTGATTCTGAGGTTGTTGAGGTTGTTGGAATTGTTGTTGTTGAAAACCACCTTGTCTCGCATATGGATTAGGAGCTGCAGCTTGCTTATTCGCATAACTGAAATTTGGGTGATCTTTCCAACCAGGATTATAAGTATTTGAGTATGGATCATACCTTTGCCTTTGATTAGGAAATATAACATTCACCTCAGCATCATCTTCATATGTAGGAATGACTGCAGAAGCAATTCGTCGGACCATCTTTTACACATTACCCATTCGTTGCTCCATATGTGATAAATATCCCATCTCACTAACTCTTCTAACTGCCGAAGAATCTCTAGTATAAAATTGTTGTGTATTTGCAGCCATACTCTCAATTAGACTAGTAGCTTCCTCGATAGTTTTATTAGTCAATGCACCACTGCTTGCCGCATCAATTAAGTGTCTCTCATGTGGTTGTAAACCCTCGTAAAAGTGTGTGATAATGAGTTGTGGTGGTATCTGATGATGTGGGCAGCTGGCCAATAATTTCTTATACCTTTCCCAATATTCATACAAAGATTCTCCAGCAATCTGCACAATACCACTAATCTCCTTACGAATAGATGCTTCCTTGGAGGCAGGGAAATACATTTCTAAAAATATTTTTTTTATTCTGGTCCATGTAGTAATACTTCCGGAAGGGAGATAATAGAACCATGATTCTGCTTGGTCCGCCAGTGAGAATGGAAAAGCTTGTAGAAAAGTTGTGTCTTCATCTCAAGCTTCTTACTGTATTATGAAACTGCTGCAGATGTCGATTAGGATCTTCACCCGGTAGTCCCTTGAACTTTGGAAACTAATGAAAAAGATTTGACTTGAGTTCCACCGTGTCATTCAGAATAATACACATCGGTTGAGAATCCAAGCATGGGGATGTTAAATCTCTCAACGTCTTCCTCTCTGGAGGTGGAGGATCTCTCTCGTCGTCTGTATTAACCATCTCTGCTGTAGAGGGTTCTTGTTACGATTGCCGACGTGCTTGTAGTACTGTTCCCTTGCGAGTTTGAATACCGCACCTCAAATAATCCCAGTCTTTCGGTGCCATAGGTTAAGTACCTGAAACAAAAAATCTAGAAAATGAAAATTAAAAACTACAAAGAAATTCTAAAAACAAAGAATAAAACTAAGAAAAATAACAACTAAAGCTACCGAATGCTCCCTGGCAGCGGCGCTAAAATTTGATGGGTGTCGTAGGCTCAACAAATTAATAATCTCATTTCCACACAATTAACTGGTAATATAATGGAAGTAAGGATCGTTCCCACGAAGAGCAGTGAGTTTTAGTTGTCAAAGTGTCACAAGGGGGGGTTTTGTTTTAGATTTTTAACAAAATAAATAAAAGCAATTAAAAATATTAAGTTGTAAGCAATAAAGAGAGATATGATCGAGGAATCCTTCTTCGTTAATAAACCGTCAATGAGTTATTATAGTTCCCTACTTGTGGTTAATCATAGATTATCACCAACCGTGGAATAACAGCCAGCTCAGTGTTGTTCCCTAAATTCCTTTTATCACTGAGTACGGAAGCTCTCCAATACCAGATTCTATTCGTCTAAACCACCTAGTAGCAGCTTACTCAAGGTGTAATTTGGTCGAATGCTTTATCTTTTGTGAATTTATAGGTTGATCCTAGTAGTTAGACTCTTAGCTCAAGGTCCACTTTCTAGTGTTGTTTAAACACACAATCGCTCCATGATGTAATTTTAGATAGTGGTAAGAATGAGTTCGTAAGACTTGTGAAAGCAATTGAATTTAGATTTATTTAAACTAAAAGTAGAGAAAATTTTAATCCAAATTTGTTTTTTTTAGAGTGAAAATAACCAAGACACTAGATTCCACTATTACACATGAATAAATGATGATAAAAATTCCAAAACTCTAATTATTTTTAAAATCTCATTTTCTTAATTCACAAATTATCAAGCATATTCTCAAACATTAATTGTATCCCTTAAGCATAGATTATCTAACCAAAGCATAACCTATCTAATTGAATCACAACTAATTAGGAAAAATTATGCAAACAATTAAAATTCTACAAAGTAGTAATTGAGTGAATTATAAAATACAAATTAGAGAAAAATGGAATGATTACCAATTATTCATGCATAAATAGCTTCCTCCGTGCCTTGATTACGCGAGAATTAGCTCATCATTATCATGGAAACATGCTCAAAATTCATCTTTATTAATGCTCAAAAATGGTTCACAAATGATGAAATGGGAGAAAAATGAATAAAATCGGGTTCTGTAACACTTATATTTGTTACAGAATCAATTGTTACAGAAAACGATAAAGGAATACCGTCGCTGGAACTGTTGAAGAACGACGGTCTTTAAGGGTCTTATGTTCTTCGTATCTTCTTCACCAGCAGAAAAATGGTTTTTTCCTGTAACTTTTTTTTCTCGATTTTTTATACTCTAAACGTCTCCCTATTCTCCCCCTAAACTCTCCATAACTTCTTTGAGTCTCCTAAAGCCTTTATATAGTCACAGGATCAAGAATAATATCGTAATAACCCAAAAATCTTCTCGATATCCAACCATTAACTCATGAATATTTTCTTTTATGTTTTAGGTTCTTACGCATATTTTCGACGTATACACGCTCCATAAATTCCTTGTTTGACTCCTCCACACTTCTTCAGCAACCAAACTCCATTACAACTCATTCCATGCACGTTCAAACACATTGTATTCCGAGGTTGAATATTTTCATCCCGACGAAAATTCAGCCCTACTGAACACATTATAACACTCATACCACAATTGTTTGGGCATATCACGTTCATCCCAATCAAAATCAATGATTGAATCTCACAAAACTCCTTCAAAAATCAAACAGAAAATTCAGCAGAAAAATGAATTTTTTTCCCGCCAAAATTATTTTTCAAACGATGAAGGTGAAGTGCCCTGAATCCAAAACGCGGGTGCCTTTAACAGCTCGGCTGCCTTGGGGGCGCCCTTATCCATTTTTAGGGTGCCTTTAGTAATTTTGGTGGGTTCCTTTAACACTTTTTTCTGGGGTGTTTTCAACATTTTTTCGGGGTTCCTCCGGTGTATTTCTAGGGTGCCTTTAGTACTCTATCCTGGGGTGTAAAGCACCACTTTACGAGCCGATTTCGTCGCAAGAGCTTATTTCTCTAAAAATACCTACAAAGACATAAAACACCATAATAAGTACAAAAATGGGTACTAATAATATATACAATAGAGATGAAAATAGACACATAAATGCGTCTATCACTCCACGGAATCCCTCTGTAAGGTCTAATGTTCTCTACTTGTGTACAAGTTATTCGATGATTACTTATCTCCTAACTCGATACTAGCAATAGATTAAATCAGCAAATCAATTTAGTTGGCCACATAAACAATCTATCAATCAATCATACATATTCATAATCGTATAAACAAACGATAATCATATGAAGAACTTCAAAGTAAATTAATATAATAACTCAAATCTTGTTTACAACTTATAATTCATCCTCAATCTTATGAAATTGATGTTGTTTCATTCATAACCTAATACCTCTTTATATAGGTTTACATTGCTTGGATATCAAGTATCTAGTTCGGTTCAAGAACCCGACCCGAAAATACGAAATAAGAACCTAATCGTGAGTTTTTGGCCTTCAATGGTATGCATACCTGTTAAGTATGCGTACCAGTATGCATACCTAAAATTCCAGCAGAAATTTTCGGAATTAAAGTATGCGTACCCGTTTGCATACTTTACTGTCTTTTGTATTGGATAAAAAGCTTGTTTTGGCCACAACTTTTTCGTCCGAACTCGGAATGACCTCATTCTTTTTGCATTCTTTTTATCTTTCAGTTCTATTCAAGATGGTGATGAGAAATCCTTAATTTTAATGAGTTAATCTCGGTCTTTGGCCCATGTTTTGATTTTGAGCGTTTATCTCCTTTTCGTCGTACTTCTTCCACTACTCTTGGACTTGGATACTTGGAATACTTCTCTTCCTAGATATTTTCAGCACTTTGTAGCTCCTTTTTGGATGATTCACCTAATTGAGACAAATAAGAGCAAACAAGAGTAATAATACGAAAATATGCAAGAATAATAGCTAAAACAAGTATGGAATGGACACTAAAATCATATGAATTATGCACTTATCAAAACATAGATGAATACAAACCCAAATTAAAAAACTTAGGGTTTATTTCCCATGAAAACCCCAAAAATTAAAACAAAATCAAACGGTTTAAAATCAAAATCAGATTGAAATAGAAGTAATTATAAAACGAACCATGAAATTGCCTAATTGCTTGTAAATCTTTTGATACTTCTTCTTATGTTGGTGAATCCCTGAAATCAGCAAAACACCCAAACCCAGTTAGAACACTATCTCAATTCTTGAATAAAACCCTAACTCATGAAAAACAAACGATCTAGCAACAAAATACTAATACTCTTCGTTATGAATCTTACCAGAGGAGCCATTACTACAATAAATCTTGATTCGATATCGGATCTGATAGAGAGACACAAGATACAGACATCTATCAACATCTTCAGTTTACCCATCCATTTTTCTTCTTAGTTCTTTTATACACTCGATAACAACTTGCATTATTGTAACTCTATCTTGTTTATTAACAGTAAACATTGAGAAATCACAAGTTTAATAACGAGTATCAACTGATCTATATTTGCTGAAACAATTTTCAGGAGATGAGGTTACATATCTGAGAATGGGTGAGGCAGAAAAGGGGATCGTTAAGAGGAGTGAACGAGGAGGAGGAGAGGTCAGAGACTGAGACTGATTTTATGTTTTAATTTCTGCATCTAATAGATTTAATATGTGCCTCAGTGGTGGTGGTGGTACATGAGTTAGTGAAGATCGATGGCGGCAGTTAGGGGTTTTCCTTTTGAGAGCACCAGAGAGAGAGAGAAAGACGAGAGGAAAATGAAGTGAGAGATAACTTTGAGAGGATTTATCTAAAAATTTGGGCGGTGATAGAGCTAAGTCTTACTGATTAAGGAAACGTTTGGATGGTAGAGATTTGATTACCGAACTTCAAACGGGTCAAGGCAAAGCTTATAAAAAACTTTTTTTTTATCGGTAAAGAATTTAGTGCTGGATAGTCTCGAACTCGGGTCATTGATATCATCTCAAAAAACTCAAGTCACTGTTACTTACGACGTTAACAAGTTCAAGCCATCTATAGAAAAAATGGATATTGTAATTTTTCCAAACCCGTTCATTTGAGTATTATTTCCAATTTTCTGGAAACTAACTTTTTCGATCAAAGATTTTTGGCACATATCTATAAACATTCTTGTGTCCTTTAACATAATTGGAAACTTAACAAGAGCATATATGCAACCAATAAAAATGTATCATCTAAGTTAGGATGGCATTTTTTTTTTCTTGCTTATGTTTTCGTTGAAATTTGTCTATTCTTGTTGAAAACGCAGGGGATACCAAATACACCCAACTTTTTCGTTCGGCAACCTGTATAGACAAAACTTAATACAATGTTAAGTTGACCAACTTAATGAACCTTGAAAATATGTATATAGAGTTTCTATCTCTCAACCTCTACTCAATAATCATTACATGTGCATACACAAGGTCCGTGAACCTTATTGTTAAGCAGAGTACTTGAACGATCTCAAAAATCAATATCCAAGATCAATCTAGTCGTATCCAGATAATTATGTCGGAATTCTGCTAAGTTATCTATCTTTCAAGATACAAATTCTACACGAAAAAAGTCTCATAATCGATTGTAATCATTTGAGCGTTTCTACTTAGATTCAATATGTATAAACATGTATAATCCAATTATAACAAAATTTATGGCTTCAACCGAGAAATGCTCTAACACTTGTTATACATTAGTTCCAGTTCTATTGACATCGGTAACTAACTTAATAGAAATGCCTCAGCCAGTTAGCAAGATCAGAATTATAATAAGCGTGCACCAATTAAAATGTCATAAGAAACTCCAAACCAATTAAGAAATTATCACATATTTGAGTAAGTATGAGACTACAATCTCTACAACTTATTGATTAAAAGGAGAATTAATTTATATTAACATAAGGATTTCGGTACACTTTGGTGTAACTTTATTTGTGTCTTAGAAAAAAGTAAAAAAAAGTGATACATTTAGATCACTTGGATGCTCTAGCGATAAATTCGTCATGATCAATTTTGTTTACCAAAGTAGAAACCTTTCGAACGTTAATTGTCTTTATAGGCTTAATAAACCATGAACCTTATTAGTCTCCAAATCATGGTGGCTGAAAGCTACTAACCACACCAACGAACTAACGGATTGGTATAAGTTTCAAACAACGTATTGACTTGGTGGTTACGCATAGTGGATTGACGTATTTATCTTTTAATGTACTACGTAGTTGCCAAATCTCGTGGCTGAAAACTACTAACAACTCTAAAAATTTGATGATTGGTTTAGGTGTCTAATGACTGATAGTTTTGGTGGGTAAGACGAGTGACAAAAAATATGCACCTTCAGGGGTACATTTTGGTTACTCAATCATGGTGACTGGAGGATAATAACAACAAGTATGATATTTTGGTTGTTAAGTTATTGTTGCTGGAGAGTTCCACCTACTGTCGTTGCTAAAAAAACTTGTGATTAGAGGTTTTTACCGATCGGATCTGTTTTTAGTTACAAAAATTGAATGCTGAAGAGTTTCACCAATTTTGGTTGGTAAGAAAATATTCGCTAAAGCTAAGTTTTCTTGTAGTGGAAGATAACCAGGATCTAATGCATCTAAAGGGTTTGCGAAGCTTTTGTGTTTCTGGGTTTGGATCAAAGAGGACATGAGAGTGGTCAGACCCTACTCTGGTTAGATGACTTAACTTAGTATCTGGGAATAACTGTATCCATTGGTAAGAAACTAAATCTCTATCAATCCTTTCGTAAATACTGGCTTTTCCTTTTCTGTTGTTTGACCAAGTAAATGGAGCTCATTCAAATCTCGCCTCTTGAAGACCCAGAGACTCAATGACTTGCGTGACAGTTTCTTTACTGCTTGAGCTCGAATTGATTCCCACATAGTTTTTCAGCTTGGTCTAGGATTCTGTATAAGTCTCTAATTTGTACCCATGGTTTTTGGACTTGAGAAGTCAATTGACAATTGTGTTATAAACGTGTAATTATGTTAAGAATATCTAGGGTAAATCCCATTTATTACTGGGATTCCCATGTGTCTAGCCCTATAAATAAAGGCTCTAATGTTTGTCAATTGTCCTGATGATATACAATTTCTCGCTTCTTCTTTCCCTCTACTTTGTGTTTCCTTCTCCACTTTCTAGTTTCACAAGACGTTATTAGCGTCGTAGCTCTATATCCACTGAGACGTGGAAGAAACACAAGCATGATCAAGTTTTTGGGTTATAATACCGTCGATTTTTTTTGGAACAGTTTTCATTGTTCAATCCTTTTCACCTATATTTTTTAATATTTGTAAGAGCACTGCTCGGTCGAACTCGCAAGCGTTGCTATCTCAAGCTTGTTTGTCAAGTTTAGTTGTCAAAACTATAAGTCTTGATTTCTAGTCTACATATAGCTAAATCTCGGATAGGATAGAAAGTGTGGTTGAGCCTAGAATTCACGGAGTTCATCGATTGAAGACGAAGAACTATCAAGAGGAACTTGTGGAACTTCTTCGACAAAAAGGTATGTGGAGACTTGAAATCATCTTTTTCACTTGAAAAGTCCATTCTCTTTATCTCCTTCTTGAGACACAGTCGTTTTAGCTATATAGATTTCTTTTATGCACAATTGATATTTCGAGCCGAGTTTTAACTCGCTTACTGATAGACGCATTTTTGTGTCTATTTTTCATCTCTATTGTGTATATTGTTAGTACCACTTTTTGTACTTATTATGGTGTTTTATGTGTTTGTAGGTATTTTTGGGTAATAAACATTTTTGGAAAAATCGGCTCGAAAAGTTGTCTAAAGGCACCCAAGGGACATTTGTTATTCAGACTCCAGCAGCGGATAAGGGGAACCCCCTTCTCCTTCACGTTCAAAAACAAAAAAAAGACGGGAAAATGATGTTTATCCCTGGCAGATTTTCAATCATATTATTGGAGTCATTTCAGAGAGACTAAAGGGATGGAATTGATTGGGATCATTCCTAGGACCCATAGAAACGTGGTATGGTCTTTGGTTTCGACCAGAATTGGCTAGAATTCAAGTGTAGAGCAAAACATGAGTGATATTCCCGTAAGATATTTTCAGAATTTTTGGTAATTTTGGGAAGTTTTCTTGTGGCTTCTGCGTGCCTAACTTATTCTGGGACGTGAAGGAATGTTCCTGGTGTGTGCAGCACGAGATTAGACGCGTAATTAATCAAAAAATGGAAATTATTCTTTTCCATGCATGGGAGTAAATGAGAATTATTTTGTGTAATTGACGCGTGATTTTTAGGCTTTTGGTGTATAAATAGAGTCACAAGGTTCCATAGAAGGGGGGTTGAGAGTTTGGAGTTGATAGGAGAGCTCAGGAGGCGTGAATCAAGAGTTTTCAGAACTCTGTTGTTGTTGCTGCTGTTGCTCGTGAAGAACAGGGAAACAACGACGGTTTCTTCAACTGATTGTAATAGTTTCTTCAACTGGTTTGCAACATTTATCTTCATTGTAACAGTTTCTTCAACCTCTTCTGCAACATTTATCTTCAGATTTGTAACGATTATCTTCATCATAACAGTTGAGAGTTGAAACAGTCGGTCTGTAACGCACCTGTGCTGTTGCAGATTTCCTGTTTCATTATTTTCTCTTCTTGTAAACACTTTTTGAGCCATGAATACATATTTTGAGTGTGTTTTCGACATGATGAGTTAAACCCCAACACTGGGACGACGGAGGTGATGTGAATTTTAAGTTGTAGTGAAAGTGGTGAGTAAAGTTCATTCAACTCGGGCTTGTGAAGGATTTTTGAAAATTAAATAAAATTGTTTCAATAATAATAAGAAAATACCGAGACTCTGGATTCCACCATTGACCAATTAATTGATAAACTCTAATCAATATTCATGCAATATTCTTCTTTAAAGTGATTCTAATATTTGCCTCTAATAGATTTTTTAAGTAGTAGTTGTAATCACAAAGCATGAAACATCAAAAGTTTTAAAACCTAGCATGTTCCATCAAAACAACTCACAACTACTCAATAAAAATCAATTTTTCTTTTAAGTTCTATGCAAATAATCATGTAAAATAATTGCAATAAATAATTAAAATAGAACTATACCACTTTTCATGGAACAATGGCTTCCTCCGTCGCCTCGGCTAAGGGGTTTAGCTCCTCATATTAATCGTGTTCTCAAAATACATGTTTATGGCTCAAAAATTGATTACAAGAGAGAAAAGGGTATACTGTAGTCGCTGAAAGTCTAATACAGGGGACGGAATCGTTGCTGAAGAGCTTCGGTGACTGCAGGAGGATGCGACCGTAACTCGTTGTCACTGAAAATAAGTCTGTCTCTGCAACTTACTTTATCCGTTGTTCTATGTTCTTCTTCTTCTCCGGCAACAGCAGCAGCAGCAGCAGAACCCGATCTTCTTCTAATGATTTTTATGGCTTCTCTAAGGCTCTAAACTTTCCCCCAAGGTCTTGGTTACCTTCCTAGGACTCGAACCAACCCTTTTATACATAGTAGAGCAAAGAAAATTCGAGAATAACTTTGGTTTTTTCCTCCACAGCAAGTTGCGATATTTTTTTCTTTTCTTTTCTGTTTCACGTGTTCTCAGCTGTCCAAACTCCTCCCGTGATAGAAACAAATCTCTAAGAAGAGTTTCCTTCCTCTTCTTCACGTAAGTTTCCAAAAATAAATCAAGAAACTTGCCCAAAATAAACCGTGATATTTTTAACCTTTTTTCGCTTCCAATTCGAGTTCTAGCCACTTTGGATCCATTCCAACACCCTTACCTCGCCTGTTAAGTCCAAAGGAACAAACCCAATCAAATTCATCCCTTTAATCTCCATAAAAATCGATCAACAATCCATCCACAAAATCGTCTATAAAGAAAGAAATTCCCGCCATTTTTCTGTTTTTGAAAACGTGAAGAAATGTGACCTCCCCCTATCCAGTCCCGGTCTGTACTTAGCAGCTGATTGGAAATGTGTTACCCCTTATCCAAGATGAGAGTCCGAATAGCAAATGTCCTCCCAGGAGCCTTTAACAACTTTTCGAGCCAATTTTGCCGCAAAAGCCTATTTTTCCAAAAAACACCTACAAGGGATAAAATACCAAAATTAGTGCAAAAATGGGTACTAACACTATACATAAAAGAGATGAAAATAGACACATAAATGCGTCTATCAAATACCCCCAAACTTATTATTTGCTAGTCCCGATCAAATTAAAACTACAAAATAAAATCCTAACTCACTGTCGCAGGCATCGTCGGTTGCACTTAGCATGTGCAACAAGCCTTTAAACCCCTAGGTGGCCCTAATGGACGAGTTATAGTCTCGGGAGGGTTTACCAGAGGTGTACCCACAAAACCTTTACTCCAGACCCTAGCTATCTACACAGAACCTTGGAATGCACTAAAGAACCTCCTTGGTTGGCATACTTATTGATTACGGGAGGAAGTACCCTGATGCGAAATTCCAATTGTTGTATACAAGTTTGCACTCGAGTATACTAAAATTCATATATAAGTGACAGAGCTCTACTAAGATAGTTGCACTATGGACATCAATATCCGGAGTCAACAAATCACATGGAAAGATTAAGAGATGGATATAGTAAAAACACAGCTGGTTTTGATGTTGACTAGGTGAACGGTGTTTTCTCATATCTGTCTGAAGGCCTCCACCAAGATGAACCTATCCTAATGGACTGAGATACCGTTCTGACTAATATCAACACAACTGGCATATACAAGGGAACCAGTGGTCGATAATCCAAATTCTAGATCAACTCATCTGGCATATACAAGGGAACCAGCGGTCGATTTATTGAACACACATTTATTATTTAATTATTTAATTTTTAATTTTTTAGAACTAACGACATGATTAGATCTTGTGGATCCAAGCGCATGCTTCTTGTCAGCAGACTACATGGTAATTCCCTTGGATCCTGCATTCCACGCTTGTTTAGGCGACGGAGACAGGGAGAACACACACATATTGCTATCCAAGTGTTATTTATTCCGATTGGTCTAATTGGTCTGGTCTTTTTTTTTCTTTTTTTCATGGTATCTCAATCACTCTATTTCACCCTAGCATTGGTAACAACTTGAATCGTGAGCCCCACCTAATCACTTAGAGAAACATATTTTTAAAATAAAAGAAAATAAAAATAGAAATGAAAAGGACTCAACGAGATATGGCGAAACTATCATGTTATTTCTAACACCTGATCTCTGTGCTTTTATGAATAAACTCTTATAGATGTTTCCATCTAATTAGATTGGTTCCTCAACTCCTAAACCAAAATGCTTCCATCCACTTAGATTGGTTAGTGCCATCCTTAATAGGAAAAAATTTCTAGGCTCTGGATTTTATTATGCAACTAAAAAGTTTCTCCCATACCCCCAAACTTAAATCTAACATTGTCCTCAATGTTTTAAAGATGAAATTAAAAGCATGAACAAGGAGAAACTGTTACCATTTGAAGAAAAAGAGTTAAGGAAAGATATTACCGTGTTGCATGAACCATGGGTTACCTCCCAAGAAGTGCTAAGTTTAAAGTCTTCATCCAGACATCAAGTACCATAAAATGGCTAATTCCCTTTCAAATCATATATCAGTAGTCGAAATAACTGTGGGTCATCAGAACCAAATAGCACTTCCACTAATATGAGACAACTGCACAGGATTAGAAAAATTAACAGATGGAGCACAACCTGGTCTAAACTTTCTTGCAACACAACTGGGTTAATCTGTGACGCCCTCTTAGGCTTCATGTGAGTATCCTGACAAACATATTTTTCCGAACTATGAGTTCCCAATTCCTTGACAGTATCAGGAGGATCGGGTTGTGGAGTCGGGACAGACTCAAGTAATACCTTAGGCACACTGGACTCGAGTCCCAAGTTAGGGACTTATAATAAGGATACTTGACCATCACTACCTCCAAAATTAGGGTAGTCAGTATTCTCAGACAAACCTCTAATTATTGCTTGAATTTCTGGATCCTCAGAGTCTTTAAAATACTCAAGAGCTTCTTCCAGTTCTCTACCCCCAAACTTAGGGTCATCATTACTCACAGAAAGACCTAACACTAGTGATTGAATTTCTGGGTCGGTAGAGTCCTTAAAATATTCGAGAGCTTCTTCTAGTTCTAAAGTTTGGTCATCTATCTTACCTAAGATAATTGTCTCATCAAATTCATCTAAAGAATCACCAAACAAAGTGTCGTCCCAACTATCCTGAACTAGATCCTGAACCAAAGTACTAATCATATTCACTTCCTTTAAATCATCAGAAGGTTGTCTAGTAACATTAAAGACATTTAGTTCAGTGGTCATATTACCAAAGGATATGTTCATAAGTCCGGTCCTACAGTTGATAACAGCATTAGACGTGACTAAAAATGGGCGACCTAAAATCACCGGTATTTGATCCTCTGGGTCAGGGACAGGTTGTGTATCTAGGACTACAAAATCCATAGGATAAATAAACTTGTCGACCTCAATAAGAACATCTTCTATCACACCACGAGGAATTTTAACAGACCTATCAGTTAACTGCAGTGTTATCTTGGTGGGTTTCAATTCACCAAGTCCCAGTTGTAAGTACACATGGTACGGAAGTAAGTTCTCACTAGCTCCTAAGTCAAGTAAAGCTTTTTCTACCCTGTGTTTTCCTATCATGCAAGCAATGGTAGGGGCACCTGGGTCTTTATACTTATGAGTTGTGGTGTTCTGAATGATCGAACTTACATGACAGGCTAAAAAGGCTTTTTTAGGGATACTAAGCTTTCGCTTTCGCGTACACATATCCTTGAGGAACTTGGCATAAGACGGAAGTTGCCTAATTGCTTCTAGTAACGGAAGGTTTATGGTAACTTTCTTAAAAACCTCCATAATGTCATTAAAGTTTGATTCATTCTTTGTTGGTACTAGTAGCTGTGGAAATGGGGCTCTAGGTAGAAAATCAGACCTCCCAGGGGCCGAATTTACATCATCAGAAACTTTATCGGTCTCTTCAGCTATGGGTGGTCCTGAGGGGTGAGATCCTGAGGGTTGAACTACAGTAGGTTCACTATCCGGCATGGTTACCTTGTTGTCTACAATTCTACCACTCCTAAGGGTTCTAATAGCATTCAATTGTTTTATATTTACTTCATGAACTCTTCTAGGGTTGGGTTGTGTTTGACTAGGAAACCTACCTTTTTCTCTCAAAGACTCATTTATCAAACTAATCTGGGTTCTCAACTCGGAAATAGCCTGACTATTTTCTTGTCCTATCTTGTTACTAACTTGTAGACTTTGTTCTACTGATTGCTAAAGTATTGCAGTTTGCTGAGTTAACAACACGATGGACTCCTCTAGCCTTAGGATTCTCTTATCCGACTGATTCTGAAATTGAGCTGGCCCTGAAGGATTCTTAGCATAACTAAAATCTGGGGGAGCATTAGAGTTACTAAACTGACCTTGATTCTGGCCCTTAGACCATGAAAAGTTCGGATGGTTTCTCCACCCAGGATTATAGGTTTCTGAATATGGGTCAAATTTCTGACGATTATCGAATCTAGTGTTATTATAAAGAGCATTGGCTTGCTCTGCATTATTCTGGCCTTCCCAAAAAGGATACATTATACCACTAGTGTGACCCATTTCTAGAGCTTCTAACCTTTTAGCTATTGCTGCAATCTTGGCATCTGATTGATAGCTTCCTTTTACCCTATTAACGTTTCCTCTGTTTAGAAAAATTGTTTTCCGGGGTTCCCTACTATTTTCCCATTGTTGGGTCTTTTCGGCGGCTTCATTCAAAAATGCCATTGCCGCATCAACAGTTTGGTTCTCAAACCCACCTATACACAAAGCTTCTACCGTGGTTATTGTGGAATAATCTAAACCCTCATAAAGGATCTGAACTAGCCTAACCTTTTCTAAACCATGGTGAGGACATTGTGTTAACAAATCATTGAACCTTTCCAAATACCTATACAAAGATTCTCCCTCTTGCTGTGAGAATGTGCAGATTTGCGTCCTAATAGACGATGTTTTGTTCCTAGGGAAAAACTTATTGAAAAAGGCAGATGTAAGTTGTTCATATGTTTCGATTGACTCAGCATTCAAACTATACAGCCACGATTTGGCTTTATCTTTCAGGGAAAAAGGAAATAACCTAAGTTTCAAAGCATCATCATCTAAGCCTCTAATTCTTAGGGTACTGCAAATTTCTTCAAAATCCCTAACATGGAAATAGGGGTTTTCATTTTCTTTCCCTAAAAAGATTGGGAGCTTCTGTATGGTCCCAGGTTTAAGTTCATAGGTGGCTTATGTGTCAGCTAACTTAATACACGAGGGACGAGTAGTCCTAGTCGAATTTAATAGAGCTTTCAAAGTAGCCATTTCTGGTGCTATCGGAGTATTGGAGATTCTCTCCTCAGTAAAAGGAGTACGTTCAAAACAGGACTCTCCGAAAATTGGAACTTCTAGGTCAAGGTAATCGAGACGCTTAGAACTGCTAGGTTGTTCTTTTACAAATCTACCTAGGGCGTCTCTTTTACGTTCAGGCATACACAAGATTTTCCTAAAATTGGAAGGATAAGTAATCACAAATCAAGGACGACTCAACCAAATCAACCCTATTGATTTCTAGCAAACAAAAAGCATGATGGCTCCACTTAGATTGTTTTTAGACCAGCTTCTACTCTTCCAAGAGGCAACTGGGTACAATTTTAGCAAACCTCGTAGAACTATCCGAATAAAGTAAGTCGGAGAGAAGTAGGAGAAGCTCAGAGGAGCTTTGATACCCCTACCTCTTTGGCAACGCTTCCTTGGGTTACAAGGAGGCTCTAATCGACTTACAGTAATCTTCCTGAACTTTGAGTTAGGCTAACAAAATACCCAATACGATCCTTTTGAACGACTTTCCTACAAGCTCGTTACCCTATCGGTCTCGTTCTAGTCAATATTTTAAGCTTAGGTTCGCGTTCGGTATCGTTTTCCTAAGGCGGGCAAGAAGAGAACGGTGATGAAATCCGAACCCTTATCTTGTATGGCCAGGCCTTTCCCTTTACTAGAAAAGTAAATATCCGTATTCAGGTCCTCAGCAGATATGCACCTTAAGGAATACAGTAACTCACTGACAGGGGATTCGCGAGTGTTCAGAACCTTACCTCCCGTTCCAGACGGGGGATGAATCGGTTGTAGTCGACTCGGGCCACTGACTCCTGTGTCAGTGTACGAACCCAAGGTGCAGAGACAATATCGTAATTGCCCTCCTTCTCTGCAAACAGTTTTATAATTAAAGGATACCCTTTCGTAGGGTATATTAGGCCTGTCAATGGAAGAATATCCGTCGGATATTAAGGAATCCGATATCCGACAGGTTAAGCACTATCGGATATTCGATATCCGATAATATCCTATAGGATATCAAAATCAGATATCGATTCCGATATGTTAAGCTATCGGATATCGGATAATTATCCGACAATATCCGTTTCTGACCAAAAAAAAATCAAAAACCTGTAAACATTTTCCAACTCTTAAATAGTTATATCTCTGTCTCTCACTCACACATACATGAAAACAGAAAAGAAACACAAGTATGATAAGTAGGCCTGTCCAGTCTCTAACTCTCTTTTCTTCAGTGTTCTTCGATTTCCATATCTGCATTATAAATAGTCAACATTTAGATAAGATATACAACTACATCTATGACTATAGTCTATAAGTAGTAATAATAGAAACTAGGAAGAATAACAGATGAAAGATCAAAGATGCATTGAGTTTAAGCAAAAAAGAGAGGAAGAAATGTTACCTTCATCAAAGAAATCTGGCAACCAATCGCTTAAGCACAACAATGCTTCAACAAGCTCTGGATCTAATGAAGCTCTGTATGTTGTAAGCACTCTACCACCTGCACTGAACATTGATTCAGATGCCACACTGGTGACTGGGATAGCCAAGACATCTCTTGCCATCTTTGCAAGAGTTGGGTACTTAGGTGCATTTAGCTTCCACCAACTCAAGATTTCAAACAAATACTCATCTTTTGGTGAGCCTTTGCTAAGCATTGGTTCTTCTAAGTACTTGTCCAACTCAGATTTCTGCACCTCAACTTCCATGTTTTCCATCATAAACTCATCATAATCAGAATCACGTACCTCATCTAGATTGCCTGAATCCATCATACTTGAGCTAGAGACAGAGCTGTGAGCGCCAAAATAGTGTTCATCTGCATTTGAGTTTTGTGATTCATATGCATTGAAAAGAGCTGTCAATTGTGTTTTGAATTTGTTATACTCCACTGCATAGCCACTGGATCCATACATCTTCTTATAACGAAACTCTACCCATCTTGCCTTGTATCTTGGATCTAACACAACTCCAATGCTCATAACCAAATTACTGTCAAGCCAATATGCATCGAACTTTTCCCTCATCTTCAACCCCATTTCTCTGATATACTCATAATCACTGTATTCCCATTGTTTGATGCACTTGTTAACTTCATATACCCCATTATAGTACAGATTTGCAGTTGGATACTTCATCCCTGCAAACCTGGTTGAAACATCATTAAACACCTCTAAACATGCACAAATAACTACCCCTTGTTGCCACTGGTCAGCACTTGGTAGACACTCGAATTCAGGATCAAGGACAGCTAATCTTTCAAACCCTATTCTCAGTTCAATTGCATTTTTGAGCATAACATAAGTTGAGTTCCACCTAGTGTCTACGTCTAGACTAACTGCCTTTCCAGACAACCTAACTTGTGACACAGCCAATTCAAATCTCTCCTTCCTAGCTTGTGAAGATTTAACATACTTAACACAATCTCTAATTTTTTGCACAAACTTAGCAGCAACTTTCATACCATCTAGGAAAACCAAATGAAGAATGTGGTTGGCACACCTCATGTGAAACAATTTCCCATCAAGAACTAGGCAATCCTTACTCTCTAGCCACCTAATTAAGTTTCTCATCATCACACCATTGTCAGCAGCATTATCAGCAGTTAAAGCAAGGAATTTCCTATCTATGTTCCATTCAAGAGTGCAAGTTTTAATACATTCTGTGAGAACATCTCCTGTGTGTGGTGATGGCACTAAAATATAAGCTAATGTTTTCTTCACCAAGTTCCATTCATCATCTATGTAGTGGCATGTTACACAACAATATCCATCTTTAGTATGCTTAGAAGTCCACATATCAGTTGTAAGACTACATCTAGAGGTCAAATTATCCAATGCTAGTTGCAATTCTTGTTTCTCTTCATGAAAAAACTTCATCAAATCACTTCTAGTTGTATTTCTACACATGATCTTAGCAGCAGGGTTCAAGGACTTGCAAAACATTCTAAAGTAAAAATGTTGAGCCATGTTTAAAGGGTAATCATGCTTAGCAATCATTTTAGCCATGTATTCCCTAGAAATTGCAGGATCATACTTGTAATTAGCTAATTTTACAGCTTTGTTACCTGCTGTTTTCAGTGAAGCAGTAATTTGTTGTTGTTCAGCCTTGTTCTGTGGTCTCTCTCGGCAAATCTTTAGATGATTAGACAACCTGGTAGTACCAGTCTGACCACCAGTATCAATTACCTTCTTGCAATGATTACATGTACCTAGTACAACAGCTTCCCTCACATGTTTTTTGTTGCGTCTTACTTCAACATCCCTTTCAAATTCATCCCACACAGGTGACCTTGTTGTTCTAAGTATTTTCTTCAGAGAAGTTACCAATGGATCCTCATCAGCTTCTCTATTTTCATCATCTTTATTAGAGCCTGGCATGGTATCATCAGCTGGGTTCTCTTCTGGTTCTGGGTTCTCTTCTGGTTCTGGTAATGTCCTAGTGTCACTAGTACCATGTGTTGAGCCAATTGCTGAAGCTTGAACACTTTCACTTTGTGATTGTGAACCATCCATAAAAATGATGTCATTTGATTGAAATTGAGGCAAAGAGGTTGACTTTGAGGTTGCAACTGTCTTGCCCTTGCCTGGTTTTTTAAACATTTTTGCAATTGCCTATATTAAAATTAAACACAGAGTAAGTTACCAAATAAATGAAAAAAGCATTCATAACTATCAACAGTAAATACTAAAAAGCATTCATCTCAAACTGAGTAATTAAGATCAAATACAATACAGTTCAAGAACATTCTTTACCAACCAGCTTCAATTTCAATTTAAGTTACAACCTAACTTGCCTATATCAGAGATTCAGAATCATAATTCCAAGAGAATAACAACTACTTATGATACCTGATAGAGTAGAAACCTTCTTCAGAGCCTTTTGCTTGTCTTTGTTGTCATGTAAATCCAATGTCAAAATTAACTTCTGTTTAACACCCAAAAGCCAAAAGATAGAAATCAGATTCTTCACATAAAGAAAGTAAAACAGAATACTGCAAGTGTAAACAGATCAATTCAATCAAACCACCTTATAAACCATCTCAAAAATAGATCAATTCAGTCAAACCTTAAACTAATAACTATCAATATTGAGTTATTCTTCAACCTCAATGCCTCATATTCTTATTTAAGTTAAACCCATCTCAAATCTTTCTCTAATTTCATCCATACATGTAAGTCATATCAAACCCTAATTTTTGGTTGCAAGACAGAAACCCTAATTTCATGACAATCGAACACAAAAATCGAACACGGAAATAGAAGAGAATTAGTACCTGATTGAGCGGGTGAGTGATTGATAAACAACTGAGTGAGTGATTGATCGAGAGAGTGATCAGCTGACGGACTGAACTGAGAACTGAGAAGAGAGACTCGACTATTCTGAGAAGAGAACTGAAAAAAAGAAAAGGAACTGAAGAAAAGAAAAGGAAAGAAGAGTCGAGAGACTCGACTGATAATATTAGATGGTATGGAATTAGAAAATTACAAGTATATCCCTAATTCTATCGGATATCGGATATTAACGTAACGGATGGAGCCTAATCCGATATAGATAGGTTAAGGAAGAAATATCCGATAAATATCCGTATCCGATATCCGATATCCGATATAACGGATAAATTCCTATAGGATCTCGAATAATCGGAAACGGATTCCGATATCGGACATATATTGACAGGCCTATTTGTGTCTATCTAAACTATCTTAAAAGTCTATTTAGGTTGTTAGAGGAAATATTCTTCAAAATCTCGTTGATCTTTAAAAGATTCTTGAGAAGTCTTGTTTAGTTCTCTTGCTATCTACCGCTAGCATTTCATTAATTAAATTGTTTCTCATTACAAATATATTTGCCTTCAGCAACACAATTATCATAACTTTATTTTAGTTTTTTAACATGGAGAAAAAAATGAGAGGAGCCAGGTCACGGCTTTTGTTAAAGCTATTTTACATATGAGGCAATTGTTGCAGCGTTACCCAATTCAGTGCAGAAAAAAACCAAAAGAAAATGACACAGAAGGAAGAAATCATAACCGTAGAACCCCCAAAAAATAAAATACCAGTGTCGCTGGACTTGGTGGAGGAGAAGAAGAGCAAACTTGGGGTTATAAAGCTTAATGCAAACTCGATACCCTTTTTTTCTTCCATCGATCACCATAACAACAATAACAGCACCAATACTATTTGTCCATCTCACAAACACCTCAGCTCTTTTATCATATCTTCAACATCCCAGTGATATCCAATAAAGCTCCAAATATCTTCACAAAAATAATCATCATGATTATGATCAATCACCCATGGAAATAACAGCATCCCGATCAACCCTTCATGATGTTATTAGCTTCTTAAGAATCTTCACTCTCATCAAAACTGCCCATACCATTCATGGATGGAGAAAAACCAATAACGGTTGGCGTGTGAACAGAAGATGGAAAAGATATATCTAATCTTCCGTCGGTTAAATTTGAATCTAGCCGTAAACAATCTTCAAACAAGTTACGGCTAGGAGGCCTTCGTTTTTCTAGCCGTAAACCGCAAGAGACTACATGTACGGTTGGAAAGTTAGTTTCGTTCCTAGCCGTAATCAAAATCTTAATCTAATCTAGTTTAAAATCAGTAATCCTATCTAAATCAAAATCGGTAATGTGACTTAACGATTATCTAACTTAATTACATAATTATCACTAATAAAACGAGGATAATTTAGTTATTATGAAAAATAATTGGATATGGGGTTTTTGAAATTACTAGCTAGTAACCCCTTTTTGTTCTATTAGTAAAGCCCCTCTATTGGAATGTGACGCCCAATAGGTTTCAAAAAAAAATCATAACTATACCGATTTTGGACACGTAAACGAAGATGAAATGATTAGTTAATAAGTATAAATGCTTCAAAAAAAAAAAAAAAAGTAAATAAGTATAAAAAAAAAGGATACAAACTGTGTACCAATCCACAGTCTCAAGGCTGATTTAACTCATGCATCCAATTCCCTTCTATCATAGATGATTTCTCAAAAGCCTATAGTTCTTTTTGAAACAAAAAAAGAAGATAAAGTTTGATAGCCTTTTTCTTACAAAAAAAAACGATATGTGCAAAAAAAAGATGTATGCATTCCTGTTTTTTCGTCGGCCTCCACTGTTATAGCAGTCATCTAGTATGAGTGTTGCTGACAATTTCAGTTGATGGTGTATAAATAAATTGAACTCTAAATTGCTTCATTTATCGTCGTCTTCTTTTCTTTCCCCTTTTTCTCATTCTTTATTTGTTCCACCCATAGTCTGAATGCAAATCGGTGTTCACTCATGCTTCCGGCAGGTATTCCTCGCACCCTATCCCAAAACTGACTGCTTCTTAATGGTCCCGAACTAGAATGCCTTCTAAAAGATTCTAATGAACTCCTGTCAAAACCTGGTGAACTAGTGAATATGTCTGATACAGATAACGGCCTTGTCATTTCTTGAGAAGAATCAAAATCATAACGATCATTCTATAATCAGCTCGTGAAGAAGGTTCTGGAGGTAGATCAGAACCAGTACTAGTTCTAGTATCAATTCTTAGAAGAGTTAAATCCCCTTGGCTAGAACTTTCCGATACTACTACATTGCTTTCATCACATTCATTACATACTAACTCTAGGGCTTGTAAAAGGACGGTTAGATACCTCTGGTTGTATACACATTGAAGCTATCGAGGCTGCTTTGGCGACACTGTCGAATGAAACAGACCCGATAGATGGATCGATGATCATTTCTGAGCTTTCCGAATTACTGAGGAAGTGAGAAGCGGACGCGCCCAAGTAACCAAATTCTCTTGGCCTTGTGGTCGTGACATGTCTACAGGTTCCCTTCCTGTCAGAAGCTCGAGAAGAACTACACCGTAACTATAAACATCACTCTTGACAAGAAGATGACCCGTCATTGCATATACTGGAGCTACATACCGGAAAAGGGGAATTGCTTTCCACATGAAGAACCATAAGAACCTTTAACTTTGTCGGGGATCCAAAAAGAAGTAGATTTACCATAATTCTCGTCACATTTGTCGGGGATCCTAAAAGAAGTAGATCCAAAAAAATTATGAAGAAGGGGAATTACAGTCTATTCTATGTTAGATTTGGTTTGGAAAAAAAACTCACTTCGGTACCAAAAGAACCAAATGGAGAGCCATTTAAGAGGATGGAAAATGTGGTTGTAGAGTAACAAAAATGAACCCAGTTGCACGATTTTTCTTTGAAACCAATCTTCCTTAGAATAGACTGTAAATGTGTCCAATTAATCCTATCAAACGCCTTCTCAAGATCTATTTTGCAAATGATGCCAGGTGTCTTGTCTTTGGTCTTAAAATCCAGCAGTTCATTAGCAATTAGTATGCTATCATGTATTTGCCTCCCATCGACATAAGCAAATTGTGTTTCAGAAATGATCTTAGATATTAAGAGTTGTAATCGACTTGCAAGAACTTTAGAAATGATCTTATACATGCTGGTGAGAAGACTAATGGGTCTAAGATCCAAAACACTTTCCACATGATTCTTTTTTGGTACCAAAGAAATGAAAGTAGCATTATGCAGAGAATTTATCTTACCTTGGGAGTTGAATTCTTAAATGTTTTCCATGACATCTTCTTTTAAGGAAAGGACAACACTTCTTAAAGAAGATAATAGGATAGCCATCAGGATCCCGGGATTTTACAGCGACAAGCTCATTAATAGCATCAATGATGTCTTCTTCACTAATATCTCTCTCAATGAATGTAGCTTCACTTTCTGAAATGTGCTCAAACTCCAGATCATCTATAGTAGGTCTGTTGAAGCAATCCTCCTTAATGAAGTGTTCCTATCTCCTTCCTTTAGCCATTGAACTTGGGAGTTCTGTCTAATAGATCTCTCCAACATGATTGAGACTTGTTCATATTCCATTTTAGATTTGAGCCTAAGAGCCTTTTGATCCTCATTAGCTCTTTGTCTTTCTCCTAATCTTATCTATTCCATTTACTTGGGATTTTTTTTCAAGGCTTCAAATTTGAACCATAGAGTAGAGCTAGGAGAACCATAGAATGTAAGTGAATTCCACCAGGCTGGTACCTTTTCAATGAAACCTGGAACAAGAAACCACATAGTCTCAAACCTAAAAGGAGCCAGACCCCATGAAGAATCAACTGTATCAAGAAGTAGAGGCAAATGATCTGAAATAGGTTTTGACAGAGCTGTTTGAATAGAAAGAGGGAACTTGTGCTCGAAGTCTGATGTAAATAAATTTTTATCAAGCCTACACAGTACCGTATTATCTTCACCACTAGGACATGTGAATCTGGCCCCTTTGAGTGGAAGATCAATCAACTCATGAAATCATTAATCAAGCATACTTTGAGATGTCCTTTTGCAAGTTTTCTTTTCTTCACACCTTCTAACAACGTTAAAGTTAGCACCTAGTGAAAAATTATAGAGTATAACTAGGAGAACCAGTTCAAGCATACTTTGGATAATTACCTAGTGAAAAATTATCGGCATTTAGAGGAAAAGCCGATATTTGATGTTTAGGCCACATTCCTCTAACTGCCGATAATTCCTCCCATAAGTCATCCCTTAGAGAGTAATGATTAGGGCCATAAACCTTTGTAAAACAGCAAGGAAATCCATCATTCTTGAAAAATCCTTGTATGGTTAATGAGTAAACACCGTCAAACGCAGACAGAACTTCAAAGACATCAAGCATACCAACAGACCTACCAATCGAATTTTAAGCAACCCAACCAAAATTACTAGAACCACATATTTGCAAGATATCTCTTTTAGTGCAATTTTCTAGCATTGTCTCTTGTAAAAACACTACTGATGCTTTGGATGATTTAATAAGATTTTATACAATAAAGATAAAACTTTAATATTCATTGAGAAGATCTTGTACCCTTACCTCTAGTAGACCTAGGAGAATGATTTGTAACATTCTTCACAAAGGAGACGCCTAGCCTCTTATATTTCCTGAGAAGCTTTTTTGGAATAACAGGCTTCTGTGCTGGATAGTTGAAACCCGGTGGAATATCTTCTTCTTCTTCAACTTCTTCTTGGAAATTTTGCGGAATGTTCGTCACCGATTCTTCATCATCATCACCATAAGAAACATGAATTGGTGTTAAATACGAATCATACATCTGCTCTTGTGAAGAATTATTTGGGATCCACTCCACATCATTAATATTACTGTAGATGTAGAAAATCCTACAACTACATCCAACAATCCACATGAACTTGTAGCAAACAAAAGTAAGTAAAAGACTCATAAGAACACAAGATATACGTGGTTCGGCTTGATTACCTACGTCCACGGGGGTGAAAGGTTGATCTTATTACTTCACACAAGGATACAAGCTCTGATTCACTCTACAATACTCTCTCTATATGCTCTCACTCACTTACAGATTGGTTGCCTTCCTTCTTAACAAATCTCTCTATTTATAGGCTAACACGCTCATACAACAAAGTTACAATATAAGTCATAGTTCATCCTACTTGATGATCTTGTCGGGTGATGAGTAATGCTCCTTCCGATGTTTATTACCCGATCCTGATATGATCCCGATGAATGTGGTTCTCAGTATGCTTCTTTCCGATATTGATGTCTTGGTACCCTTTGACCCGACGTCGCCCTCTCTCCCGACCTGAACTGATACCTTTATTCCCTGGCCCCCACTTTGACTGAGTTCTTCTGCTCTGCCCAGTGCTTTGTCAGTGTACTTATCATCCTGGTTCCCGATGAGTATCTTTCCATCAAGTCCGAGTATCTTCTTTACACGTGTTTGTTCCACGAGCGCTTGGTTGGTATATATTTCTTTATGCTTGAGGATGATTCGGTGCTGTGCATCGTTCTTTCTTCAGTGCGTCATGGCTCGAGATTTCTCCACCTAGATATGTCATTTATTTACACCTACATTTATGCCCCGTCTTTTGCTCGTGTGCCCGACACGAGGAGAAGAAACTGCTTCGTCTCCCACGACTCTAGTCATGCCGCGTTTTCCGGTTTAGCTGCCCCCCCCCCCCCATTACATCGACCTTTATTACCCGTTACCTCTTCTGCCGGTTGTAACCGTCTGGACTATAAATGCAAGTGGCAAGTCCTTGGTTCTTTCTTCACTTATTCTATTTTCTTAAGATCAGGCATTATCTACTTCTCCGCCTCTTCAACTCTTCATCACTCCCTCATCTTTTTTCCTTAGCTTCCTTATTTTTGTTTTGCTGCTGCTGACCTCGTCCTCTGTTGTTCTTCACCGCTTTTCCTGTCTCCGTTCTTCGAACCCTAGTTATTTTCTAATGGCTTCCTCAACTTCATCCATGACTTAAAAAAGGTGTGTAAGTTATACTTTTTCTGATGAAGATAACGTCCCTTTAGATGTGTTGTTTATCGTTGATAGCCCTTCCCACCATGATCGTCGTGCTCTTGATTCGCTTTTTTTCTGATGATTCTTCTCTTTTTATGTGTAGGACTGAGAAGAAAACCTATAAGTACACCAATCTTACTGATGCTCAGTTTATAGACCAATTGAAGGAAGAGTATAGCCCCCATGAATATGATTTGGAACTGTTGGCTGGTAAGAAGGGTCAACTGAGAAGGGAGTTGGTTGATGGTTTCTCCCATTCTCCTAAGGCGACCATTATCACCAAAGGACATCTTGAGCTTGGGTTGCGATTCCCTTTCTATGATCCGATTCGTCCTTTTTCCTACGAGGTTCTGTCTTATCTCCATCCTTCTCGGGCCTTGACTCAGTGGAACGGGAACACCTTTTGCCTTATGGCTGAATGGGAGAGGCGAGGAAAGGGCGAGTGCTCCCCGACTTCTTGGTCGACCTACAGTCCTTCTGACGCGATCAAATATACTTCGGCTAGCTTCCTTTGGAATTATCGAAACGGGACTTCCTCTCTCGGCTCTTTGGCTGGTTTTGCTGTCAGTCCTCATCGTCTCGAGGTTCCCACTGGTGGTTTTGAGAAATTGAAGTTAGATGAAGATCCCGAGGGTAGCACCAATACTAATAAGCATGCCCGACACACCAGTGATTATGTCTGGGATCGGGTTCCTCTTGCTATCCGTGGTCCTATTTTTAGTGGAAAATTTCCCCCTCCTGACTTTCCTGCCGAGCCCTATCAGTTCTGGGTGGTTAATGCTGATCAGGTAAGGATTTTGTCCTCTTGCTCTCCTCGATTTTATTATCTTAACGATATCGGGTACACAGAAAAGTTTTTTTAATTGTTTCATTCTTTTGTAGCCCAAATCTCAGGGTAATCAGCCTAAGGCTCAAAGTAATCAGTCGAAGGCTCCAAACACTCGAAAGAGAGGCTCCAGTACCAGGATTGAGGAGGAGACAGTGAAGGTAACAAATACACTGCTATGTTCTCAGTACATGTACTTGCCCCTGTTTGTTGCCTTAAATGGATCTGACAAATTTGTGTTTGCAGAAATCCAAGACTGGTGAAGAAGGTGTGGAGAGCTCATCTGGGAAGGATAGTGAGGATCTTAATGACCGGTTGCCTTTATCCCAATTTGTACCCAAAAAGTTGGTGAAGAATAAGGATTCTGACGTCTCATCTACCGTTGTAGGTGATCGATATGGTGGTGAAGGAGCTACGGGGGAGAAGACCACTCCGAAGAAAAATATGACCCCGTCCTCTAAAGCCTCCACTGCTGGCAAATGAGTTGTGCTTTCTGGTACTAATATGGTTGTGGTGATGTCTGATGATGATGACGATGATGAGTTCTTCGGTTCTGATGACGAGGCCGACTTGTCGGGTGGAGAGGAGCCGAAGGAACCCGAGATTCCTGCCCCCGAGGATAATACCTCTACCCGAAATGAGCTGGTGAACAAGAATCCTCCCCACGATGGGACAGTCAGGAATTCTTTCTTTACTTTCTCGGGTCCCGTGTGTGATTCCTTGGGTGCTCTTACTTCTCCTAGCTTCAGTTCCCTCTTTGCTGCCGAGATGCTGAAGGCCGTGCCCTTGTATGGTTCCGCTATGAGGGATTCCCTCAATTCCATGGTGAATCGTCCTGTTTTGAGTGTGTAGTTAACTTTGGTGCGTTTCCTTTTATTAGTGACTTAACTTGAATTGATCCCTTTAGGCCGCGAACCAGAGGCTTCTTGAAGCTGCTCTTCATGAAAGGGATTTGGCGGATATGGCTTATCTTCGGGTGCAACTTCATGGGGAGAAGGAGCGTGTCTGAGGACTCGAGAGGCGGCTGGCTGATGCAAAAGGTATTTTTTTGAAACCTTGTCATTATTGATTGATGATGTAGTGCCAATATCCTGAGTCTAGTATTGTTTTCTTAGCCGAGATATCTAGTTTAGATCGAGACTCCGTTTCTGAGTACCGCACTATGTCCAAGAAGTTGAGCATTGAAAAAGAGCACGTCGTTACCCTTCAACAGAAGATATTCAACAAGGATGATAAGATTGACGGTCATGCCGGCGAGATTGAAAGTCTTCAGTCCGAGCTTCTTCGCTATCAAAAATTTGAGTATGTACCCGAAGAAATAGACAATCTCCGAGACGAACTATCTCGGATGCAAAGAGTTGCGGGTGATAGGAAGTTGTTGATCGATTCCTTAAAAAGTCAGTGTAGTAGTTTGAGGCATCAGAATCTGGATCTCCATGCTGATCGTAAGCGTTTGTCTAAATTAAGGGATGATGCCGAGAGGTATGTTCAGAAGTTAGGGGAGATGCTTCTCGGGCTTGACCAAGTATCACGGGATTCGGAGTGGACTCGGGCCCAATTATCGGATCTTCAATCAGCACACGATCGGCAGAAAACCGCTTGGGGTAAACATAAGCAATATTGTCCCACTAATGAGTTCAACGAGTTGTTATCATAGATGTCTGTTCTTGAAATCAACCTCTCTAAATCCGAAGAAACTTTAAAATTATTTTTGCCCGTGCTTTCAGGTCTTTGTGCATGCCTTTTGTTTTCCGATATGTCTCCTTGCTTTTTTGTATTGTGGTCTTGTGTATTAATCGTATGGTTACCTTTATCCCTGCAACTGAGCAAGGAAAGGTCAGATCCTTGGAGGAAGAGGTTGTCCAGCTGAAGAGCAATGAGGCTCAATTAAATGCATAGATCGCCACTGCGGATGATGCTACTGCCGAGTTAACCCGTCAACTGGCTGAAGCGAAAGAGAAGTATGAAGCCGAGCTTGCTGCGAAGATCAAGGAAGGGGTGAAGGAGTTCATCAAGAAGAATAGGGCCTGGTTGCCGCCAAGAATTTGAGCTCGGGATCGATCCCTTTGAACGAATAATTCATGCCTTTTGTAGTGCTGCGCCACTATTTTTCCCCTTGTGTCGGGTTGTAATTTTCTTTCGCTTGAACACCTATAGTTTTTGGATAACTTATTTCATGGGGTGCTGCATCACCAATCGGTTTTGTTATTCCGAAGTTTATTACTCTTTGACAATGTCTTTCATCTGTTCATATTATGCTTGGTAGTTCATAACCGGTAGCCTTTCAATTTTCTGCATTTCATATCAACATTTGCAAGTTAGTAGAAATTCAGATTCCGTCCAACACACTCAACAGGGAGGGTCATCGTGCCCAATACCATGTACCGACTGAGGTAACTCATCATTGGTGTTGTGACCCAATGGAAGTGTATTAGGTCATTCCTAGATTCTATGTCTTGATTACCCCAGGTTAGTTATCAATCAACTATCCCTGGCAAGTGAAACTGGTCACTTGCGATGGGAGAAATGTTGTATGCTGGGCTACCAAGTACTCATGCCTTGGTAACCGGTTACTGGCTTCTAACCACCATAACCCTTAGACTACCTCGGCACTTGCACACTGCCGTCGCCCCGAGTTCGAATGACCATTAGTCACATATGTCATAATCCTTTCTATCTCTCATGGATATTTGAAGGATTCGAATGACAGAGTATCATACCTCCCTATACACCTCTCATGGGTGGTATAGTTTCAAATGACGTGCATTCCGTTGCCTTGGTTCTGGAGTCCTATCAGGATTTAATATCTTGTACGCTCCTTCTCCTACTTTTGATACGATGGTATATGGCCCACCCCATCTGGCTGCTAATTTTCCGCCCTTCTTATCACGTTCATAGCTGGGAAGTTCCTTTATCACCAATTGTCCCGGGTGGAATTCTCTCGGGCGGACCCTTTTGTTGTACTCGTGTTGTAACCGCCTATGATAATTTTCCATCTTTTGCAGAGCCATTTCTCTGGTTTCCTATAAATCATCAATCTTGGCCAAGATCAAATATGACAATAGATTTCACCTCCATGCTTCCTGTTAGAGCATTGCTCGGTTGAACCCACCAAGCGTTCGTATGTCAAGTGTAGTTGTCATATTTTAGTGAATAAAAACTCATTTAAAGAGTCGCTTGATTATTTACTAGAGTCAACTTCGTATAGGTTAGCTAGAAAGTTACTAGGATATGAGACTTACAAGTATTACGTGAAGACTTGAAAAATGTGAAGAAGTAAATAACTACAACGACGACATCATCCTTCCACTTGAGGTTAGTAATATTTGACTTGAACTGTTTCATTCCTAATGTATCTTTCAAGTCGTGCATATTGAAAACATAACTGCGAAGCTGTGAATGATTATACTCTAGTTAGACATAGTATTAAGGAATTACAATACGAAGTATAACGTCTATCTTTTGAACTTCGTATATAAGACATCGACATAATCGTATGAATGCTATTGTGATTATGTATGGGTATGGGTGAAGATTCCATCCTAGTAAACAATGTTTTACATTCGTTTAAAGGAAGTACATTCATAAACTTGTTTTGTGAATCGAAAGGGAAATCGCTAGGCTTATTGGTATTGTTATTCATTGCAAATCTTTGGATTACCAATATATGTGTTTAATATAACCGCTCATAACTTGTTTATGTATCTTGGTAAAACTATTCACAATGCCTGACTTTTGTATTGGTATGAATTTTATTAGTGAAACCGATCTTAAGTAATCACCTGAGATGGTATGATCGATATGTTGTAATTGGTATGATCAACTCTAGACATTGGGGAACCGATCCTAGTAAGAGGTGCAACCAATCACAAGGGGAATCGATCCTTGTAAGAGGTACAACAAGTTTTTAGTAATTGGGGAACCGATCCTAGTACCCACATGGAGGTAGAACCGAAGCTTAATGTTTTGGTAGAACCGTAAACCCATTAATGGTGATTTGATAGGATAATCAATCACATAGTTCTTGGAAGTCAGATGTATAATTTCTAAACTCGTTTGGAAGTGTGGCAAATCGGCTCCAAGATGGTAAATATGAAAAAGGATTTACCAAGTAAAGATGTCGACATACTTTGAACACGTGCAGTAATTCTTACGTTTTATTGTTCAAAGATATTCCTTAATAACTAAAGGAGAATCCCGGATCGAAAAAATTTGAGAATCTTTTAATTAAGGTTTTTAGTTTTATATGCTTTTAATTTCCAGCAATTAAAATGCATATCTTTAGAAAATAAAAATTGGTAATGTGCATTTACTAATTGGAGATTTTCTACTGAAATTTCTATCAATATTTGGACAGAGCATTTCCAGGAATTATGAAAACCGAATTTGGAAATATATTGCAAATCTTAAGAATATTTTCGGTATTGGAAATTCCTTGGTGTCCAAACTTCATTGGTCTATAAATATTGAAGTTTGCATTTCGAGCAAACTAATCCTCAGAGCCAGCAAAACTACCTAGTTGTATTGTTACTGGTGGAGCCGTCTATTCGGAAAGGAAAGTACCCTAATTAGGCGAAATCTCTTACGACCGCTCGTTTTAAAGACTTCTTTGGGAATCGGAAGCTCTACGAGTACCGTTGGTGGGAAACTAGATAATTGCAGTTTATTATTAGTTTTCGATTGATTTGATTGAATAACGGTTGTTGAACTTTGATTGCGCCTAGTTTGTTTATGCTTGAGAATCTTCTCTTCTGATATAAGATTCACTCAAACTAGATCGAAGTTTCGACGGGGATCTTTAGACTGTTTGTAGATCTAAAGACGTCTTGTGATAATCCATTGTTAACAAACTTTGTTATGTGTGTGATTGATCACAAGAGATTCAAGTTGATTGTGTGCAAGTGTTTATTGAAGATCTAAGAAGATTTGAAGACAAAGAAGATTGCTTGTTTGAGTTCATAATCTTTGGTGTAGACAAAACTTGATCGGCTGGGGATCCAACTATAATCGGTTTATCTTTGTGATAACCTTGATTGATTAGTTGAGTAGATCGGCATCAATACGTTTCTTTGTAATTAAGAGTATTGATTGCATAGTCTAAACAATTACATTGGTAGTTGTTAAAAGATTGATCTAAGAACCTGACAAAGGAGTTTATTGGGATAAACGGAAGAGCCTTTTGTCAAACTCATATCACTTGTTTGAAAAGAGTTGTTACCGAACAGATTTGTTGTTCCTTTACTGTTTGGAATACGAACCAAATGAATTGTTCCAAGTGCGTGACTTATTGCAAGTTGGAGGCGCAGGGATACAGACGGAACTAGGTGAACTATAGGTTTAGTTTCTTGGTCTCAACTATACGAAGTTGGTTTAGATTTTGTATAGCGTCTTAATCCTTAGAGTATTCAATTCTGGACAAGGTCCCGGGGTTTTTCTGCATTTGCGGTTTCCTCGTTAACAAAATCTTGCTGTGTCTTTTACTTTTCTATTTCCGCAATTATAATTGTTTTTATTATAATTAGAAGTAAAATACACAAACGTTAATTCCTAATTACTTGATAGCAATCCTATTGTGCTTTGTTAAGTCCGAACCTATTATCAAGTAATCATACTTCGTTGTTGTATTGTCTCAATCTTGTATCCATATTCAATCACACAAGTTATCTTGTTGTCGTATTGTCTCGATCTCGTATCCATGGATGATCACACGAAGTGTGAACCGATTAGTTGTATTGTCTCGACTCAGTCCATAGACAATCACTTTCGGAGAAAGGACTTATAGGTGGAAAAGTTTTAGATTGAGGTATATTTGGGTACCCTCGTCTTTTCACTTCCGTTCTCGTGGTAGGTATCATCTCCTCGGTGGGAAGAATTGCCTCAGTCCCGTATGTAAGCATGAAGGATGAAAGATCCGTAGCTTCCCTTCGGGTGGTTCGATAGGCCCATAATACGTTGTATAACTCTTCGCATCATTTGCCATGCATATTCCCCATCCAACTTCTTTTTTAGATTATCTGTTATTGTCTTGTTGGTGATCTCGTCATGCCCATTACTTTGTGGGTAAATGGGTGTAGCTTTTCTTTTTCTGATGTTATAGGTGTTGAACAACAAATCTATATTCTTCCCTTGTAGTTGTTTCCCGTTTTCCGAGACAATAGCTGCTGGAATGCCGAAGCGCGCGAAAAATAATATGCTTAAAGATGAACTTGAATACGTCCTTGTCCCGAATATGTCTCAAGGATGCATCTTCGACCCATTTAGTAAAATAATTTGTCGCGACTATTAAGTACTTTCTTTGTCCCGACCCAACGTGGAGTGGTCCTACAATATCGATGCCCCACTAGGCGAAGGGCCACGGGCTCACTACCGATTTTAGCAAAACTGATGGTGCATGTATCTTCTTCCCACCTTCTGGCATTCGTCACAAATTAATGCCATATGTTTTGCATCCTCATTCATATAAGGCCAGAAGTATCCCATTGTCTTGGCTCTGGCCGATAAGCTTCGACCCGAGCTATGATTCCCTGCACCCCCATAATGTAGTTCGTTTAGGATTGAGTGCCCTTCTTCTTTGCTCAAACATCTTAGCAATGGTCCCAGGTATGATCTCCTATACAGGATGCCCTCTCGTAGCTTGTATCCTGCTGCCTTGCTTTTAATCTTGTTAGCCTCAGCTCGTCCTTTTGGTAATTCTCCCGACTCAGGGTATTGGTGGATAGGTTTTCTCCAATCTCCTACTTCGTATCTATCGGCTGTAGCGTTTACCATTTGTACTTCCACGTCCCCTTCTTCGGGTATAGACGGCATCAATACCCTCCCAATTTTTAAGGCTTCTACAACTGGATCTGTTGTCATGGAGGCGATGTAGGCTGCCGCATCCGCATGTCGGTTGTCCTTTCTGCATATGTGTCAGAACTTAATGGTTGGGATCTGATCGATATCGAACTTCGCTAGCTCCCAATATTTCTGAAGTATCGGTTCGTGAATAGCATATTCTCCTTTAATTTGTCGAACCACCAATTGTGAGTCACTGGTTAGTCTTACCTCCTGAAGCTCTAGTTCCACGATGAGTCGTAGAGCATGTATTACCGCTTCATACTCAGTGACATTGTTTTTTGCTTTGAACTCGAGCCTAAACGAGTAGACTATTTTCTTTCCTTTCGGCGTTGTGAAGACCAATCCTATTCCCGATCCATCTTTGTGTGATGACCCATCAGTGAATACTTCCCATTGCGTCGGGCTGCAGGTCTCAAGAAGGTCGGGTGGATCGTCCCTATCTTCCTCCATGCCCGGGATATCTTCTACTTCTTCCTCCTCACCTAGGGGAAAATCAGCAAGGAAATCCGCTACCGCATGTGCTTTCACGGTCGTTCTCATTTCATAAATGATATTAAACTGATTAATCTGAGTACTCCACTTGGATATTCGTCCCGATCTCGCTGCACTATCAAGTACCTATTCAATAAAGGATTTTGTGAGCACCCTAATCCTGTGGGTTTGAAAATATGTCCGCAATTTTTGTGTTGCAAATACCAGCGCGAGTATTAATTGTTCAATTATGGTGTAGTCCTTCTCTGCTGGATTCATGGTTTTACTGATGAAGTAGATTGGTTTTATTTCTACTCCGTCATTCTTGACCAACACTGCACTAATAGCACAGGTTGTAGCTCCGAGATACAAAGTAAGCACTTCTTCGGGCTCGGGTCTTTGTAACATAGGTAAACTCGCGAGATGTCACTTGATCTGTTGGAAGGCCTCCTCACATTCCTCGCTCCATTTGAACTTTTTTCCCTTTCTTAATGTTCCAAAAAAGTCCTTACACTTGTCTGATGATCGTGAGACGAATCGCCCCAATGCTGCCAGACTCCCGGTTAACTTTTGCACGTCTTTTACCGTTACCGGAGATGGCATCTCTAAAATGGCTCTGATTTTATCGGGATCTGCCTCTATCCCCTTAGTCGGCGCCAGAATGTAGATGTAGAAAATCCTACAACTACATCCAACAATCCACATGAACTTGTAGCAAACATAAGTAAGTAAGAGACTCATAAGAACACAAGATATAAGTGGTTCGGCTTGATTACCTACGTCCACGGGGTGAAAGGTTGATCTTATTACTTCACACAAGGATACAAGCTCTGATTCACTCTACAATACTCTCTCTATGTGCTCTCACTCACTTACAGATTGCTTGCCTTCCTTCTTGACAAAGCTCTCTATTTATAGGCTAACACGCTCATACAACAAAGTTACAATGTAATTCACAGTTCATCCTACTTGATGATCTTGTCGGGTGATGAGTAATGCTCCTTCCGATGTTTATTACCCGATCCTGATATGATCCCGATGAATGTGGTTCTCAGTATGCTTCTTTCCGATATTGATGTCTTGGTACCCTTTGACCCAACGTCGCCCTCTCTCCTGATCTGAACTGATACCTTTATTCCCTGGCCCCCACTTTGACTGAGTTCTTCTGCTTTTCCCACGTGCTTCACCAGTGTACTTATCATCCTGGTTCCCGATGAGTATCTTTCCATCACGTCCGAGTATCTTATTTACACGTGTTTGTTCCACGAGTGCTTGGTTGGTATCTCTTTCTTTGTGCTTGGGTTGTAGAGGATGATTCGGTGTTGTGCATCGTTCTTTCTTCAGTGCGTCATGGTTCGAGATTGCTCCACCTAGATCTGTCATTTATTTACACCTACATTTACCATTCGAATCATCAGAAGAAGTTTCAGCAAATAAAGATTCTAGTAAAAAAATTGCGGGTTAAACGTGGTTCTCTATTAACAATATTTTTGGTGAAAACAAAACTTCAGTGACAGGGACATCTTCAAGAAATGCACGACTTCTTATCAATAGGACCGTCCTTTGTTAACCTAATTTCCAACAACTTCCTTGATAATGAAATATTGCAATTGAAATTAATTCCTGATTGAATACCAATGTTTAGAAGTCTCTCAGTTTCTGGATTTAACCAAAAATTGAAAGAAGAGGGATGGGGGTGTAAGGATAAAGGGGATTGGGGAGAAATGGAGATGGAAAAAAAGAGGGGCCTAAAATTGAAGGAAGGCAAGAATTGGTGATGGGGGAAGAGAAAGACATGAATTTGAATTTACGAATTGAGGAAGAAATTGATTGGGGACGAAAGTTGATAGCGGAGAGAAAGGAGATGAAGAAAAAATGATTCTGAAAAGAGAAGGAATCTCAGATATGGAAATTTTGAAAGCGGGTTTCGGTAATGGATCTGGGTTACAAGGGGTAGAGGGTGGGTACCGGTTGCTGATGAGATATCTGGGCTAAAAAGAGAACGGGCCGATGAGTGTTTTCTAGTCCAGACTTTTTTGGGTGGAATATGAGCCGACCCGAGATATTTTAAATTTGATTTGGTAGAGGGCCAAGAGGAAGATTGAGTTGAAGAGGCGACTCGACAGAAAATGAGGCATTGGGAATGAAAGAGTTGAGAGCACAATTTCTTTTCTTTTTTTGCCGTTCATTGCTAGTTTCATTAAACGGTAATATTGGGACCTGCGCCTTGAGATTTTCGGCATGATATTTCTCCAAAATCCTTGATATTGTCTTATAATTTATATAGCCCTCTGTCCGTAACTTGCTCTTTAAACTTTAAACAATAAACTCTGCAGTTTTATCTCTCCTTGAGTTTCTTTCAATGATATTAGAATCCCTATTGAGTTTCAGGATACACTCAGAGACGGTATACTAAGAGTTTTAGTAAGTTCAATCACAAGGTTGCAATAGTTATCCTCAGAAATGAAGAAATCAACTACAACAAAAAGAACAAAGAATGACAATTGCAGTCCTCATAATTGGTGTTTCTGTGTAGCTTCTTCTCTGAATATTAACTCTGACATTATACCTACCGGAAGAGCCTGGGGACTGATTTCTTTGGTACCTTTCCCTCCAACTTTAGCCTTCTATAAGCTTCCCTGATGTGGCAAGGCCTGATGGGTCCAGTCTCCCCTCTTTCTGTCATAACCATCCTACCTGTCCATCAGTAATCTAATATGAGTTATAGATGACATAAAGATTCAGTTGCTAACCACGACACTCAAGATGCTAACCACCAAACAAATTCAACCATAAATGCCAAGGGGATAGGAGCGGATGGCAATCTCCTCCAACCTGATGGTCTCCACCCCATCTGACCCAATCCATATGGGAGACTCCATCAAACAAACAAAAAGAAACATATGGGAGACGTACAAGTACAGGTATGTTCACACCACCAACACTAATTAAACGTGTATCTTTATACATTATATGCTATGACAAAGCTACGGATGCATCGAGCCATCACAACCTAGCAAGAGAGAACATTCAGGGCAGGCAGAAACCTGTATGCCACCAACTCCACTTCTATCCCAGCATACAACCTATTGCATAATAAAGAAACTCCTGACTAGAGTCAGGATGCTATAAAACACGTAAATCTACTGGTCATCAATTGAGTTGTGGAGTTCGGTTAGAATGCAAAGCTCTTTATCCTATTACCTAAAAGAGAGAGGTCATCTAGGTACAAGTGAATTTACAGACAATATTTAGATTCATAGACAGTAGAAACACTGCAGCACTAGCAACAAAAGAAACCGTTTACTTGCCTGTTTCAACTAGCTCTCCAACAAACATCTTGGCTATCCCCGATACAACAATTGTCATTGGTACTGAGATCTTTGGAGTTCCGATGATGCTTGCTAAGAGCTGAACAAAACATAGAATCGATAATTGTTCAAACTTCAAAGGCCTAAAGAAATCCAAAACCAAATGTAGTGCATAAAAAATAATATACACACACCTTTTTCATGTTAGCTTTCTGAAACCCTGACCTTCTGAAGGACTCGTATCTACTCATCTGTTCATCTGTCAACTGCGACAAAATTTCCCTGGAGAGAAGAATTTCATTAATTTTAAATAACCGAAATTGAATATACAAGCATCATGCCATATGCTTCAAAAAAAAAAAAATCATGCCATAACATCTACTGGTCAACTCTTTACAGGTTTTCCATTCTTTTCTGCAGGAAATGCTAGTTTAGGCAGATAACTGTCAACAAATTGTAGCTCAATAGTTCACGTACATACAGCATGTGTTTGATAGGTTACTCCACAGCACAATAATCATAAGCTCTATACTTACAAGTTATAAGAAACAAAATTTCCTAATATGCATTGAAGTTATCCGGTTGCAGTGAGAATGTCCAAATTCATCAAAAGAATACTTCAAAAGATTTCACTATACTTTATCTCAGATAACAGACCAACATTCATAGAAATTGCCCTAGACTAAACAATGTTAGAATGAGAACTTTAAGAGCCCATAGCCCCATATGCTTTAACAAAAGAAGAGCAAAATAAATTCACTCGTATCTCTAGTACAAAGAGAATCTAAACTCAATCCAACTCTCTAAATATCGAAATTTCTATGTATCGATGTAAAGATCTTAAGCATTATAAGGCAATAAACCTCCTAGTAGACAATGCACAATTCAATTCCAATGGGTCTTTCCAACTATCTAATATCATATCGAGGTGTGTGTAAACCCTAGCTAGTAAACAATTCATAATTCAATTTCGAATGGGAATTACCACAATTCACTGATTCAGATTACTTAGCATAATCTAAAATCACAAATCATCAAAAACAAAATCAAAGGGTTAAGTAATTACTGCATTTTAGCCATCTTTGCAGGATCACCAGTAGGTGTAAACTTAACAAGATCAACATCCATATTCTCATCCTCTTCTTCATCTTCATCTTCTTTATTACTACTCTTTACAATTTTCCTCTTCTTATTACTCTGATTTGCGGTTGATGATGCTACATTAACATTATCAGTTCTTCTCAATTCATCATCACCACCACCACCACCACCATCAGCAATAACAACTTCTTTACCAGGTCGCCGATTTATTGTTGTTGTTGGGGTTTCCTCATCAAATTCATTGTCTCTATTTGGAGATTCAATTGATTTCTCTTTACCTTCTTCTTCTTCATCTTCTTCGTCGTAATCTTCGTCTAGCTCTAGTTTCACTGATTGACTATTATTATTTGCAGTAGTAGTATGATTTTCTTCTTCTTCTTCTTCATTGTTTTCGTCTTCATCTTCTTCAAAAGCAACTTCAAAGGGGTCTTTGGATGATTGTTTCATCTTCAATTATCGCTCAGAAACCCTAATTTACAGTTTGAAACAAAACAGCCCAATTCCAAGATTTCTAGCTTCTTCTTCTGAAAGAGTTTTTCAGGTTTTAAAGGTTCCAGCTAAAACGTTTACAACAAAGAATTTTGACAGTGATATACGCCCGTTCTGGATCGTATTTATATGTATAAGCAGACTCCGTGTTTGTTTGAAACTTCGAATATGATTCAATATCTGAATCTGACTAATCTAAGGGCGTATGAATTTTCTGACTCAACTGACTCGTCTGGATCAGGGTTATCTAAATCTGACTCATTGCATCTAAATCTGACTCGATATGTCTAACTCAAAAATTATTACTGTATTAAGTAAAGCGACAAAAACTTTTGAATCCGATCAAATATGTGCCCAACCAGTTAGGTACAAAATGATAGCCGACTCAAATAGCCCCGAATTAGATGTATAAACCGAATCAGATCTCGAATCAGACATAAAAGAAATAAAAATAAAAAAACTTTTAACTCACGCCAAGTCAATTCAGATCGCCAAGTCAATTCAGATCACGAGTCAGACCCAAACAAACAAGCAAATCTTGTTTGAATTTGATTCAAAATCCAAATCCAACTCCGAGCGAGTCAGATGCCGAGTCAGAATTATTTGTTTTTTTATTTTTCCAGATTCTGACTCGGTTCATACATCTATGTAACTGGATTACAAAGATCGCTAAAACTTTAATATTGAGTTAGTTAGGAAAACAAAAAAACTGGTACTACCCAATTTGGCTTGTTTAGCACAAAGTTTCTCTCCCAGTTTTGCTTGTTTGTGGTAAAATGCAGGACTCTAAAAGCCTCACAGCCTTTAAGTTTAGGTGAGCACAAACCATAACCAGAGTTCACAAGAGGTATTGAAAACTAAAAGAAAATTAGAAGCAACAAAAAAAAAAAAAAAAAAGGTAAAAATATAAGTGAATCAAGGATTACAAGCAAAGCCAAATCACTACTACACTACAATCTGCAAAATGATGAAGTTGGGGAGAACATAAAACATGACAATTTTTCTGAACTTCAATCCAATTTTCTTCTTGATTTTGTTTACATCTATATTTCTCTCGCTCTCTCTCATCAAAATCGAACTTTCAGATTTCTAGTCGTGTCTTCAGTCAATCTTAACAGAGGAGTAGATCTTCCTGACGAACCAGAAACATGCATAGAACCCTATTGTTCCAGTCAAGACGAAGAATGCATAGGAAACAATCAACATGTAGCCGAAATATAAGAAGGCCGACACCAATTTGGTTATTTCCAGCTTGGTAAAGAAGTAGAAGACTGAGTAGAGGAAGAGGTACACTGCGGATGAACCAGATGTCAAATAAGCCCTCCACCACCAATAGTAGTCTTCACTGCAGAGCTGGAAGTAACAGAGCACGATGGTTATCTCAGCACAAGTGATGAGAAGGATAACAAAGACGATGAACAGGAAACCGAAGATGTAGTAGAATTGGTTGAGCCATATTGATGTCAAGATGAAGAAAAGTTCAATGAAGACTGCACCAAATGGTAGTATTCCTCCAATAAGAACTGAAAAAACTGGCTTCATGTACCAAGCTTGCTCAGGTATTTGTCTTGGAATCTTGTTTGTCTTGACAGGGTCCTCAATTGCTGGCTTTTTGAATCCCAAGTAACTGCCAACAAAAACTAATGGAACAGATATGCCGAACCATAAGAAAACCAAGGCAAACATGGTACCGAATGGAACTGCACCTGACGATTGCTCTCCCCAGATAAGTGCATTCAGAACAAAGAAGATGGAGAAAAGTATCGCAGGGAACATGAATGCTGTTTTCAAAGTGTTCTTTTTCCATTCTGTGCCTTTGAACATTTTATATAAACGGGCTGAACAAAAACCTCCAAAGATACCCATGAAGACCCATAAGAGAACCATGGCAGTCATCAAGCCTCCTCGGTTGGATGGTGAAAGAAATCCTAGTAGCGCAAATATCATCGTCACAAGTGTCATTCCAAAAATCTGAACCCCGGTTCCAACGTACACACAGAGTAGGCCAGAATTAATAGGTGCCCTGAAGACATCACCATGCACAAGTTTCCATCCAGTTTCTTCCTGGGCCTCATCTTGGGTCTCCAACTGATTGTAGTTGGCGATATCTCTGTATAGAGTCCTCATCATAATCATAGCAACCATACCAGAAAGGAAGAGCACAATCATCAGTGAGTTGATAATGGAGAACCAGTGGATCTGATCATCGTTCATGAGGAGGTATGTATCCCAACGTGAAGCCCATTTGATATCACTAGCCTACAAAAACAAAACCCAAGTTAAAAGTGGAAAGAATTACAAATTTGAACGCAAAGGTGTGAAAAGATAAGTACCTGAAAAGAGACGTCATATGTGAATACGACTTCCTTATCTGCATCAACCTCCTGTGGAACTGTACTACCTTGAAGCATGACTTTGGTGGTTGGATTGCATGTAACTAATTGAGGGTTCTTCTCGTCCCAAACCTTGTATTCATGATTGATACTGTTTTGGGAATAGCCAGTAAGATAACAAAAAGCAGAATTAAACATCAAATAAAACTATAATGCTGCTACATCTCCAACAATGAAGTTAAAAAGTGAAAAAAAAAGGACAAACAAAGACAAAAACATGAAGATATGCAGTAGAATTATCACGGGTGTCCTAAATGCAGATATCAATAATATTCTTTTTCCGGAAATGCAAAAGAAAAACTGATGCTTGTATGCGCACGACTTAACTAAGACTACTCCTAGATACACCTAAAATCTTCAAAATAAAGTTTCCCCCGCCAACATATACATAGAAAAGAGCCTCAATATACGAGACAGCAGTCGTCAGCACAGAATGGGACACTACAAATATCAGCAATAGTCCCATACCTGCTACATCGGTAACATTGCTAATGGGGGGTGCCAGATTATTGGGGAGGGTACCAAACTCCATATAAGACAGAGGACTTTCTACTTTGTCTTACAGGGGTTTTGGCACCCTCCCCAGTAAACTGTTACCCCCCATTAGCAGCCATGGGTATATGCAGATATTGATACAAAAAAAAATGCTAAACAGAGAAAATATACTCTTCGGAACAATTTTTTTTCTTTTTGATGCAATTTCTATGAGTTGGAATTGATAGAAGAAATGAAATATAACAGAAAAGCCAAACCAACAACCCATGGAAGAGGATTGCAAGCATTAATATCTGCTTCAATTATCTTTGGGAATAAACAGTGCGGTGACTATGTAATATTGATTAGTAAGAACCTACACAGACACCAATGTTTTAACTGTTTTTCCTCTCATTTTTACAACGAGATACGAGTGAAGAATACAATACACCAAAAATGTTGTTCTCAACACTAATCTAGCTGTAGGCTGATAAAGTACTACATTTATTTATAGATACAAGGATGCATATAATCCCAAAATCCCTAAGTGAAAACTGAAAACACGGAACGTTAGTCCTAACATGACCACTCCCCAAATACAAACCCCGCGGAATCATCCACCAAGTGGAAACAGCTAAATCTAAAATATAAACACGGAGCAGTACATATCTGATGATCTAATATGTTCCTCCTCCGTCAAGTTTTTTCCTTCTTTACTTTACCAAAGCTTTTTATTTTCTTCGTATTATTTGAAACTCGATACTGTCTCAAATCCTGAACTATGGTCGTTTTTGTATCCTAAGTTTAAGACATGAAATATACAGAAGAACACACTAATGGATTGATGCCAGGGATGAAAAAGGTAGGGTATCATCATGTGGACTCTCAACAAAAAAGAAAACAAAAGATCAAACATTGCAAGGAGACAACAAATTTACTGTACCTGTTTGGAGTAACCTCGAAACCAACGATGCGGGCCATATCAGTCTCAGGATCCATGTGATACATGACTTTGAAGCTAAGGTGGTTATTGATGAAATATTTCTCATCTTTGCTCTGCATAAGAAAGTTGATATAAGAACCACAAAATTAATAGCACCCACATACTTAGCTCAGAAACTAATCTATCTATTACTTACCCCAGCGTAGTTTCCTTTAAAACCAACCCGGAAACCATGTTCATAACTGGTGGCCTGTGTTCCATCCCTCCTTTGTCTAAGGACTGCAACTGGAAGGTTATCCAAAATCCTGCATATCCATAGAGTGGCCACGTTTCAATATTTAAGATAAAAATAACTCAGAGAACAAAAAAGGAATCACAACTACTAAACTCAGCAAGACAGAGGTCTAGCAAGACACAACGTTTCATCCTAATATGAATTATCTTCCTATATTATCAAGTTCTTGTCATACGAGTAACAAAGGGGGAAAAATCCTACTTACATGTTAACTCGGTACTCATCATCGATTTTCTCTTTAAAATTCTTTGCAGCTCCGGCATCAAGCTTCATACGGCATGCAACTTTGCAAGTAAGTTCTTCCCTCATGTTGAACTGGAATACAAGTAAAACAATTCAGTTTCAAACCAAAATAAAACATGGAACCATTAATGAAGACAACAATCCTCTAAGCATAAGCATTTTAGAGCAGGATAAGATACAAAAACGAAAAATGATACAGGAAGTGGAGGCTCACTGTGTAAATGGAGTTCTCAATCCGATCACCTCGAAGAACTTCTCCTAAATTCTCAGCACTGTTCATAATTTTTGTTGGCTTACAGTATTTGAGAAAATAGTAGTCATAGGGAAGTTGGGTCTTTGTAGATGAAAGCTTGTTTACTTTTACTTGCAGTGCATCGCCCTGTACCAAAAAAAAAAAAGCAACACCACTAGATGAATAAGCGATAACTAAACAAAAGTCAACCAGAACAGGAAACAAAATAAACTGTCTGACAAAGTAAGTTATAAAGAAGATGTAACAATTTATTTAACAAGCTGATACTCACATCTACCAAACCTAGCACAATGGAAATATTTTACATGTCCATACAAGGATACATTCTGACAGACTAGAAAGTTCATTTTCATCATATTTTAACGCCTAACATGAAAGATAAGAATGCTTCACAGAACTTCAGCAAGCTCCAATATCGTTTTGCGTTTCCAATGAAATATGCATTTTTCATTAGATCTCTAAAAGGTAATAAGGTAGCATTTGCCAAGGATCTCAATTCATTTTCTATACCCACAGAGATCAGAACTGACCTACTTTTAAACACCGTAGAAACTAGCAAAATACTCCGACATACCAAAATCACTCCCAATAGTGATCTTCGACTCAAACCACCGACAATTTGCACACAGACCAACATCGAAGCTCAGTGGCATCATAGTAAATATACAAAAATCAAAACATTTCTACCCAGACCATCAATTCAACAATGCAGATCTCTGCAACCACATTCCTCAATCAAATTACCACAGAAAATGAAACAATCCCCCTTCACCAATCCTCAAATTAACACAAACCCTAAAAAAAGATCACACACTACCGACAAAATTCACAACACCCACTATCCAAATTCTCAAAACCCAGATCCATAAACAACAAGTTAACTCAATCAGATCCAACCCCGGATCTTATTATCCCAAAACCCTAGATCCCAAATCCATATATAACACAAAATAGCCAAAAAAAACGAAATCAATCAATCAATCACTCACAAACAAACAAACCCTAATCAGCGAATCATACAAAGATCTAATCAAATTAAACATTCCATAATCAAATTTCGCAGAAAGGGGACAAAGGGGGTACCGTACCTTTGTAAAGTCACGAGGAGCAACACCAGGTAGGTAAAAAGAATGAGCAGAACTGATGATGAGAAGGAATGATAGTAGGGTTGCGATCCAACTGGAGCAGCTACCCATCTTAGATGGTCGTAGCCAAGATACTGAGATGAAGACGATGAAGAAAAAGAAGAACCAGAGAGAAACAGAGAAGATTTATTACTGCAGAAGATTTTATACTTCTCTCAACAACAAATAAGAGTATGGAATAGAGATACAGACCGTTTACCGGTTAGTGCAAGATTTGGATGACAAGTGTAGGGTTAAGATTGCATGTTTAAGGGGACTTTTTGGGGATGATCTTGATCGTTGAAATATAGTTTCACATTTAACACGCAAAGGCCTATGTAATCATGCAAATGGGCAAGTGATAAAATACACGATTTGTTTACGTTAAAGAGGATGCGGTTTTTTTATTTTGCTAATAGTTTATTATTAAGGCAGTAACTTAATGGTGAAGGTTTTTTTTTGCATGGCGTCATTAGTGGCGACCCTGAAAGAATTATGAGTGACTTTTTTATTCCCAACCCATACACAAGGTTATGGGATGTCCAAATTTGTGGAGATTACCAAAGTACCCTTACACAATCGATAGTTAGGAAAGTGGTATTATCTACCGATTGTGTATGATCTATCATCTTGTGGCCATTAGCAATCGGTAGATAGGTGAAGTTCATAAATAACTTCATAAACTACTGATTACTAGTTTGTTTAAGAAAGGGTTATTGCCATAATCGGTAAAATACTATCCTATAATATCTACCGATTGTTAAAGTAGAAAACTCAATTTTATCTGTTTTGCAGAAAAAATGAATTTAGGGCAACCGTTTATAATCGGTAGAAAATGAAAATAATATGACTACCGATTGTAATTGCCGACACAGCCTTTTGACGATTAAGACCACCCAAAACCTAGGAATTTCATTTCATTTTCTTTTCAACTCTTCTTCTCCTCTTCTTCTTCCCTTCCGATTGTGGAGAGTAAAAACACTATTCCTCTTATTCAAACTCCAATTCATCGTCGTCGTTCATTGCCGAATCAAAAACATCGTCGACTCTTCTATAAAACGATGACCGATACTAATGAACCCACGAGAGCTCGAGAAAAATTAAGGAACAAATCGATTGTAACTGCTGCAAACGACGAAGAACACGAACACGAAGAACATGAAGAGGATGACGCCGATGATGTAGGTGGTGGTGGTGATTCTGATAATCAAACTCTCCAGAAAATGGCCCCAATTAGGTAAGTTTCTATCGTTTTATGTGTTTATGTTGCTTCAATTTGACGAATCCATGAAAATAAGTTCTAGGGTTTTCAGTTATTTCCCAAAATCGGTAGTTAGATCTTATTTTTATCTCCCGATTGTGTCCATTTTCTAGGGTTTTCAGTTACATCGACCAGAATCGGTAGTTAGGTTTTATAGATTACTTCCGATTATACAAATCTGTTTACCACTGAACCATAAAGTTGACATAATCAGTAGCTAGGTTATATGTTTCCTTACGATTGTAACAGAGAATTAGAACATGTAGGGACACACAATTGGTACCCAAAATCGGAAGATACTATATAGTATTTGTCTTCTGATTGTGTATAATCGTAGGTTAGACAAATTCAACATACTACCGATTATGAAAATCACAAAATTTGAAAATTTTGTGATTTTAGCAAAATCCTATTACGGGGCTACGTTTTAATCGGAAGCCAAAGACTATTTCTTTACTTCGGAGTATATGCAATCGGTGGTTATTGTATATTGTTTTGCTCCGATTATATATGTCTCATGCCTCGCTTAGTTTCTGAACCCAAATTGATGCATAATCGGGAGAAGAAAACTAGAATATTACTTCCGATTGTGTGTAATCAGAAGAAAATCTTTTACCCTTGCTTCCGTTAGTGCATAATCGGAAGTTTTATTTTAATTATGACTTCCGATTGTGGAGTTTGTAATGTGATTCATCTCATTAAATTTTATTGTTTACGGACAGGCGAGGTAAGAAAGACCAAGCTACAACTGTTAAAGGGCCTCGTCAAAAAGGGGGTAAGAAACTAAGCGCTAGTGCGCGGAGAGAAATGAGCCAAAAAGAAGTGGAACCAAGCGCTCAACAAGGAACTCAAGAAGAAGTACAAGCAAGCGCTCCAGAAATCACTCAAGAAGAAGGACAACCAAGTGGTACAAAGGGAGCAGAAGGAGATACAAAAAAGATAATCGCGAAGAAAGCATCACACCTTGTACCCATTTCTTTGAAGAAGACGGATTTTGAAGAAGAAATCCCTGGGCTGCCTAAAGATGGAGGAGCATTGTTATTTGGCTACAAAGACTCCTGGGCAAGAGAAATCTACGAAACCGAGGTAATAATCGTATTCTTTTTTACTAACGTATTGTCGTTTTATTCGTAATAATACTCTAAATAATTTTGTAATGTGTTGTGTGTTTGATAGTATCATTCCGATGCGATTCGTCTACTCAAGCCCACTGCCGCACAAGCAAAAGTATTGAAAGATTGGCCTTTATCCGGTGAATGTGAGAGGTTCAAGAAAACTATAGCCAACTCGGGATTAGCTAGTGTTGTCGAGAACTCAATGTTGAACCATGATCGGGTCGCGATATCGGCTTTTGTGGAGAGATTGTATCCCGAGACTAACACTTTTCATATGTCATTTGGGGAGATGACCATTACTCCAGATAATGCGAAGCAGATTCTTAATCTGAATGACCATGGTGTATCTGTCAAGTATGACTACACAAAGCAGTTAAGTTGGGAAAAACTTTATGATTTGTGTAAAAACTGTTTTGGTTGGGATAAAGAGACAACAGACATTGATTTCAACAGGTGCTTGATCGAATTTTGATAGTGGTAAGAATGAGGTTCGTAAGACTTGTGAAAGCAATTGATTTTAGACTTATTTAAACTAAAAGTAGAGAAAATTTAAATCCAAATTTGTTTTTTTTTTTTAAGATTGAAAATAACCAAGACACTAGATTCCACTATTACACATGAATGAATGATGGTAAAAATTCCAAAACTCTAATTATTTTTAAAATCTCTTTTTCTTAATTCACAAATTATCATGCATATTTTCAAACATTAATTGTATCCCTTAAGCATAGATTATCTAACCAAAGTATAACCTATCTAATTGAATCACAACTAATTAGGAAAAATTATGCAAACAATTAAAATTCTACAAAGTAGTGATTGAGTGAATTATAAAATACAATTTAGAGAAAAATAGAATAGTTACCAATTATTCATGCATAAATAGCTTCCTCCGTGCCTTGATTACGCGAGAATTAGCTCATCATTATCATGGAAACATGCTCAAAATTCATCTTTATTAATGCTCAAAAATGGTTCACAAATGATGAAATGAGAGAAAAAATGAATAAAACCGGGTTTTGTAACACTTATATTTGTTACAAAATCAATTGTTACAGAAAACGATAAAGGAATACCGTCACTGGCACTGTTGAAGAACGACGGTCTTTAAAGGTCTTATGTTCTTCGTACCTTCTTCACCAGCAGAAAAATTGTTTTTCCTGTAACTTTTTTTCTCGATTTTTTTATGCTCTAACCGTCTCCCTATTCTCTCCCTGAACTCCCTCCTGCTTCTATGAGTCTCCTACAGCCTTTATATAGTCACAGGATCAAGAATACATTAGTAATAACTCAAAAATCTTCTCGATATCCAACCATTAACTCATGAATATTTTCTTTTCTGTTTTATGTTCTCACGCATCTTTTCGCAGTATACACGCTCCAAAACTTCCTTGTTTGACTCCTCCACACTTCTGCAGCAACCAAACTCTATCAAAACTCAATCCATGCACGTTCAAACATGCTGTATTCCGAGGTTGCATATTTTCTTCCCGACGAAAATTCAGCCCAACTGAACGCATTAGAACACTCATACCACAATTGTTTGGGCATATCACGTTCATCCCAATCAAAATCAGTGATTGAATCTCACTGAAACTCCTCCAAAAATCCAACAGAAAATTCCGCAGAAAAATGGAATTTTTCCCGCCAAAATTATTTTTCAAACGATGAAGAAGGGTGTAGTGCCCTGAATCCAAAACGCGGGTGCCTTTAGCAGCTCGGCTGCCTTGGGTGCGCCCTTATCCATTTTAGGGTGCCTTTAGTAATTTTGGTGGGTGCCTTTAACGCTTTTTCGGGGTTCCTCCGGTGTAGTTCTGGGGTGCTTCCGGTGCATTTATGGGGTGCCTTTAGTACTCTATCCTGGGGTGTAAAACACCACTTTACGAGCCAATTTCGTCGCAAGAGCTTATTTCTCTAAAAATACCTACAAGGACATGAAATAACAAAATAAATACAAAATCGAATACTAACAATATATACAATTGAGACATATTAGACACAATAATGCGTCTATCAGTGCTTCACTTACAAAACTAGACAGTTTAACATGATTCAGTTGATCAAGATGTTCAAAGGCACTGTCGAGAAAGAACAGCAAGGACCGTTAAGTGATGCCGAAGTGGATGCCGTGGCCACCGCCTATCTCTTGATTGTATTGGGATGTGTCATATTCCCCAATACCAGTGGCAACCGAGTAGACGCCAACCTTCTTCAACTATTGCATCCTCTCAATAAGGTCGCGGACTACTCCTGGGACACGGCAACTATTGCATTCTTGATGGCAGAGTTGAGAAAAGCGTCGAGGCTTAGAACTAGCCAAATTGCCGGGAACGTGAGTCTATTCCAGGTATTTTCTCAACTCTATTAATCCATTGATCGTTATGTTTTTTTTTTCTAATTTAAGAATCAATTTCTAATACTTGGTTTGATATCTATGTAGACATGGATCTATGACCACCACCCCAGTCTGAAATTGGCAAATGTGAACACAATGTGGGAGAGAGGTACACCGAGAGGAACAAAGTACAAGTTCACAAAGAACCTTTCAAGGTCAAAGGAGCAGCAGTTGGTTAGCTTGAGGGAGAAATTAGACTCACTTAAGGCCTCTGAGGTATGCTTTGATCCATACAAGGAAGACCGAGCTAGTGGACATATAGCGGGTCATTCCGAGTTGTCCCATTATTTTGGACCGTTGTGGCACCCCACAGGTTATGTGATGTACAATGGCTCCAAGGTGATGCGACAACATGGTGCTTGCCAAACAGTACCATGGCATCACATGAATGGCAAGTTCAAGTTGGACGTGGAGCATAGCCAGTCTAACCAGGACAACATCAAGGTAGTTTACTCTGGTACACCATCTGTTACTGAACATTGGGATAAGAGGGATTACCACTTGGTGAACGCTGGGAGAGTTGTTACCCGAGGTGATGAAAATCCAGGCTATATGGAGTGGTACCGGGAGCATTCACATATAAAAGTAATCTGTGAACTTAAAGCAAAGTCGACCTCGGCGGCTTCCATTTACAGATGTATCATCAAAGAAAAAACCCCAGGTTATGATAAACTAGTGCGTATGGTTATGACTTTTCCCTCTAATATTACGATTCAATTTCTTAGGTGAACTCCATTTGATGTTTTATCAATTTAAAAAACAGGTGAATAGGTTCAAGTTATTGTCCAAATGGTGCGCTAATTGCATAACGGCTGGACAGCCTGTACCAATTGAGAAGATAAAAAAGCACAGGGAGATGATTGATAATGTTGATAATGAAGAGTATGAAGCTGAGTTTGGGGAGAAAGTGACGAAGAACCCGCCCAAGAAAAACGCATCAAAGGCATCCAAAAGATCTCAGGCTTCTTCAAGCTCTCGTGCTGAAGGAAATATTGAGGGAGATGAAGGTGATGCTGGTGATAATGCGAGTCGTCCGGGTCGTGTTAAGCGCTCTAAAACTTTAGCTGACAATACCAAGAAGAAAACTAGGAATTAGGTGATAATGTGTTGTTCGATGTTATGGATTATGTCGTTTTAACAATTTCTTTCAGATTATGTTGTTTTAAATACTTGTTATGGATTATATGTTCTTAAGTTTATGGGTTATGAATGTATTTTGAGTTATGTTTATTACTTGATTGTCTGAAATTGCTGAATTTTTCACCATAATCGGAGGATACATATCAACCTTACCTACCGATTCTGGTAAATTTTCAAAAAATTGTGATATATGTGCAGAATCGGTAGTAATATTATCAACCTTAACTACCGATTCTGGTCACTTTTCACAAAAAAGTCAGACAGGTCCATAATCGGAATTACAAATATTAACCATTTCTACCAATTATAGATGGCAAGATTTTTATTGTTCTTCTGAACCTAAATAGCCTTATAATCGGACACAACATTTTATCATCGTCTACCGATTAACGTGGGGTTCAAAATCGGTAAATGAGGTGAACTTCATAATCTACCGATTATGGTAGTTCCCAAATTCGAGAAACTTGAGATTTTTTCAAGTATCAATTTTGGGGCAACTCCATAATCGGTAGACTTGGATAATCGGGAGACATGTTAACTCCAAGTCTACCGATTATGGTAGTTCCCAAATTCGAAAAACTTGAGATTTTTCCAAGTATCAATTTTTAGGCAACTCCATAATCGGTAGAAATGTTAACTCTAAGTCTACCGATTATGGTAGTTCCCAAATTCGAAAAACTTGAGATTTTTTCAAATATCAATTTTGGGGCAACTTCATAATCGGGAGACATGGTAACTAAATACCTTCCGATTATAGGTTTTTTTCCAAAATAACAAAACTTTCAAACTACATATGTACACAATAACCTCCGATTATCCTAACATCTACCGATTACGTAAATAAACTACCGATTGTATTATTATCTACCGATAATGGAGGGTATAATTGCCATTTCGAAAAATCGCCGATAAGGGATGGCTTCATTTTAGGTTTGGGTGACCCTATTTTGACTTATTAGTCGCCCATAATTCTTTCAGGGTCTCCCCTAATGACGCCAGGTTTTTTGATTGGGTTTTTTAATTTTTATTAGACTTAGCGCTTGGTGGATACATGTGATGCTCTCATAAAAAAAAATACAATTGATACTGTAACACCCCGTGTTTTTAGCATGGTGCATGCTAAAATATGCACCATGGCCTGAGATGAAGCTTCATCCAGAGCTTCTGTTGCGTAGTAAAAGGAACATTGGCCTAGACCAATACGCTGCCAAAATGGCCCATTATGTTGGGCATATTGGTCAAGGCCAATATGGCACCAAGAGGGTGTAAGTTGTAAACTATATTGGCCAAAGGCCAATCTTGCATCAAATTATGCATTAGGCCAGTTGGGTGGCTGGCCTAGGACAAAGTAGCGTCACAATGGCGCATTACGCAGGACATTGGCATATAGACAATATCGCAACAGGCCAGAACAGACTGGCCTTGGAAATGTACATCCATCACGGCTGGACATTGGAATGGCCTATGGGCCAAAGAAGAAAATACATCCATCATGGCCCTTCGCGGGACCTGGCTCAGGAAGTGTTCAACCATCATGGCCGGACATTGGAACTGCCTTTGAGCCAGAACTGAATGTACAGCCATCACGGCCGTACATTCCATTTGGCCAGGGTAGTAAGTGCGGCCATCACGGCCTTGGGACTTGGTGAATGATTTTTTCTTCCCTAATTTAAGTTGTAAAAATGTCAAGTTAACATATATAGGGACGGGTAGTTGGTTGAAGGTGCATATGCGGACCATGCACCAAGTAAGCTTCATAGCTTAGCCGGAAGAGTATAAATGATGCCTAAGCCTCATTTATAGTTGCGTATCTTGCCAATGGAGCGTATTAAGCATGGGCATCACTATGCCATGCCACAGACCAAGTATTCATCACTTGGATGTATTTTGACGGAACGGCTTATACGGACTAGGTCATTACCATTATTACTTAGCCACGGCCTATCAAACGAGTTTGGCTTAAGTTGCTTGTCCCTTCAAGGATGAACTAAGGTCTGTGCTTGATCCCTTTAGAGTAGGGAAGGGTATGTAGGCAGTCGCAATGAATTGTAGCTTGTTGCATGCCAGTACGTTGGCCCCTAATATCATCTAAGCCCGGTAGCTCGATGCAAGAGATGATTGCGTCCAAGCTTGATGAGGCTTCGTTGCATGCCAATAATGGATGCTCATACTTCCTATCAAGTTATAAAGAGTTGATAAGTGAGGTAAGGTAAGGAATGGCAAAAGGCTTAGAGTGGCCTATGCCTAAGTCCAGGGCTTATGCCTTATGCCTGGACAAGACTCGACGGTATGACGGTTACTCGGCTAGATAGGAAATTCAGTGATGAATTCCCTACGTTGAGGCAATGCATGTAAGGTGCATCTATCATAGCCTTCAAGGATTTAAACCCTTTGCAGAACAAGGGTAAGTTGGAACGGTGTGGAAGCTAAGTTAGCTGCATCATGCTCCATGAGCATGCTTGCAAGGGAAAATGGACGTGCATTTGCCTAGCTTTAAGGCCCAGACCGTAGCTTCATCATGGCGCATCGGGAAAATTATGGCATGCACGCCCTATCGCGCTAGGCGTAAATTTTGCGGTCCGTCACAGATACTATGTTGTCATATTTTTTATATCTAAGTTAATTGAAAAGTAAACATATTATTCGAGCAACAGGTTGATGGAGTTTTTTAAAATTTTAATTAAATGTAGTTTTAATTTACTTTGTACATAGATTAGTACTGATTACATATAACGGTTTACATATTGGTTCTAATTTTAATTAAAATGGATTACATAAGGTATAACTATTCATTTTTATTCAGGCTCTTGTCATACGTGTCCCCTGCATCATACTCCCAAAACCTTCATATGATCTTGCACGTTGAGTTCCCGCATCTTGAGATTCTTCACCTTGAAACATTTATTCCATGAGCTGGAGAGCTTCTGAAGTTACCTTGAGCTAGAGAGCTTCTGAAGTTTAATGATCCTTGAATCTTCATACCCTGATGATTTGGAGATGGTAGCACTGGATGGTATCCTTCACTTTGTATAATATTGACTTGTGACTCTGGCATTCTCTCCCGGAATGCTGGAGTTCTAAGATTGGCAAAAAATTGAGGACTGAAACTCATGCTCATGTTATCAGTCATTCTTCGTAACTCAAGTACGTATATTCGCCTAGTATCTATATCTTTTAACTCCATTTGATTCAATTTTTCTACCAATTGTTCATGACTGGATGATATTTTTTATACGAATTAGGACGGTCGAGACCTTGTGAGATAATTGGAAGTATCCTACATTTTCCACTAAAGTAAGGACTCTAACTCTTACCTCAAATTTGGAAAATTAAACCTAGCTTGAGAAGACTCTGTTCTTGAAGGCACCAATGAAGATGAAGATCCCGGCGAAAGATACTTGGTATGCATCAAAATCCAACACTTAGATGTGTACAACTTCTTGACCAAGTATCGACTTTGGAACCAATGTGTACCACTCATCAAATTGGTCTTCATCACAAGATGTGAATAAAGTCTCATATCATTTCCAGCCTTACTCTTCAATCTATTGTACTGTGTTCCATAGACGCTGGATATAGACCGAGGATTTTTTGGCACTCTAACTTGACACACTAACTTTCTAGCACATCTTTCTCCATAATAATAAACACCACTTCCCTGACTAAACTGCAGAACACAATGTGTTAGAGTGAAAAATCTTTGATTCTTTGGAAAACATGATAGTTTATGTCCTCATAATCCTCACAAGGCATCCATTTAACAATATGTATGTTCCCAAGCATGTGTTGGTATCTCCTCATATGCATATTATCTATCTCCCATTTATTTTGTTTTTTATGCCAGTTATCGGCATTATACTTTACTACAATTGGGATTTTTTTTATGATATAGTCGTAAAGTCTTGGTACACCAATGTCAAAATTTGTATACCACCAAAGTTGAAAATAATTTTTATACAATTAGTTACTTGCTAAATTTCTATTTAATAATTAATATAATGGTGGGTTTGCTTGCAGAATTTCACAATTTCTAGGATTTTTAATCCCATGGGATTACAAATTCTGGGATTCATGTGAATCCCTCATATGTTTGGTAACTCAATTAAAAATCCTAGGATTCATAAAATTATCTTGTTTTAAAGTCCATATACAGTTTGGCACTATTTTAGAATCTTAAAATTGTATATATATGGCATTTAGAGTTTAAAAAAATTTGGTCCATAAATCCCTTGAGAAGTTTCTCAGCAAATCTTAGCGGGGAGGGGTCGGATTCCATATGGAGGATTTGCTGGAAAAGTAATTCCCATGGGAAATGTGATTCTAGGGATTTGGGCAACCAAATGTACCGAGGGAAACGTAATTCCACCAAATCCCTTGGACCCATAAATCCCACATTTAAAATTCTACATCCAAACCCACCATAAAGTCAAAAGATATACATTGTCATATTTACCTCAAGGAGGACCCATAGACCATCGATGTTTTACGAACCAAGCATGCGAGATCAAGAGAAATATACAACTCGCCTAAGATAGCTAGAGGATCCCCAATCATAACTTGCAGCAACTTACATATCCTCGCAACTCCTCTAGCCATCTTACTTGAGTACTTGCGCTTGAGTTAGGGAAAGAATGTGAACCAAGTAACTAGAAAATTCAAATTTATATATCTGCTTCAAGTTCATCTTCTTCCATTTGAGAAATCTAATAGTCGAACCTCATGTTGTCATTAACCCAAAGCTTAATGGCACCTTGAATTTTCATGCTAAGAGATGGTTAGTTTGGACACCTAAGTTGTAAAGACCCTCAAGCTCGTCAACGCTATTAGACTAGTCAAGAGACGTCTTAGCCGCTAATAAATCGATTAGTTTAACACGAACATTAATTATTAGGAATTAATTTAACAACGATCTAGATACGAAATTATTATTATTGGATAGATCTCGAAAAGTTACGCAGAATGGACTACTCGAACGTGTCATTCGGATATCGGACAAAGAAAATATCTTCAGGTATGTACGAAGGATAAATTGTCTTTGATCATCATAGCCGCCTGGTTTCCCTTATCTGTTTCTCGGGTGCCTTTAACATCTTGGTCGTCCTTATCCCCAATCTAGCCGAGAGAATAAACTCATTCTCATTTCTTTTTCCCCCTTCTTTATTCTTATTCTTTCTTCAGTTTCTTCTCTTCTCATGTTCTTATTTTCTGCGATAGATTTATCGATTGAGAGTGAGGTTGTGAATCAGTTCGAGAGAACCAATTGATGGAGTTGTATATATGATGCATGAGTCGAGGCTGTTGTTGATGAAAAAGAAAAGATGAATCAGAGAACCAAGTTAGGGTTTTCTGTGAATAAGAATTGGAGTTTGGAATTGGTGATGATTAAGATGAAATTAAAGGTGGGTTTGAAGGTTATAACCTGAAGATGAAGTCGGTCATGTCAATTCACAGGATTTGATTATAAAGAAGATCTCAATTCGAGAAAGTTATAGAGTTAGGGTTCTGTGAAGAAGAAGAATGGAGGATTAGGGTTTTGTGTTCGATTTTAGGTTTGCATGGGATTGATAGATGAATTGAGGACTGGTTTTAGATGATTGAGGAACGGGATGAAGTTAATTGGCTGATATGAGCTGTTCGTGAAGAATTTGAGAATTAGAGTTTATGTTCTGTTCTTCCCCAAATTAGAATTAGGGTTTCATACGAATTGCAGAAAAGATTGAGAAGATGAAATGGATGGGTAATTGAGTTGCTGATGGTTAAAGATCGGATAAGTTGTTGTTAATCATGTTCTGAAGTTGTTTAGAACTGTTGGGGTAGTTATGAATTCAATTTGAAGATGATGAATTTAATGGTAAGGTTCAAACAAGAGGCATATATCTGAGGTAATTGTGTTGCTGAGTTAATATAAGTAAACTATTCAATTTCATTGTTGAGCTTGTGTATATGATGTTGAAGTAAGATTGTTATATTTACTAAAGTATAGATTTAATTGATGTCTGTGAAATTTGGATATTGAACTGTGATTTGAAGAATGGTGTTGAGTTGATTAAACTGAAGTAAGAAGTGTTTAATGGAGAATTGGAAGTTGGAGTTGTTGGTTCCGAGAAAGAATGGCTGCAATGATATACCATGAAGACTTGAGTTTTGAGTTAGGGATACAAATGGGTATGGTGGTGTTGTCTATGAATAATTATGAAGTTATGGAGTGCAGGTAGTGCTTGTAATGGATCTGAGTTAGGTTATGTTATAGTTTAGGAGTTGGAGATTTCAGTTTGGCTGAAGGTTGAGAATGGATTAGAGATTGTTGGGTTGAGTTATAAGTCGAAGTGGTGTTGTTGAAGTTACAAGGGATATGAGTGGTTGGTGGAGGTATAGAAACTAGGTGCTGGTGTTGTTAAGATCAGAGGGAGATACAAGTAACGCTTTTGTACAATAAATGGAACTGAAGTTGGTTTAGTATGTGCAGGATCATGCAGTTGTTGTTGAGGGTGATTGCAGGTGCAGGTTGTAGACCTATTGTTGTTGTTGTTAGGTAGATTTGTATTGTAGATAGCTAATTGTAGAAGGAGTGTTGCTTAAAGCTGTAATTGCAGGTAATCAAAATTGTTGTCATGTATTTGAATTGAAGTTGCTTTGTTAATCAAGAAGTTGAGAATATAAGAAATAGAGTTGAACTTGGTCTACAATAGAAGTATGCATGTTAGTCATCCCAGTCAGATGTCTGACTAAATTGTTTAGCTGACTCAGTTAGTCTGACTGAGTTGAGTCGTTGTGACTCACTAGTTTCCCTATATTTACCTGAATAGACTCAGTTGACCGAGTTAGACAATTGACCTGACCTTGACTATTTGACCAAGACTTTGACTGTTAACCTGACTTAGAC
>JAJJMB010004763.1:1285806-1331105 GCA_023531105.1 Papaver atlanticum | reverse complement strand
GACCTTGACTATTTGACCAAGACTTTGACTGTTAACCTGACTTAGACGTTGACTGTTAGTTGACCTGTGGCCGTCAGTTTGACAGTTAGTGACCGTTAGTTGACTCAGATGGACTAGACTTTAGTTAATGGGATGGTTTGATAGACTTGGGCTTAAGACTAGTTTCCCTATTTGGATGAATTGGACTTTGTGGTCCGAATTAGCCTTTGGTTTTTTCTACAAAGTTGTAGATACTCATAAGACTTAGCTAATGGACTATAGAACCAATCTAATTGGAATAGTAAACCTTTAATATGCTAAAGATGGATAATGAAAAGGTGTAGAACCATATATGGGCTTAGAACCATTAGATAGTTCACTTAGCCTGTAACTATAGAATTATATGAAATTGTGTTATGAGCCTTGTGTGAGCCTTTTGGCTAAACTCTTAGAGTGCTTGTATGATTAACAGTTAGTTATTAACAACGATCGATTCAGAGGATGAACCAGTGGATCGTGGATCTCGAGGTAGGCGTGGCTTGTCATCAAAAGAGGTGGGAATACATTTAACTCTTTTGTAACCATTGTTGCTTCTTTTACAAAAGTTTATGCTTAACAAACTCATGCATTGTTTGTTTCTGCATTCCATGCTTTGTGTAAATTGCATTACGATAATTTTGTTGATTCTGTTAATCTTTCCATGGTTTGGAAAGGACTTGTAATATTTGTTTGTCAGATGAATTGTTATGGGAAATAAGAATTTCCACTTGTGGTATATAGGATACGCTCCTTCATATTTATACCTACTTACTTTCTTATTTTATGTTATGGCTAGGGCGATACACCACAGTATTATTATCTAGGTGTGTAACTAGTTGACACCATATTATACATTGTTTGAAGAAGGAGTTTGTCCATACACATGTTTGTTTATTTTAGTGACTTGGTCACTTTTTAATGTTATGGAAAAACATTATTGTTTTCCAAATCTTGCCATGATTACTTGAAAGTTAAATGTTATTTCCACTGGGCACCCCTTTAAGGGATGATGTGCTCATCCATTCCCACTTTCAGTTTCAGAGACAGATTAGAGTTGCGCAGCGAAAGCTCCGAGGAGTTGAGTCCGTTAGTTGGTTAACTTCGGATATGTTTATAAATTTGTATATTTTATTTGTAAACCAAATGACTATTGTATATGTATCATTTGAGAGAAGTTGTTGTATATATATATATATATCAGAGAGGGGCTAGTTTTTGGGTTAAGTTTTGTAGAAGATTTCTTAATCGAATGCTTAAGTATATGATTTAGATTCTTAGTGCCTCTGTATTTAGTTAATCTCTTGGATTAGTTAGCTGCTAGCTTTGGGGGCGCTACAGTGTTGGTATCAGAGCTCACTATTAGATCTTAAATTGGAAAAGATAGTATTAGCCAGTGCCAGTTAGTGAACTAGATTAGTTTAGAACTGGGTTGGGTTGTGAGATAAATCTTAATCACTAAAAGCTATCAACAATTAAAAGATTTATTTGATTGATTGATTTTGTTTGCTTGGTTGTTTGTATGTGTAATAAAATAAAAATTGTAAGGTACACCAATAACTTTAGCTATTAGAGATTAGAAAGTAATTAGTCTAAAAAGTGTGAACACGTAAGCAATCCTATACTAGAAAATAGTAAAATCAGCATTATTGATAAATCTTGAAAGTCACATAGAAACTTATTGAATATCTTGACATATACGTAGAGTCAACAATTTATAATTACATAAATGTTAATAGTATTATTGGGACTTAATAATATTTGTAAGAGTAGTTAGAATAATACTAGTTCAATCATCAATGTTAATAATAAAAAAATATCATAATAGTAATTATAAATGAAATAATAGTAATAATAATTTTAATAAAGTAATGTTAACATTTATCAATTAGTATCATGTTGAACTTAACTTAACTAATATTTCGTTAAAGCTATATAATGACAAAATAATAATTATGGTTAGATAATTATGGAAAATTGATAACTCTTATTTACGATTAAGTTTTGTAAATTAAACTAATTACAAATTAGAGATATATGTTTTGTGCCCAAACTAGATAGTTAATATAATACATTAGGCATTAGATGTAAGAAGATGAGGATATAATGTATAAAATAAAATGACTCAATTTGTTAGAAATCTTGTACCGAAATTATCTTTAGGCTAACAAATGATCCAGTAAATCTTTTAAAATGAAACAAATATACATGAAGTAGTAATAATAGTATTCGGATGCTTAGTGTAATATTGGAATTAAAAGAAAATAAATTTGTATATTAATAGGATCCTTCTTCATAAATAAAGTCAATCATCTCTTGAAATGGAAAATTAGTATGACAAACTTAAACTGTTAGAATTTAAATTAGTATTATATTTAGCATAACTTAAATTAAAATCTCATTTACAAATATATAGTGATAAAATAATGATTATGATTAAATAGCAATGGAAAATTATTAGTGCTTATCTACAATTAAGTTTTGCAAAGTTAACTAATAACAAATTAGAATTATGTGTTTTATGTTTAAACCAGATAGATAAATAAGACTTATTAAGTAGGAATAAAAGAACGTGAGGTCATATAAGGCACGGAATAAAGACTAAACATTTTAACAATCTTATACCCAGATTATCTTTAGTCCAATAAATGATTCACTAAATCACTAAATTATACACATGAAGTGATATTTATAATACTTGAATGCTTAGAACAAAATTAAACTTAAAGAAGAATAAATTTTCCTGTGAATAAGATACTTATTATTAATACCCAAAATCTAAAGACTATTAAGACATATTAAAATTTTATGCGGACTCAAAATTTAAATCATATTTATCAACGCCAATATTTAACAAGATATAGTATACAGATTCAACATGAATAAATTTAATCTGTTATATCAATCTTTTCATGAAAGTAGAATTACATATTAGGGCTTAATAAAATTAAACTAAGAATCCTTACTAAGTAGTTATTCTGGTCATATTTTAGTTACTCTAGTAATCAAATAGGAAAAATTGATAATACAATAATGAAAGTGATAATCTAATTAAGAAAATAACTTTTGATAAGATAAGCAAATAAGAATATTATATAATAATAATTATTATCAAATTTAGAGTTATTGTAAATATCATTTGGATAATAATTATATGTTAGTACTGTATTAGAAAAATGCAATTTTTATTAATAATAAAACTTAAGGTAATTTTTATTAATAATAAACCTTAAAGATTACTTGGCAAAATAAAAATTTAAGGAAATAAAGTTAGATCAAATCAAATCTAGTATTAATAATAAAGTTAAACTTCGCATTATGATTAATTACGATTAACTTTTATCGGTTTAAGAAATAAGAAATAAATGTTATAATAATAATAAAATATTAATAGCAAACAACTATGAAAAATTGTTAGCGGTTAATTATTTATATCAAGTCACATAATGAAATAAAAACATTGGAAATAATATGTTGAAAATAAAATAATAATGTAACATTTGGATAATGGTTATAACATTAAGTTATTCTTATATAGTACATGGATTTAAAAATTATTTATTTATGAGAATATAGTTTCATTTGGAATTAAAATTCGATTTCATTAAAATTAATAAATAATAATAATCATTGTTATAAAAAGGTATGAGGTTTGTCTCCATGATAGCTACGGCTATCAGACGGACATCGTTCGACGGGGCCCCTATCCGGCGGTCGGGAAGCTTCGGATGGAGTTTTCAATTGGACGTCTAGGAAATTTTAGGCAGGCGCGGGTGAAGGAAATATGGGCGTGTGCGATTTTTTTATGTAAAACCTAAACACTCTCGCTCTTTCGCCTCTCTGAATCGGAGAAAGTATCAGTATCTTTCAAATGGAGACGTGAAAGTGATGAATCTTAAGATAGGTTATGGTATCTCTCTACTGCTTTGGGTTTCCTGAATCATTATCACTTCCTGAAGAAATAAATAAATTCAGAGTCTCTTTCGATTGATCTTCTTCTTCTCAATCTTTCAGTATTGCTGCTAAAATTATTTCAGAGTCTTTTTCGTTTGATCTTCAAATTTTATGAGATATTTAACCTATAAGTTCGGATTTTGATTTCCATCGAAGATGAAGTTAGAAAAAAAGGAGGGGTACCCAGTTTCAATTTTTTGTTTCAATTGATATTTTCCCTTAGTTTTTGTTACATTAACAACGCAATTCATATCAATAGAAAATCAAAACATGTGTATGATCTTCTATGTGAAGAACAAAGATGAGATTCATGAGAAGAAAGATGACTGTCTTAGTAAAGACAAATTCTCTTAATCTCATATCCTTATTATTATGATTTTAATTATGCTTGATTAAGTCTTCTTTTGATTGAGATATTTAATGATTGAATTGTGTATTTTTTGTTAAATCGTTAGCTTTTCACATGTGACTAAATCTTAAATGTCCTCAGTTTGAAGATTGAATCCAAGTAGTGTCAACCTTTTATGTTCGTAGTTGTTTGAATTTTTAATCTCATTAAGTTGTACTGTTCTCAGAAGTTTTGCTGTCAAGTTTTCACAGAGGTTCTCTTATTCTTTTCCTCATTATCTTATTTATATAGGATTAGGTCATTTTTAGGGGATCTTACTTATGGATTTCTTTGGAGAAACTAATGCTACATCTTCAAAGATGAAGGCAATTCCCGGGCAGTAATTTTTATCAGAGTTTCTCTAATGGCGAGGACATTTTTCTTCTTTATCTGAAAACAAGGTATGAGGGCTTGAGTATATTCAAATATGGTTTCTGGAAATAAATTCGGTTCCTCCCTGTTTTTATACTTGGATTCAATTATGTGGTATTGGGTTTTAAGATAGTGAATACAGTATGAAATTGACAAGATCCTAGGTGAATTTTTTCTTTTCATTATCTCTCTGTAGTAATCCTATCCCTTACTATACTCATTAGAGTTCTAGCATATATTTACAAGGTCATAGGGTTATAATTTCTTATGCTTTATTAGTACAACAAATATTCGTTATATGTTCTTACCGCAACCAGGGTATAAATTAAAAGATTTTTATGGTGGTTAAAGTTATTAAGAAACAAACCCCATTGTCTATAAAGAGTAAGTCTTCTACCTATTCAACTATGAACTTGCATCAATTGATTAGCAAAAAGCTGTAAACAAGAATCAATGAAGAATTTTAAAGTGTCGTTAGAAAATAAAAGGAGCTTTTGTTTGTTTGATTCAGGAAATTGAGGAGCGGGACCATAAAAGGAGAATTTTCTCAAGGTAATAACAATTAGCTGTGTTTTGTCCGTTCGCAAAATTTCCTTTTGTATGTAGTACGTTAATACATCATGCATATTTTAATCTTTGTTATACATTATTTTGTGTTAGAATATGGGCATCCAACTCAAAACCAATTGGCAACGAGTGGAGTGGCCCGATCGATTATAAACCGCAGGATCTTAGGTAACCCAGACAATGTGAGACTAATAATATCAATACGCCCCCTCACGTGTAGCCTCGTTGGGTCTAACACGTGTGCAATAAATCGGGTGACGCAGATTAAAGGTGCGGTCAAATGACTCGACACAAATAGCCGGCTCTGATACCATGTTAGAATATGGGCATCCAACTCAAAACCAATTGGCAACGAGTGGAGTGGCCTGATAGATTATAAACCGCAGGATCTTAGGTAACCCAGACAATGTGAGACTAATAATGTCAACATTTTGTTTCCTTTTGAATTTGAATGTAGAACGGGATGATCGGGTAGTTCTACATGAGCAATTTCTTGACCTTGGTACAGTTGAAGTCATATGATTGAGCAACTATTTGAATATTATTCTTAGAAAGTGCAATTATGAGAGTCCATTTAATTTCAATGGTGTTTCTAGGATCCAATGTCATAGTGTATGAATTAGATGTGTTGCTCTGTTGTTGTTCACTGTTACGAAATTGGTTTACTTCTACGCGTGATCATGCTATTTGTAGTCATTGTTAGAATCTCTTGGAATATTTATGCCATTTACTACATGGTACGTCGAGACTTTTAGCTTTTCCAGCCTGCCTAGGATCCATTGTCATCGGGTGCAGGACTGCAGGTGCAACAGAAGTGATAAAAGGAAAATTCTCTTCTCGGTGCCGAATCTATCTTTGGAATTCATGTAGACTACAGGTATCCTATAGGATTGGAGTTTTTGCCGATCTTCATGATCTTCAGGTAGGCCGAATATGAATTTTAGATTGTTGTTTATGAGTGAAGATAAGTATGAAGATAGCGGAATGCACACGCATTAGGTGCAAGCTGAGCATGTTGTTTACCGTAAATGTCACCAATTACCAAAATGAACACTTATTTTAATATGGGATGCAAGCACACCTTGCAGCAAATATGTGTCCCCTAACAAAGCCCCAGTAAGTGTAATATGCCAGGGATACACTTCAACTATATAAGACAGTAGAGGATTGTTTTATAGAAACTCTCTTTAAGAATTTAATTTTTGCATATGCAGCTTGATCGAACTGTTGAAGAGGTATTTAAAATTGTTTACAATGACATAAATGTGTTATATTTTGCTCGAAAGTTGTACACGTTTTAAGTGGAGAACACTAAAGTGATTTAAAAGCAATACACATTAATGTCGAGGGACCTTTCATTCCACAAAAACTATATAGATTGTAGGCAGGTAACATATGTAGCTAAGCTTTGGAAATTCTAGACCGTGCGTGGATTAGTTATGTTGAATTGCTCAATGCTTGCAGGGGTGGAGTTGATAGTGCTGAGGTTGGAGAATGTGATGTATGCTAGAGCCTTTAAGGCTGCGACTGATCCAAAGAAATGAACAACGGATTAAGTATCTACACGTGCTGATGAATCATCAATAAACTGTATGTGTTTGGTCATAGCAAATTGTTAAGTAAGTTACATGATTGAGTAATTGTTAACCATTTAATTATCCACGCGGCTAACCTTAGGTTTGTCGTTATTAAATTTCTTAATATATAATTAAGATTTTTAAATTTAACTTATATATTTATAATTTGAAACGGTTAATCTTAATTAATGCCAAATATTAATTTTTAAAAAGAATTTAAGGGGCCAGCCTACGCGAAAGCCAGACCCAGGTCCCTACCCGAGCCCAGCCAGTTGGACTGTCCCCACTGCCAAACCCAACACCGCCAAACCCACTATACAACTAATCTATTACAAACCTTTACGACGGGGATTGAACCCCTGACTTCCTCCTTACTGGAGTTGATGGGATACCACTGAGCTATGCTCTTGGACCCAAGGGCCAGCCTCGGCTAACTTATAGGCTCAACACCCTAGACGTCAACTAATCGTGACAAATGTTAATGTGGAAATTATGTTTGACCTAAGAATCTACGGCCCCGGCTGATCTGATTTGACCAACAAAACACCGGGGCTACAGGCCCCGGTAAATCTATAGATACAACTCCTAGGCCATAGGCGCGGGTAAGACCTAGAATGACCATCAATATAGGATACTGTTATTTGTTATTCCAAAAGAATTTAAAGGGATGCGGCCGGTGTTATTTGTTATTCCAAAAGAATTTAAAGGGATGCGGCCGGCTATACGCCCCAACCCGTCCAACAAAATACCGGGACCACAAGTCCTGTCTAACTTATAGGCTCGCGACTAAATCTTAATGTGGGTACTACGATTAACCTTAGATTTTCTAAACCACGGTCGGGGCCATATGGCTAATTTGATCCGACCAGCAAAACAATTACGGGCTAAAACCCTAGATTTTCAATCCACCATCGCGGATAATTTGACACAACCAACAAAATAACGGGGCCCGACTATATTCTACAGGTTTAATTCTCGGGCCGTAAGCCCGGATAATACTTAGATTCATCTGATATTATGCATATTAACCTTATACTGTACTAAAAACACAAACCATTCCATAACCAACCACCGAAAAGGATACTTCTAGAGAGACAATTTAGGAGTCATCATATTCACTTTTTAGATAGAGAATATCCAAATTAATGCGTAGGGTTGCTACCAAAAATTTTGCTTCACGTTTTGAGCGAATAAACAAGCCATATAAAACAAATCAATCGAATAGGTTGAGCCCCGACTGTAGGCCGGGGTGAGTTTTTGCTTGGGCGGCTGAGAAAAACTCACGGTATTCCTGATGGATTATTTCCGTTGGACGACTAGGAAATTTACGGTATTGAATGAGGGTTATTCGTAATACCAAATTGTTTTATATATGGAATCTTACGATTTTTACCATAAAAAGAATAATAAGCCTCTTTTATTCAGTTTCATGCCACTTTTATATATGGAATAACAATACCTTTCGATGTTCTTTAAAAAATATTCACAATAAGTTTTCAAAGATAGTGTGATCATCGATCAAACCTTCGATCCGATTCTTTTACTTTGGTTTCTTTCTTTCTTTACAACGAGTTAGCAGATATACCACCAAATCATGATTATCTCAACCTTAATAGTAAAGGTTCGACAGCTCAAACGAAACATCGATATACATATATCAAGAGGTGAAAAGTCCGGTGACAGTAATGGATATTATTAAAAGCAGTCCAGTTCACCTATTACCAAGGTATGATCCCTTTTTTCTTTCCTGTATTATAAATTTTCAGAACAAATAAGATTTGACGTTTATGTTTCCACCAAATTCATTTTTCTTTTCTTTAAAAAAAAAAAAAAAAACGTACCACCAAATTGTTTTCGGCCATAAGTCAGAGGATTATTTATATTTATTATATTGTGCCAATAAAAGGTCAGAATTTGGAGAGAAGGCGATTGAGGAAACTTCAATTTGATGAGGAATCGTATCTGCTTGCAGCGCTTGAATGGCTCTGCATGTAAAAACGCGGAAACACAAACCAGAATTCACCCAGGGATTCATGTGCATCCAAATTATATTTCTGAAAAACAATATGAATAAATAAAGAAATTCTAATACATGTGAGCTAACATAAATCAAGATAAAAACAAACATCATATAAACTAACAAAGACTACACTGACTGCAACAACATTAACCAATGTAAACCAATAGAAACACAATATATGAAAAAAAAGGACACCAAACACATTAGTCAGATAGTTAAAAATCACATAAAAAGACACGAACTACAGACCACATATAACCAATAAGAAAGAATTACATGCAGACCATGGCCATCCTTATTAATCATTATTATCCATTTAAATATTTTGCATCATTGTGTTGATAGTAATTCAAATTGGTAGTTTCTGATAAGTACCTTGATTACCTTTTGATTTTCCACTGATCCAGATAGGTAGCACAAAAAGCATGCCAGGAGAAGGTACGTGATGTCGTTTTATAGTTGTAGTGGTAAAAAGGTTCGTTGCTCGAACTTGTGAAGGATTTTTGAAAATTAAATAAAATTGTTTCAATAAGAATGAGAAAATACCGAGACTCTGGATTCCACCATTGACCAATTAATTGATAAACTCTAATCAATATTCATGCAATATTCTTATTTAAAGTGATTCTAGTATTTGCCTTTAATAGATTTTTGAAGTAATAATTGTAAGCACGAAGCATGAAACATCAAAAGTATTAAAACCAAGCATGTCCCATCAAAACACTTCACAACTACTCAATAAAAACCAATTTTTCTTTTAAGTTCTATGCAAATAATCATGTAAAATAATTGCAATAAATAATTAAAATAGAACTATACCACTTTTCATGGAACAATGGCTTCCTCCGTCGCCTCGGCTAAGGGGTTTAGCTCCTCATATTAACCACTTGCTCAAAATACATATTTGGTGTTCAAAAGTTGATTAAAAGAGTGAAAAGTGCTAAGCAGCGGATTCTGTAGTTACTGAAGGTCTAAAACAGAAGTCTGGGTTTTTGCTGAAGAGCTTCTGTGACTGCAGGAAGATGCGACCGTACCTCGTTGTCACTGAAAATAAGTCTGCCTCTGCGACTGACTCTGAGGGTCTAATGTTCTTCGTCTTCTTCGCAGCAGCAGCAGCAGGAAAGTTTCTGAATTCGACTCTGTTGATTATTTTTTTCGCTTCTCTATAGCTCTAAACTTCTCCAAACTCCCCCAAATTGTTCGTACTCCTAAATATGACTCGAATCAACCTATATATATCCACCAAACCCCAAAATCACTCGAGTTAATCCAAATATTTTCGTTCTTTTTCAACAGCAAGTTACGGGATTTTAATCTTCTTTTTACGCGTCAACTTGGTTTCCAAACTCTCTTAAACTCTCCCAGGACTGAATAAGGACTCCATACACTCCTATCTTGCCGTAAACTCTTCACAAATTCTTTTGTAAACCGAAAATAACTCAAATTGTGAATTCTCCCTGTTTTGCTCCAACACGGATTTCTATCCCTGTTTAATCGATTCTACAGCTCATACCATACTTGTTTATCCTTAACAGGGTTATCCCAACGAAAATCAGCCCTTGAATCGCCTTAAAAATCATCCAAAATCCAAACAGAAAATTCTGTTTTCTGTAAAAGTTTTTCCCGCCATTTTTTTGTTTTGAAAATTTGAGAAGAAATGTGACCTCCCCCTATCCAGTGCCGGTCTGTGCTTAGCAGCTGCTTGGAAATGGGTTACCCCTTATCCAAAATGAGAGTCCGAATAGCAAGTGTCCTCCCAGGAGCCTTTAGCAACTTTTCGAGCCAATTTTCCCAAAAATGTTTATTCCCCAAAAATACCTACAAAGGGATAAAATACCAACATTAGTACAAAAATGGGTACTAAAAATATATACAATAGAGATGAAAATAGACACATAAATGCGTCTATCAGTACGCCGCAAGAAAGAAATAAGCCAACGACTACAACTCACTGACGGTGATGGACATCATGGACAACAACCAATACGCGTATTTTTACAGAAGATCAACATCCAAATTTACATGTCTCAACTATCAAGATAAAATGTGATTACGTGACTTAGGGTTGTGAAAATTATCGTACCAGTAACCAGATATTTGAAGCACCCATCAACTGAATAATATGATGAGTAGGAATTTTCTTCGGGTTACTCTTGGAAATGTACATGTGTTGTGAAAATATGATTTTAGCTATTTAGTTCTTTCTGAATTCTTATTCGGTAAATTATACGTTCAGCTTGAATAAGTGGCATTTTTAGTTCTTAACCTTTTAATATATATGTGGATATTGTCACTTCTTTTAATTCCTTAGAAAATTAAGCTTTTTAGTATGTACTATAATGCTTATTTATTATTTGACAGTACGATTTAGAAATTGGTATCTTTGCACATGCTTGCAAAACCAATTAGTCTTCTACACATTTTATTTTTTATTGCATCTTACTTATCTTTGATGCTCTGATGCAAGTAGGTAAACCGAATGGAGGATGATAAAAAAATAATTTGGAGTATAGAGAGTTCGATCTTATTCTCATTGCACAATTGTGAAGAATCTGAGCAATTTCATTGCAATTACGAACCATAAAACGGTAATTAAAATTTCTTTTAATGGTGAGGACAGTAACAATGCGGAAAAGTGTACCTCATAAGATCTTTTTTTCGCGTTTTTAAACTTATTATTGGTCAAAGTGTATGCGGGCAGTTAGATTAGAAAGTGGACATGGATAATATTTGACCATAATGTTGAATGGTTTCGAGTGGAATGCCAAAACAATTGGTTCTTATTTATTCTAAATGATTATACTTTTAATCAACTCTAAAACAGGTTTTTAGATTCCGTCTCTTCCAACGGTTAAGCGAGTATTCTACCATCATGAGAGCTTTTTTTTTTTTTTTTTTTTATCTTCAAGAGTTCTTAGTAGATGCTTGGGCATTGATCGAACATAATCGTCAATATTATCTCAAGAAAATCCAAGATACGCTGCTAGCGGATTGTTATGCTGGTATAAAAAACCCGTCAGACGATAAGATGAAATCTAACGAAGAAGGTAAGCCCTATGTCCTTTTATCGACGTTCATTGGTGTTCCCAGGCATGTGTTTGAGATATATTAGAATTCAATTGTTAAACATTTTAATCACCACCCAGATATCTTCCTGCTGTTAATTGCAAATCTCAGTTGGACGTAGATTAAAGGCAACCTCCTGGAACATCAATATGCTTCCGGTCGTTTTGATTTGATAGCCCGTGTCTTTAAGTTAAATAGGATGAAATAATACTTAAAATAAAATGCTTGTTAAATTGGTTGCACGCATGTTCGCGATTAAATTTCAAAAGCGTGGGTTGCCTTATATGCATATTATTTTTGTCTTGGATGGTCTTGAAAAAGCTCGAACACAGGAGCAAGTTGAAAATTTTGTTTGTGCCACATTTCCAGATTTAAGAAATGTATGGTACATGGTCCATATGTAATAAGGATTCTATGCGCATATATAAAATACAAAATGTGGTAAAAGTTATTCGAATAAACAGAATAAGCACAAATGAAAATAGATATCCAATATATTGTCGGCATAATGATGGGAGGGATGATTTTTTTCATAATAAATACATAACAACCAGTACAGATGTTGTTCAGTACTACCCATATTTTTCTACAATGGTCAATTTCCACGTTAATGTAGAGGTACTCTATGGGGTACTAAGGTCATTTAAATGCATACATAAGTATATCTGTAAATGTCATGATCGTGCAACATTAGTTTTCGTTGAATATGACGAGGTACAACAATTCATAATTAATTGATGCAAGATATATTGGATTATTCGAGGTTGTGTATTTATTCTTTTCAGATTATTCAAAATTATTCGAGGTTGTGTACAAGAATTATATATTGCAAAATAATTCTTCCTAGGCAACAAAGAATTATTTTATTGGTATTGTGCATTTATTCTTTTCATATTATTCAACTTTAATTAAATCCTATGATTTTTAAATCACACAATGGTCACTATTCAACTATGCTAAAATCAACGCCTATAATGTCATCTGACACAATTAATAGTCCAAGACACTATTACTGTCACTGTCTTGCGCCATCAATATTAACTTATCCAGCAGTTATCCTTCAGAAGTTATTTGACGCTAATCTAATGTGGTTGAACAATAGCTTAAAACCTCGCGTTGTTTTTGGGTTTCATATTTAGTATTTGCGTAGGTTTGTATGATATCTTGAAGTATTTTCACGAAAGACATAAAGCTAGCATGTCTTCAATAGAGAAGTATACGTGACAAAATACCGAAACCATAAGTTAAGTTAGAAATGTATTTAGTTCAGTAAATAAAAGAAGGAAAACTGATTATATGCGATAAAATAACAATACAACACAGGTTTTGCGTAGAATCAATTAATAAATTACTTCAAAATGGAACTGGTAACATATTATTACCCTTTGGAGGTATTACATGTCATGGGAGTTGACTTCAAAAAAACCTTACAGTTAAACAAAACGGTGGTCGTGCAGATGTCGTAGGTGCATGCACCCAAAAATCCATCTGGAATAATATAATAGTTGTGACTCTTACAAAGAATCTACACCTTGATCTACGTGATTAAGAAAACATTGCAATCGCATAAACCTTACTTGAGGTAGTATTCCCCGACTCTGTCAAGTTAAAATTAGTGAAAACCATGTTAAAAGTTAATCACCTATATCAATTAAAGTCTGTACCAACTATTTCATCAGTATGGCGGTGATTAATTGGAGATCCACCTTCATCCAAAAAACATACTATAAAACTACTTCCAAATGTAAAGGTACCACTCAGACCAAGGAAAGATGACGGATTTTACATTTTGTTCTGAACTCAAAATTGTTGTATAGGCCTAAAGTATGTAAATTAAATTGAGAGGTTGAGCCGGGACCTTACAGCCCCGGTGATACTGATCGAATTTTAGATAGTGGTAAGAAATGAGGTTTTCGTTCACTCGGATTTGTAGAAATTAAAGTTTTTAAAAATACTAAATAAATATATACAAAGACTATTAACAATGGGCAAGAGGTACTGGGACTAAGGATTTAGCCAATCTTTATAACATAAGGTTCACTTATTTATTCTCAACAATTTCAGCTCAAGAAATATAAACATGGACTCTATTTTTGCCAAGGTAGATTCTAAAAACATTGATTGTAAATGTTAAGCATGGGACATCAAATCACCTAAGCTAAGCATGACCCATCTAATCAAATGACAACCAATTTAATCAAATCATATTAATTTTAATGCAAAAGTCATAAAAAGAATAAAAATAAATTTACCCATGTATGAAGTTCGGCCTCCTCCGTCGTCCCTGTGTTGGGGTTTAACTCATCATGTGGAAAACACACTCAAAATATGTATTCATGGCTCAAAAAGTGTTTACAAGAAGAGAAAATAATGAAACAGGAAATCTGCAACAGCACAGGTGCGTTACAGACCGACTGTTTCAACTCTCAACTGTTATGATGAAGATAATCGTTACAAATCTGAAGATAAATGTTGCAGAAGAGGATGAAGAAACTTTTACAATGAAAATAAATGTTGCAAACCAGTTGAAGAAACTGTTACAACGAAGATAAATGTTGCAAACCAGTTGAAGAAACTGTTACAACCAATTGAAGAAACCGTCGCTGTTTCCCTGTTCTTCACGAGCAGCAGCAGCAACAACAACAGAGTTCTGAAAACTCTTGATTCACGCCTCCTGAGCTTTCCTCTCGATCCCAAACTCTCGACACCCCTTCTATATGACCTGGGTAATCTATTTATACCCGAAAGATGCATCGAATCTCCTCCATAACTTCAAAAAAATCTTCTCTTTATTATTTTTATTCTCACGACAATAATTTCCATTTTTTATCTTCCACGCGCATGCAGCTGTATTTCTTTCATTCTATACCTTCTTCACGCTCCAGGATATCTATTGAGTCTTCCAAACACGTGCAGTACACGTTTAAATTTCTCACAACTCGTGCAAGCTCATGGTTTTCCTCCAACTCCCTGTTTGGATTAAAACAAGTTATCCATCCAAATTTGATCGATAAAATCACTCATACTAGCTTTATATAGTCATATCACGTCTACCCACTAAGTTTCAGGGATTGAATCTCACTAAATCACGTCCAAACATCCGATTGAAATTCTGCCAGTGAAAGGGAATATTTTCCCGCCAAATTTTTTTTTTTTAATTTGAGAAGAACATGTCCTCCCCCTAATCCTGCACGGCTGTCCATTTAGCACTTGTCTTATGGGATGCAAATAGTAATTTTTGGGCATATATAGTAATTTTTCCGGGGTTCCTCCGACACATTTTTGGGGTGCTTCCGGTGCATTTCTGGGGTGCCTTTAGTACTCTATCCTGGGGTGTAAAACACCACTTTTCGAGTCAATTTCGCCGCAATAGCTTATTTCTCTAAAAATACCTACAAAGACATAGAATAACAAAATAAATACAAAATCGAACACTAACAATTTATACAATTGAGACAAATTAGACACAATAATGCGTCTATCAGATACCTAGTGATAAATAAAAATAAAATAAAGTAAATAATTCAGATAACTAGATTGCTTAAAATGTTGTGAAATATGTATATAATTTATGAAGTAAAATTTTAGGTTACACCAGTTATGATAGAAGTTAAAGACTAATTAATCTTAATAAATCAATACTTAGTTAATCCAGCATTGGGGAATAGTGAGGTTGGTAATTCTGATGTGTTCCGGTGATACTTATTACGTAGGTAGGCATTGTCAGGCGTCATGAACCTAGACAGGGCAACTGCATTCTTGTATCACTAGACATAGAAGGGAAACTTGCTTCTGATAGTGAACTAATAGAACCCGAATTTTTTTAGAACCTTATAGAATATTTTCTCTCGTAATTAAAACCAGTGACTTATTGAAATAAAACTAGACTTATGAACCTAGAGCCACAAATTTTAGTTGTAGAAAACCATATAGGTTTGTGTTTTGTTATCGTGTTGTTTTGCGCTTAGACGAGAGGTAGTGTTATTCTATAAGGTGGGGAGTTTTTGAAGACCTGAAGAATAGTTTAAATTTCGAGGACGAAAATGTTACAAGGTGGGGAGAATGTAAAGACCCTCAAGCTCGTCAACGCTATTAGACTAGTCAAGAGACGTCTTAGCCGCTAATAACTTGATTAGTTTAACACGAACATTAATTATTATGAATTAATCTAACAACGATCTAGATACGAAATTAGTACTATTGGATAGATCTCGAAAAGTTACGTTGAATGGACTACTCGAACGTGTCATTCGGATACCGGACAAAGATAATATCTTCAGGTATGTACGAAGGGTAAAATTGTCTTTTCCCATCATAGCCGCCTAGTTGCCCTTATCTGTTTCTCGGGTGCCTTTTACATCTTGGTCGTCCTTATCCCTAATCTAGCCGAGAGGATAAACTCATTCTCATTTCTTTTTCCCCTTCTTTATTCTTCTTCTTTCTTCAGTTTCTTCTCTTCTCATGTTCTTATTTTCTGCGATAGATTTATCGATTGAGAGTGAGGTTGTGAATCAGTTCGAGAGAACCAATTGATGGAGTTGTATAGATGATGCATGAGTCGAGGCTATTGTTGATGAAGAAGAAAAGATGAATCAGAGAACCAAGTTAGGGTTTTCTGTGAATAAGAATTGGAGTTTGGAATTGGTGATGATTAAGATGAAATTAAAGGTGGGTTTGAAGGTTATAACCTGAAGATGAAGTCGGTCATGTCAATTCACAGGATTTGATTATAAAGAAGATCTCAATTCGAGAAAGTTATAGAGTTAGGGTTCTGTGAAGAAGAAGAATGGAGGATTAGGGTTTTGTGTTCGATTTTAGGTTTGCATGGGATTGATAGATGAATTGAGGACTGGTTTTAGATGATTGAGGAACGGGATGAAGTTAATTGGCTGATATGAGCTGTTCGTGAAGAATTTGAGAATTAGAGTTTATGTTCTGTTCTTCCCCAAATTAGAATTAGGGTTTCATACGAATTGCAGAAAAGATTGAGAAGATGAAATGGATGGGTAATTGAGTTGCTGATGGTTAAAGATCGGATAGGTTGTTGTTAATCATGTTCTGAAGTTGTTTAGAACTGTTGGGGTAGTTATGAATTCAATTTGAAGATGATGAATTTAATGGTAAGGTTCAAACAAGAGGCATATATCTGAGGTAATTGTGTTGCTGAGTTAATATAAGTAAACTATTCAATTTCATTGTTGAGCTTGTGTATATGATGTTGAAGTAAGATTGTTATATTTACTAAAGTATAGATTTAATTGATGTCTGTGAAATTTGGATATTGAACTGTGATTTGAAGAATGGTGTTGAGTTGATTAAACTGAAGTAAGAAGTGTTTAATGGAGAATTTGAAGTTGGAGTTGTTGGTTCTGGGAAAGAATGGTTGCAATGATATACCATGAAGACTTGAGTTTTGAGTTAGGGATACAAATGGGTATGGTGGTGTTGTCTATGAAGAATTATGAAGTTATGGAGTGCAGGTAGTGGCTGTAATGGATCTGAGTTAGGTTGTGTTGTAGTTTAGGAGTTGAGGATTTCAGTTTGGCTGAAGGTTGAGAATGGATTAGAGATTGTTGGGTTGAGTTATAAGTCGAAGTGGTGTTGTTGAAGTTACAGGGGATATGAGTGGTTGGTGGAGGTATAGAAACTAGGTGCTGGTGTTGTTAAGATCAGAGGGAGATACAAGTAACGGTTTTGTATAATAAATGGAACTGAAGTTGGTTTAGTATGTGCAAGATCATGCAGTTGTTGTTGAGGGTGATTGCAGGTGCAGGTTGTAGACCTATTGTTATTGTTGTTAGGTAGATTAGTATTGTAGCTAGCTGACTGTAGAAGGAGTGTTGCTTAAAGCTGCAATTGCAGGTAATCAAAATTGTTGTCATGTATTTGAATTGAAGTTGCTTTGTTAATTAAGAAGTTGAGAATATAAAAAATAGAGTTAAACTTGGTCTGCAATAGAAGTATGCATGCTAGTCATCCCAGTCAGATGTCTGACTAAATTGTTTAGCTGACTCAATTAGTCTGACTGAGTTGAGTCGTCGTGACTCACTAGTTTCCCTGTATTGACCTGAATAGACTCAGTTGACCGAGTTAGACAATTGACCCGACCTTGACTATTTGACCAAGACTTTGACTGTTAACCTGACTTAGACGTTGACTGTTAGTTGACCTGTGGCCGTCTGTTTGACCGTTAGTTGACTCAAATGGACTAGAATTTAGTTAATGGGATGGTTTAATAGACTTGAGCTTAAGACTAGTTTCCCTATTTGGATGAATTGGACTTTGTGGTCCGAATTAGCCTTTGATTTTTTCTACAAAGTTGTAGATACTCATAAGACTTAGCTAATGGGCTATAGAACCAATCTAATCGGAATAATAAACCTTTAATATGCTAAAGATGGATAATGAAAAGGTGTAGAACCATATATGGGCTTAGAACCATTAGATAGTTCACTTAGCCTGTAACTAGAGAATTATATGAAATTGTGTTATGAGCCTTGTGTGAGTCTTTTGGCTAAACTCTTAGAGTGCTTGTATGATTAACAGTTAGTTATTAATAACGATCGATTCAGAGGATGAACCAGTGGATTGTGGATCTCGAGGTAGGCGTGGCTTGTCATCAAAAGAGGTGGGAATACATTTAACTCTTTTGTAACCATTGTTGCTTCTTTTACAAAAGTTTATGCTTAACAAACTCATGCATTATCTGTTTTTGCATTCCATGCTTTGTTTAAATTGCATTAAGATAATTCTGTTGATTCTGTTAATCTTTCCATTGTTTGGAAATGACTTGTAATGTTTGTTTGTCATATGAATTGTTATGGGAAATAAGAATTTCCACTTGTGGTATATAGGATACGCTCCTTCACATTTATACCTACTTACTTTCTTCTTTTATGTTATGGCTAGGGCGATACACCACAGTATTATTATCTAGGTGTGTAACTGGTTGACACCATATTATACATTGTTTGAAGAAGGAGTTTGTCCATATACATGTTTGTTTATTTCAGTGACTTGGTCACTTTTTAATTTTATGGAAAAACATTATTGTTTTCCAAATCTTGCCATGATTACTTGAAAGTTAAATGTTATTTCCACTGGGCACCCCTTTTAGGGATGATGTGCTCACCCATTCTCAATTTCAGTTTCAAAGACATATCAGAGTTGCGCAGCGAAAGCTCCGAGGAGTTGAGTCCGTTAGTTGGTTAACTTCGGATATGTTTATAAATTTGTATATTTTATTTGTAAACCAAATGACTATTGTATATGTATCATTTGAGAGAAGTTGTTGTATATATATATATATCAGAGCGTGGCTAGGTGGAGGTGTTGTTAGGTGTTGAGTAACTATAGCAGATTTGATGTCTCGGGTTTGGATATGGGTTAGGGTTTTGGGTTCTCTACCATGCCCAATCCTGATGTAGCTCTTGTAAGCGGCTTGCGGAATGAGTACAAACGGATTGCAGCTGCTTTTTCCGCAATATTTCTTCTGCGTTTCTCCCTGCCTTCTAGAGGAACTCTTTCTTCGCGCCTTTGGCCACCAAATTCTTTGCTCTTTTGGCTTCTCAATTCATCCAAGATTTATTTGCTATCTAAAAACATAAAATAAATTAGTATAAGTAATTATTCTTGAAAACAGTGAAAATACAGAATTTGGGATAAAATAGAAAGCTAGAGCACAAAAAATGAGATCAATGCTAATAAAAGGATGTAGAAATATGCAGTACTTGGCGCTCATCAGACTGCCTCATATATGCCTCATAAAAGAGAATCGAAACACTTTTATAATGTGTAGTGATATTGAAGAGACAACAGATAGTGCTCATGGATACGATCCACATTATCTAAGGTTATTGTGATGTTGAAACTTGGAATCAAGCGTATGAAGAATGAGTTAATTAAGAGGCCGTTATGTAATATCTTTATCTTTTAATTCGTGTATTCTCCATATATATTAGAGTTTTGTCACTAAAATTGACAAAGAGGGATATTGTTAGAGCATTGCTCGGTTGAAAACGCTAAGCGTTGGTATGTCAAGATTGGTTGTCATTTTTAATATCAAAACTTAAAGTCGCTTGAATAGATTATTCGAGTCAACTTCGCTAGGTTATACTAGGAATCATATAAATGTTGAGACATACAAGTATTACCTTGAAGACCTGAAGATTCTGAAGACGTATCGACATCAACGAAGACATCATCCTTCTACTTGAGGTTAGTAATACAAGACTTGACTTGTTTCCATTTATATGTATGGAAAACATAACATGCAAAGTTATATATATGAAACTCTCGTATTGTAAACTTGATCATTTTATTGTGATTAAAGTGTCAAGGAAGAATATACAAATTGTTTTACAGCTATGGCATAATGAATTACGAAGTATAACACTTATCATTTGAACTTCGTAATTGCGACATATACATGATCTTAGTAACTTGTTACTAGATTGTTTAAGGAAGTAGACTTACGAACTTGTTTCGTAGTTGAAAGAAATCAATGGATTGGTGGTCTGGTTCTTATTGGGGATACCATAGCAGGTCTGATCCCTATACTTCGGGGATCTCTATTAGGACTAATCCCTAATGGGGATCTCTAACAGAACCGCTATTGGGAATCTTTAGTAGAACTGATCCCCATTGAGAGTCCTATTTCCAAACTCACATACACTTTAGGGTTTGTGTGATTTTGGAAGTTGGTTTGCGAAATATGAAAGTTCAAGACGCCGAGGTTATGAGTAATTTGAAAACGTGCATAAGTCTTATATTTTATTGTTCAAAGATATTCCTTGATACTCAAGGTGAGATCCCAAACCGAAATGTTTGATAATCTTTTTGTTAGGATTTTTGAATATATATGTGTTGTTTTTCCAGCAAGCAAAACATATCTCTGGAAGATATTAAACATCTTGTATGGTAGCTAATATTGAGTTGTAATCCAAGAGGGATTTCGGCATGACACTTGGATATTGGTTGGAATTAGACAGAACCGAAATAGATGTTTATTGCATATCTTGAGAATATTTTGATTTATGGAAATTCCTTGGTGTCCAAACTACCTTGGTATATAAATAGTGAAGTTTGTTCTTCTTACAAACTTATCCTGGGGCAGGCTGACAACTTATTTTTGTAGTCACTGATGTAGTCGACTAATATTATTACGTGTAATACTATATTGGAGGGGATAGTAACTTAATTAGGTGAAATCTCTTACGTCCGCTAGTTTAAAGACTTCTGAAATTACATTGCTATTTTAGTTTTCGATTATTGATTTGATTGACTAACGGTGGTTGAACCTTGATTGCACCTAGTTTGTTTATTCTGAGAACATTCTCTTCTGATATAAGGTCACTCGAACTAGATCAAGGATCGACATAAATCAGATTTGTTTTTAGACTCCATTTTGTGCGTGATCGATCACAAGAGAATCAAGTTTGTTTGTGCAGGTACTGAAGAAGACATTGAAGATTTGAAGACAAGAAGATTCCTTATTGGTTTCGCATCTTTGTGATTTAACTTCATGCACACACTTGATTAGCTAGGATCCGACTAGATCTTTTTTATCCTTTGATAGACAATTGATTGACTAGTCGTAGTAGATCGAAAATCTATCATTTAGTGGTACTCTTCAGTATCCGAATCTGATAGTTTGTATACCTAGATCTGGTAATCTTGATAATCTAGATCTTGGTATATCTTACCCAACAAAGGAGTTTATTAGATTAAACGAAAGAACCTTATTGAACTCAACATATAGTCTCTAATTTACTTCTTGAGATTGGAAGAGTGGTTACCTAACAGATTAGTCCTTTACTATTTCGAAATACGATCCAAAGGAGTTGAGTGCATGAAGTCTTCACAGCGGCTAAAACAACTTAAGATAGTGGACTTTATCTTAGGATTCACGTATGTCGGCTATATTGGTTGTAGGTGCACGGATACTTAGGATACTAGCTAATTGGGGATAGTTTACTTAGTCTCAACTATACGAAGTTAGTAGTATTCTTTGTATAATGACTTAATTCTGAGGGTATTCAAAACTGGACTAGGGTCCATGGTTTTTCTTCATTTGTGGTTTCCTCATTAAAAAAAACTTGTTGTGTCTTTACTTTTACTTTCCGCAATTATAATTATTATTTTAGTTGTACCTTAATCCAAACACTTGGGTTGATCCTTATAGTTAAGGTTCAGTTCTGGACTTATACTATATACCAAGTGTATATACCATGTTGCCGTCATCTTATTGATAGTCTCTGTATATATTAGATCATACAAGGTATCATACTTATAGGTTGATATCGAAAAGATTATGGCGTACTTAGTACCCTTGTCATTTAACAGTTAAAGTGCGGTATAGGCTCTGAGATATTTTATTTGAAATCGAAGTGGGAATAACCAAAAAATTAACACAATGGTAAGAGAGCTGTAACAATTGGATTTGAAATCAAAATTGGGAAAATCGAAATAAAGAATGGAAAAACACATACCTGCAGAATTTGGTGGTGGTTGGTTACAATGGTGTTGATTTGTGTTTAAAAACACGGAGGGTTATTTTCGGAATAAATGAGAGTAACTAAACGTACCACAACACCACTATCCTTTATATCATGTAGGTTTTAACCTCCATTCAAGAAGAAAATTTATTTTAGCATCTTAGTTTTTTGGTTCTTAGAAAAAATAATATTTTACATTTAAAACGATATTTGTTTTTATATAAATTATTTGAGATTTATTAAAATTACTTTTTCGGAATAAATGAGAGTAATCGTCAAATTACTTTACAAGAATTTCTTCGAATTTTTTTTTAAAAAACAAGGTCATCGGAGTATTACCCTGCTCCCTATGTCCCTCATTATTGGAATAGTTGCGTATTAAGCCTATAACGATCCTAAATCATCCCTATATGTGGTCTCCAGAGAAGAAGATAAAAATTTTAGAAGATAAAGCGAGATAATTAATGAGTGTCGAAGTTCTCAGATTGGAAGTCAATTCATCCATAATATGAACAGTGTTACTATCAATGGAAACCATGTTAATACTGGACGCCACTCATGGATTGCTCAAATAACTGATGTATCTCAGCACGTTGCAAATCTAAATGTTACTGGAAACAACTTTATTCAATATAATCAATTTGAAGTGAGAAGACCTGTTTTTCTTGTATGATTGGAAAAAATATGAGCATTTTATTGATGTTGATGCGGCTGCTCAGGTAGAAAGGGGAATCTGACAAAGTTAATATAAGAACACGGAAAATAGCAGTAAATCTGCTTTTACTCGCCCAACAGAGAACTGTAAATCTAAGTGAGTTATTTCCCTTTACGGAAGCATCCAATCCTTGACATGCAATTTCTACATCTCAGAAACATGTAATGGGATCTTTGTTGATGTCCAGGATCATGTCACCTTTTTCTAGTTGGCACGCTTTTGATCCATCCAAACAACCTTTACTTGAAGTCGAACTGGATCTTTCTTCCACAAATCCTATGAAAATAAAGGATTGTCTCAGTTAAATATTTACTGCTATTTTTAGGTTGATTTATGCATTAAATAAAAGGAAATTGTATTAATTATAAGATATGTAAATGCAAAGATGGCGAATTCTCAATATACATTTGTTCGAGACTGCCTGCTAAAGGGAGGAAATATTAAGAAAATCACCGATGTCATAGCTTGTGGCGGCTGTGAAACACTATATTGGGCGAAATGCCCTAGCGGAGGTTCTCGGATTATTTTTTTTTTTTTCCCTTTTCCTACTCTCTTTATGATATCATCCATATTAAAACCTCTAAATCTTTTTCTAATTTGATTTTATAATAATATTTTTATTTTCATAATTCTGTGTATGAGGAAATTTTTGGGTTTCCTTAATTATTGTTAGTATTAGTATTATTTTAAAAGCATCATTAATATTAGTTCAATGAACATATGTCATTTTTTAGGTCATAAAACAAATTTGGAACATGGACATTTTAAGGTTGTATCGGATGATTATTAGCCATTTGAAAAAATGTTGTGTCGCATGGCAAATTTTGATCGCAAAAGTTTAAGTCATAGTCAAGATTTTGGATCATTACACAAATATAAGTCCCGAGGATTATTATGGGGCACAAAGTACGTTCTAGATCACGCAACATATTTTACAAGTCATGAAGTTCCCGTTCATTAGAAGAAAAATATTAGTTCATGATAGAAGGGAATTATGTAATACATTACAAGTTTTAGGCCGGGCAAATTCGTGATACAACGGAAATTGTTCGACGGGATAAAGTTTTTATGTTAAAGTGGTATATTTCGAGTCTCAAAATAACTATTAGCCATGAGACAAATCTTGAAGCTAGCGGTTTTTCTTGATATTTTCTCTCTCTTCTCTGCAAATCGGGCTATGACTCAGTAGAATTTTTTTATCCATTCCTAACTTTTTCAATCCTACTAGTTTAATGTTTCACTTATCATGAAAAAAAACTTGGTTTATGAATTATTTTTCTTGATCTATTGTAAATTGCATCTTGTTTTTCTCCTATATATCTTCCTAATAAAGTCTTTTTCATGTCCAACTAATTTATATGAGTTCTTTCTTTTTATGTAGTGTGTTTGAATCTAATGGTGTTTGCCGTATCAAAATAAGTGGTCTTCGCGTTTGCTGTCATTGTTGTTTTGCTCGTTGTAGCAAAGGAATCTTAGCGTTCGCTTTCAGAAATCTCATGGCATTTGCTCTATCTGTTCTTCAAGTATGATTGGAATTTGCATGAATCAGATAGATCTGGTAAATAACTTAGTCCGTTCCAAAACCATTAGTTTTGTCCGCCATTTTGAAATTTCAAAAATTCAAATTTCAAAAATCAGTTTCCTTCTTTGTGTAATGTTGACTTTCCCAATAGTCATCCTTTCCATAACTGAAACAGAAAAATTAGGGGAAAATATAGGATTTGATCCATATCTTAGGAATTGAAATATTTTAAATCAATACCCAAACCCTAATATTGGTTCTAAAAGCTCTATATATCATAGTGGCCATAACAATTGTTCTCAATCTATCATCAGCAGCTCTAAAACCTATTTTACAATGGATCAAAATAATAATAAGCCAAACAATGATGTCTCAACCCTCTCGGAGAAACTAAAAGAGTCAATCTTGGAAAAGAATGGTTTATCGACTGAACTAAGTCTTTATAACAATGAACTTTTCTCTGATGAACAAAAAGATGATGAAATGAAGGTTTCACTCATTGGAAAGATCATCACGGAAGGAAAGATTTCTGATAAGAAGGTGGAGAAGAATTTTTAATTTACATGGGATTTTTTACCTGAGGAAGAAGTTAAAGTGTTTGAAATTGAAAAAAAACACCATGATTTTTACTTTCAAAAACTGGGATCTACTCAACAAGGTGTTTATAACAAGACCCTGGAGTATTGATGGTCATTTAATAGTTCTTCATCATTACTATGAAACAATGAATAATCAAGATCTAGAATGGGATACTCAAGAATTCTGGATTTAGGTTAAGCATTTATTACCTGAACATATGAATCAGAAGGTAGTGCATGATATGAGTGAAACTATGGGTGAGGTCAGAGAAATTGAACCAAATACTGGCTTACCACCAACTGGAGATGTATTCAAGTTTGTGTTAGAATCAATCTCAATACACCATTGAGAAGAGGTGCATTAGCTATAACTGCATCTGGATCAACTAAGTGGATAAGGTTCATTTATGAGAAATATTCACACAAAATCTGTAAAGATTGTTTTGTTCTGAAGCATTCCAAGGAAAACTGCAAGGATGTTGCTGCTAAGTTGGTTGAAATCCATGGTGAACCACTAAAGTTTGGTAATTTGAAGAAAGGCATTAACAAACCAAAAATGAAAGCTTTAATCTCTATCCCAAGCTCCAGTTCTTCAAGTAAGAAGCTGCCTAAGCATACACCATTTGTCCCTCCTCAGGATGGTTGGATGATTAAAGGGTTTAACTCAAACAACAAGGATGAAGATGATGTTGAGGAAATCAATGAGTAAGTTGAAAGTGCTAGACTTGGAAAAATACAAAGAAGCATTCCTACTCCAAATAGCCAAATCTCAGGTTCTGGATCTCCCAATCATACTTTGAAGCAACTTCAGGACTCCACAACAATGATGATGACCACTAAGGAAAACAAACAAGTTTTTGCTAATTTTGAACACACCAACAACAAAAATGGAGAGAATCAGATAACTCTTAATATTTTAACTATAGCTAATTATTTTTTCAACACTCAAATCAATTCTCCTTTATATAGTTTTAAGTATAGATATTTCAGTATGAAAATTCTTTCTTGGAATGTATGTGGTTTTGGAAATAAGGATACTAGGAACCATCTTCAGTCCCTTATTAGATCTCATGCTCCTGATGTTATATTATTATCTGAAACAAAAAATCAACTGAAAAGCATGCAATTTCTTACAGCTAGATATAAATTTCCTAATGTTAGGATTCATAATCCTGTTGGACTGTATGGTGGTCTTTGTCTTATGTGGAAAGATGGTGTATGGTAGAGAACTGCTCAGTCGAACTCGCAAGCGTTGCTATCTCAAGCTTGTTTGTCAAGTTTAGTTGTCAAAACTATAAGTCTTGATTTCTAGTCTACTTATAGCTAAGTCTCGGATTAGGATAGAATGTGTAGTTTAGCTTTAGACTTCAAGGCGTTCATCGATTGAAGATGAAGAACTACTAAGGGGAGCTTGTGGAACTTCATCAACAAAAGGTATGCGGAGACTTGAACTCATCTATCACTCAAAAGTCTATTTCTACTCTATCTCCTATTTGAGACAAAAATCGTATAGATATATAGACTTCGATTATACACATTTGATATTTCGAGCTGAGTTTAATCGCTTACATATTTCTCGAAATATGTGTTGGTAAGCTTTCGCTTTAACCAAGTTCATCTTATATTCTTTACGAAAGTCAAAAGACAATCATGTGAAAATCGCCTGGTAACATCTTATATGATTTGTGTGAGACAGTCATTTGGTGTAGAATCGGAATGTTTCGTATTGATCATTTGATCACTTGAAAATTTCTTTGAACCTAATGGTTTGTGTGAGACAGCTATCGTTTCAATGATTGAAATGGGAGTTTAGAACAATTAACCATGATTGGATATAACCTAGTATGCGTACTTGTATGCTAACTTTTTCAAGTTATTCCAAGTCCGGGAACCATAATATACATACATGTATGCATACTGGTTTGATTAGTTGAAGTCTGGGAACCTAGTATGCATACCGGCGTAAAGTTAATGTCTGGGAATTCAACTGAGTTTGGTGGTGTACGGCAGTATACGTACCCGATCACATACTGGCGAACCAAGACCAAGTCTGGCTACTTAGGTATGCGTACCCGTTTGCATACTTGAGTGGGTTATGTTCTAAAATCGGTTTTTTCATGAACTAATACATTTATATAATAAGGAATGCAATCTTTTGCAAACCGTGTCTATAATGTTCATGAATTGATTCGAGTGAATCAAAATCGATTTTGCTTCAATTGTGTCTTGTATATATCTATGAGAATATAAACAATTGAACAACTTTATAACAAGTTTCATTTGAGTCATTTGAACTAGTTGTGTTAAGATGAACAAGGTTGATATGAAAGTGTTCATATGGCTAACTTCGGTTAACTATTGTTGAGACAACAAGGTGTACACGTTTAGGTGCGGTTACCCATATCTAAATGAAGTCACTTTTCATTTGTGTGTAACAAGCTAAGTTCGATCTAACGGTTGAAAGATATTAGCTTGAGTCCAATCAGGTTTTCATCTAACGGTGAATATTTAATGCTTTGTTACCAAGGTAACATTGATTGCAAACCTTGATTTGAAGACTATATAAGGGAGAACTCTAACAACTGGGAAACCTAATCCCCATACCTCCTGTATGATACTAGTTGCGACTAGAGTCGATTCTTCTTTAACCTAGGTTTTTCCTAAAACAATTATAGGTTAACGACTTAAAGACTTCATTGGGATTGTGAATCTATACCTAACTATTTTCTCTGTAGTTGCGTGTTCTGATCTTGATTTATTCTATCGTATTGAGTACTATCTTCTCTAAGATTTGCTCGAGATTTAATCTCCGATAGGTAAGATAAAAAGTAGTCACAAACATCTTCGTCTCATCGTTTGTGATTCCACAATATCTTGTTTCGCTTCCATATGATTAAGATTATTGTGAGGTGATTGATATTACAAGGCTGTTCTTCGGGAATATAAGTCCGGTGTATCAATTGGTTCCTGTTCAACTTGATTTATCAAAAGACGGAACAAAAACTCGTAGGTATTTCTGTGGAAGACAGATTTATCTATTCAATAGACTTTTCTGTGTGAGACAGATTTATTTATCAAGTCTTTGACTTTGGGTCGTATCAACTCTTAGTTGTGGGTGAGATCAGCTAAGGGAATAAAGTGCGTAAAGTCCTGCAGGTATTAAGAGGCGTAAGGAACACGACTTTACCTTGATCAGTGTGAGATTGGTTATGGTTCAACTACATTCCAGACTGAAGTTAACTTGTAGTAGGATAGTGTCTGTAGCGGCTTAATACAGTGTGGTGTTAAAACCTGGACTAGGTCCCAGGGGTTTTATGCATTTGCGGTTTCCTCGTTAACAAAATTTCTGGTGTCCGTGTTATTTCTTTTCCGCATTATATTTGTTTATATAATTGAAATATCACAGGTTGTGCGTAGTTCAATCGATTAGATAATCCGACATTTGGTTGTTGATATAAATTGATTGACACTTGAACATTGGTCTTTGGTACCGTTCAAGTTCTTTCTCATAATAATAAGAATCTCGGATTTTATCTATTTAATTTGCTAATTACATTGAGAAACAGAGATACAACTCTTGGATATATTTCCATTGATTGAGTCTGACAGTCTAGTTGATTCTCTTGGAATTATATTGGAGTTTCTCCATACAGATTGCCTAAACGAAATATTGGGTGTGGTTGTTAGACCCCCGCTTTTTATGTGTAGATCTCTTAATTGTGGATATTAATCACAATTTCATTAATTGCCTAGTCAAGTTGGACTCTAAAAATGTTGTTTCTCTAGTTTCATTTATGTATGGTGCCTTAAATGACAATGTTATAGAAACACAGTGGAACTATCTAGATGATATTAGACTTTATCATAATAACACTTGGATTCTACTAGGTGATTTGTGTTAGAGCATTGCTCGGTCGAACACGCAAGCGTTGCTATCTCAAGCTTGTTTGTCAAGTTTAGTTGCCAAAACTATAAGTCTTGATTTCTAGTCTATCTACGGTTAAGTCTCGAATTAGGATAGATTGTGTAGTTGAGCTTTAGAGTTCACGGCGTTCATCGATTGAAGACGAAGAACTACTAAGGAGAGCTTGTGTAACTTCATCAACAAAAGGTATGTGAAGACTTGAACTCATCTATCACACAGAAAGTCTAGTTTTCAGTTTATACACTTTTGATATTTCGAGCTGAGTTTAACTCGCTTACATATTTCTAGAAATATGTGTTGGTAATCTTTTGCTTTAACCAAGTTTATCTTATGTTCTTGACGCAAGTCAAAAGATGATCATGTGGAAATCGCCTTGTTACATCTTACATGATTTGTGTGAGACGGTCTTTTGATGTAGACTCGGAATGTTTCGTATTGATGTAGACGGTCATTTAAAGCTAATAGTTTGTGTGAGACAGCTATTCCCGTCTTCCGAGAATGTTTCAATGATTGAAAATGGAGTTTAGAATGATTAACCATGATTGAATATAACATAGTGCATACTTGCATATATGTTATCCATATCCGAAAACCATGGTATGCATGCCCGTATGCGTACTGCTTGGTTTAGTGAAAGTCCGGGAACCATGGTATGCATACTCGTATGCGTACTGATTGGTTTTGTGAAAGTCAGAGAACTTAAGTATGCATACCCGTATGCGTACTGTCGTGAGTATCAAGTTCCGGAATTTCAACCGAGGTTGGTGGTATGCGTACTGGTGAACCCAAACTTAGTCCAGCTACTTAGGTATGCGTACCTGAGTAGGTTAAGTTCTAAAAATCTGTTTATTCATGAACTAATACATTTATATACTAAGGAATGCAATCTTTTGCAAACCGTGGCTATAATGTTCATGAATTGATTCATGTGAATCAAAATCGATTTTGCTTCAATTGTGTCTTGTATAATTCTACGAGAATATAAACAATTGAACAACTCCATAACTAGTTCACTTGAGTCATTTGAACTAGTTGTGATTGAGATGAACAAGGTTAATAAGAAAGTATTCATATGGCTAACTTCGGTTAACTATTGTTGAACCAACCGTGTGCACGTGTTTAGGTACGGTTGCCCTTATCTAAATGAAAGCACATTTCATTTGTGTATAAAAAGCTAAGTTTGATCTAACGGTTGAAAGATATTAGCTTGAATCTAATCAGGTTTTCATCTAACAGTGAATATTGAATGCTTTGTTACCAAGGTAACTTAGATTGCAAACCCTGATTTGAAGACTATATAAAAGAAAACTCTAGCAACTGGGAAACCTAATCCCCATACCTCCTATGTGATACTAGTTGCGACTAGAGTCGATTCTCCTTTAACCTTAGGTTTTTCACGAAACCCTGTTGGTTAACGACTTGAAGACTTCATTGGGATTGTGAGGCTAGACCCAACTATTTTATCTGTAGTTGCGTGTTCTGATCTTGATTTATTCTATTATGATTGAGTACTATCTTCTCTAAGATTTGCTCGAGATTATTGTGAGGTGATTGATATTACTAGGTTGTTCTTCGGGAATATATGTCTGGTATATCAATTGGTTCATGTTCACCTTGATTTATCAAAAGAAGGAACAAAACTAATAGGTGAAAAAGTGGGGGTACAACAACCTCACCCAATAATTCGCTTAGCAATCTTTATGGACTAACTCCAATATACTTTTGAGAGAATCAACTAGACAGTCAGACTCAATCTTAATAAAAAGTATATCAAGGAGTTATATCTTAATTTCTCGATTCAATACTTACTCAAGAAAATAGAAATCTGCGAGTCTAATTGAATTCAAGAGAAATTAACTTGAACGGTACCAAAGACCAATGTTCAAGTATCAATCAATTTCAATCAACAACCAATGGTCGGTTTGCCAATTGATCGATTTAACGCACAACCTGTGATATTTCAATTATATAACAAAATATAATGCGGAAAAGAAATAACACAGACACCATAAGTTTTGTTAATGAGGAAACCGCAAATGCATAAAAAACCCGGGACCTAGTCTAAATTGAACACACACTGTATTAAGCCGCTACAGACACTACCATACTACAAACTAACTTCGGTCTGGACTATAGTTGAACCCCAATTAACCTCACCCACAACTAAGAGTTGCTATGACCCAAATTCGAAGACTTTAATAAACAAATCTGTATCACACAGAAAAGTCTACAGGAATAGATAAATCTGTCTCCCATAGAAATACCTATAAGTTTTGTTCCGTCTTTTGATAAATCAAGGTGAACAGGAACCAATCGATAACCCGGACTTATATTCCCGAAGAACATCCTAGAATTATCAATCACCTCATAGTAATCTTAATCGACTAGCGAAACAAGATATTGCGGAATCACAAACGATGAGACGAAGATGTTTGTGACTACTTTTCTATCTTGCCTATCGGATAAATTAATCTAAAGCCAATCTTACGATTGTACTCAATTACGGTAGAAACAGCAAGATCAGATCACGCAACTACAAAGAAAATAGTTGGGTCTGGCTTCACAATCCCAATGAAGTCTTTAAGTCATTAACCTACAGGGTCTCGGTAGGAACCTAAGGTTAAAGGAGAATCGACCCTATCTTATACAACTAGTATCACACAGGAGATGCGAGGATTAGGTTTCCCAGTTGCTAGAGTTCTCCTTTATATAGTCTCCAAATCAGGGTTTGCAATCTATGTTACCTTGGTAACAAAGCATTCAATATTCACCGTTAGATGAAAACCTAATTAGATTCAAGCTAATATCTTTCAACCGTTAGATCGAACTTAGCTTGTTATACACAAATGAAATATACGTCATTTAGGTTTGAGTAACCATACCTAAACGTGTACACCTAGTTGGTTCAACAGTAGTTAACCAATGGTTAGCCATATGAGCACTTTCATATCAACCTTATTCATCTTCACCATAACTAGTCCAAATGACTCAAATGAACTAGTTCGAGAGTTGTTCATTTGCTTAGATCTTATAGAAGTATACAAGACACAATCGAAGCAAAATCGGTCTTGATTCACTCGAATCGATTCATGAACATTATAGCCACGGTTTGCAAATTGCATTCCTTATTATATATATATGTTTTAGTTCATGAACAAACCAATTTTAGAATGTAACACACTTAAGTATGTGTACGGGTATGCGTACTTAAGTAACCGGATTTGAGTTTGTTTTTGTTTCCAAACTCAGCAGAAATTCACGGACGTGAACTCTCCGCCAGTATGCGTACGAGTACGCATACTTAGGTAACAAGATTGAGTTGGTTTTGATTTCCAAACTCAGCAGAAATTCACGGTCGTGAACTTCCGCCAGTATGCGTCCGGGTACGCATACTTACCCAGTCTCCATCAACCATTTAGTACACACACAAGTATGCATACATTTGGTTCCCGGTTTTTTGACTTATACACTAATGCGCGAACACATTATATGCTTATATCCAAAGATGGTTACATGTTCTAAACTCTTTATTTCAATCACTGAAACATTCTTAAAGGATGTTAAATAGAGGTTATTCACACACTATTTTTCATCAAAGCAATTTTCAAGATATTGAAATAATGAACATGACTTTCGTCACTTGTAAAGATGAACTTGGCCAAAGCAAAAGATTACCAACACATATTTCGAGAAATAGATAAGCGAGATAAACTCGGCTCGAAATAGCAAATGTGTATAATCGAAGTCTATATAACAATACGACCTTTGTCTCAAGATAGGAGATAGAGTAAATAGACTTTTGAGTGATAGATAAGTTCAAGTCTCCACATACCTTTTAGTCGATGGAGTTCCACCAGTTCCTTGAGTAGTTCTCCGTCTTTGTATGATGAACTCCTTGGAGTCTAGAGCTCAACTACATTTTCTATCCTAGTCCGAGACTTAGCTATAAGTAGACTAGAAATCAAGACTTATAGTTTTGCCACTAAACTTGACAAGAAAGCTTGAGATAGAAACGCTTGCGAGTTCGACCGAGCAACGCTCTAACAATCTCCCCCTTTTTCAATTTTAGTGACAGAACTATCAACACATATGGAATACAAAATAAATAAACTTTGCAGCTTCTCTTCCACATGCATGATATCCTTGGTTCTTCAACATTACTCGAAATCTTCGTCACTTCCAAGTACTCCAATGATTCCAAAGATATTCAATGCAGCGTCATCGTTGTTGAAGATCCGTAGCCATAACAATGAGAAAACAAAAGCTCTCAATCATTGTTACACAGTGTCATAGTATCATTACACAGCATCAAAGTTCAATTGTACCACAACTTCGACAACAATACTATGTTGACATCACTCCCCCTTAGTCAATACTCCATCTCACTTGGAAACCACTCCCCCTTACATAATGATCCGAAAACCATATGTATTTTTAGTGTGAACTACACATTAATTCTCCCCCTTTTTGTCAATAAAATTGGCAAAGGTACGAAAAGTAGTGTGATTCTAATGAAATTTCCATAAAGACATTTCATGACCAAAAGAAAGCACATATCAACTTTTTTAGATGCAATCATATAGCCGAAACTAAATGCATTCATCAAGGAGTTTATAAAGATACAAGATAACCCCTATAATATTCCACAACCGCACTCCCCACAAAGATTTGGCAATAAAGCACAAGTTCAATTAAGAACTCTCCCCCATAAAATGTCATTCCCGAAAGAACAACAAGAGCGACCTTACTTTCACAAGAAAAGAAGGATTTCTTTGGACATTACACTAAGAAACCTGACAGAAAATCAACTTACTGAAACAAATGCAGAATTGAAGTAAACACTTACTAGAGTTCCAAACTCAATTTCCCAGAAGATCGAGATAAGCACAGGGGCAAGAGTTTTAGGAATAACTATTGAACCAAAACAACACCAATAGACTATCATAAGTGTTGAAATGTAGCAGTGTCTAATGGTTTGGTAAGAATATCAGCCAATTGTTGTTCGGAAGGCACGAATTCCATATTTATGATACCATTTTCATAGAGATCTCGAATAAAATGGTACCTTATATCAATATTATTGAGTTATTGAGTGCTCAACGGGATTCTCAGTGATTCAAATCGCGCTGGAATTATCACAAAATATTTTCATTATTCCAGTATCAATTCCATAATCAGCCAACATTTGTTTCATCCAGAGAAGTTGAGTACAACATGAGCCAGCAGCAATATATTCTGCTTCCATGTGGACAGGGATTGTGAATTTTGTTTCTTGCTATGCCAAGCCACAAGATTCAGTCCTACATAGTAGAAACCCCCTGATGTACTTTTTTTGTCTTCAACACATCCTGCCCAATCAGCATCTGAATAGGCAGAAAGATCAGTGTTAGTATCAAAAGTGTAAGATAGACCATACCCGACCGTGTGGTTCATATATCGTATGATCCTTTTTGCAGCTGCAAGATGAGATTCCTTTGGGTTAGCCTGAAATCTAACACAACAACCAACACTAAAAGCAATATCAGGTCTAGTATCCGTACGATATAAAAGGCTACCAATGATAGATCGATACAGTTTTTGATCCACATTTACTCATTTTCTCATCTCTGTGTAGTTTACCAGTGGTGGGCATAGGTGTCAGTTTTGGATTTGACTTATCCAGACCGAACCTTGAGACAAGATCCTTAGCATATTTTTCTTGAGATAAGTAAATTCCATCCTTATGTTGCTGAATTTGTAATCCTAAGAAGAACTTTAATTCACCAACATTGCTCATTTCATATTCTTTGCCAAGAGAGACTTGGAAATCTTTTGCAAGTTTCTCAGAAGTGGAACCATAGATGATATCATCTACATAGACTTGAGTAATGACAACATCTATCCAACTCCATTTGGTAAACAAGGTTTTATCAGCTCCGCCTCTCGAGAAACCTATCCTAAGAAGAGAAGTAGTAAGTTTTTCGAACCAGGCACGAGGTGCTTGTTTTAACCCATATAATGCCTTTTTAAGCTTAAGAACATGATCTGGGAAATCAGGGTTTTAAAAACCCTTAGGTTGAGCGACATAGACCTCTTCCTTTAAATTTCTGTTTAGGAACGCGGATTTTATGTCCATTTGAAACAGCTTAACCTTGAGAAAAAAAGCATGAGATAATAACAACCGAATGGACTCAAGGCGTGCCACAGGAGCAAAGGTTTCGTCAAAGTTGATACCTTCAATATGTGAATATCCTTGAGCGACAAGTCTAGCTTTATTTCTGACAATTGTGCCAAATTCATCAGACTTATTCTTGAATATCCATTTGGTACCAACAATATTGATATTGGAGGGACAAGGTACTAGTTCCCATACGTCTTGTATTTGAAATTGATTTAACTCTTTATTCATTGCATTCATCCAAAAGGGATCGCTAAGAGCTTCATCAATATTTCTCGGTTATACTTGTGAAAGATAACAACCAAAATTGCAAATATTTTAAAGTTGTCCTCTTGTCTTAGCAGTAGAATCTCTACCTCCAATAATACTGTTGGGATCATGATTTCTTTGAACCCAGAGGTGTCGAGGAGGGACACGCTCTTGTTCATCAGGAATAGCCTGATCAGTGCTCTTCTCCTCGTCACTAGAAATATCAGGATCAGTAACAGTTAGGATGACTTTAACTGATTCTGGAATTTCTTCGACTCTCTCAATCGTCTCAGTTGGAGGCAATTCAGCAGGAGGATTATCATGATGGAAATTACTAATATCATCGATAATAACATTAGAAGACTCCATCATAACTTGGGTTCTGAGATTAAACACTCGAAAACCACGACTATCAGAGGCATAGCCAAGAAAGATACCTTCGTCACTTTTAGTATTAAATTTCCCTCTCTGTTCTCGATCTTTTAAAATGTAGCACTTACTTCCGAACACTTTGAGATAGTGCAAGTTGGGTTTTCTACCGTACCACAACTCATAAGGAGTGTTTAGGGTTTTAGACCGTAGGTAGACACGGTTGATCAAATAACATGATGTGAAGACAGCTTCTCCCCAAAACCTTAACGGTAAGTTTTTGTTATGGAGCATTACCCTGGCCATTTCCTGAATGTTCCTATTTTTTATTTCTGCAACTCCATTAGCTTGAGGAGTAATAGGTGGTGAATATTGTTGAATAATCCCCAGTTCGTCACAAAATTCAAACACCTTAGTGTCCTTGAATTCAGTTCCACTGTCGCTTCTAATTTTCTTTAGTTTGCGACCCTGTTCGTTCTGGATTCTCTTAACAATAATCTTGAATTCATTAAGGGTTTCATTCTTATGAGATAAAAATGCAACCCAAGTGAATCTTGTGTAATCATCTACCATAACTAAAGCATACTTCTTACCAGCAACCGTGGGTTGTTGAATAGGTCCGAAGAGGTCCATATGAACTAAATCTAGTGGATCTTTAGTGAGAATATCTCGAGATGATTTATGGTGAAATTTCGTTTGTTTACCCTTTTGACAGGAACCACATACACCATCAATCTTTGCATTGATTTTGGGAACGCCTCTAACAAGTTCTTTATTAATGATCTTAGTTAAAAGACGATAATTGATGTGACCAAAACGCTCATGCCAAAGATGTGTAGATTCCATCTTAGTCAAATTGTAACGTTTACTGAACTTAGTATCCAGAAGATAATAATTGTTTTTTACCACGAGTTCCTTGAAAAATTACTTTCCCAGTTTTGCCTACAATGTCACATCCATTCGCATTGAAGACAACTCTATGGCCTTTGTCACAGATTTGACTAATAGAAAGAAGGTTTGTAGTCATACCTTTTACGTATACTACATCATGGATTTCAGGTACGCCGGGAAGTTTGATCGTCCCCTTCTTGCTTATGTAACAGCAACTCCCATCTCCAAATGTGACGGGACCTCCTTCATAGTCGTTTGAAGAAACAAAGCACGTGAGATCACCTGTCATATGTCGGCTACATCCATTATCAAGAAACCATTGAAAGGGTGATGTTGATTTTAAAAAAAAAGCTCCCATGCTAACACTAATATCCTGTTTAGGATTTCTTGTTAGTTTTGTACATCCTTTTAGAGAAGCAAACAGTTGTTCAACTTTCTTATGAAGATTATTTGCAACTTTTAGGCTTTTCCGGAAGGACATACAAGTATGTTAAAAGTGATTGTAAGAATCACAGAACATACATGGACCAACATCTTTAATCTCGTTTGAGTAGTTCTGAGTCCTATCAGGTTTCACAAAGCCTAGACCTTGATTATCATCTGACTTATGACCATTCTTCAGAGAAGAAGAATAAACAGAGTTATTCAAATCTATTGAAGGAATTTTGACAGATTTTAAATCCTTATATAGTGCAGTTTCTGCAACTAGATTAGAGTTGATCCGGATTTGTTCATCCAACTTTTTCTAAAGAATAACTAGTTTTTTAGAACTTTCTCTACGATCTGAATTTATCCCTGGTGAAGCGTTTATAAAGACTTTACTGTCCATAGAGTCAATCCAATGGAGAAAGACTAACTTGCAAAAGAATAGTCAATCCAATTCTCTTTCGAGAAATCTAGAAGAGAGTAATAGGAAGGAGGTTCATATTGTTCCTAAACGCACTCAGAAGTGGGTACCAAAGAAAGCCTATGATACTTTGAGTGTGAAAAGGAATGATCTCCCAGAAAATTCCATGACTGTGGAGAAGGCAGTATCCATGATGTTGGAACTTACAAAGTTCTTTGGAAAGATGGGTTTGGATGTGAAAGGTTCTAAAAGCGATCTCTTTCATGATAATCCAAAATTGAAACAAAATAAGCCAAAAACTATAGACGGTGAAAATTCCATAGTTACGGAAAAGTCTGTTTCAGTCACTTGTGGTGAGCAAGACATTGTTCACCTCAACACAACTTGATTGTGTTGTAAGTGCATCCTCACCAAGGAATGCCCTGTTATGTATACGGTGAGGGAAGCACTAGAATTGGGGCGCACAGATTATGTTTGGTAAGGATGTAAAATTCGATTGGATTCATCTAAAAAGGTATGTCTATAAACTTGATCAAGATTTGTGCTTTTATTTATTTGCTTAGAGTACTTATAATGATCCACGTACCTCTCTTATCGTTCATTTCTACCTAACTTGATCTGTGTTTAAGGTTCTTAAATGTTTAGGTTTTAAAATAGTAGTTCGGGATGTTTGGACTTCATGGTACACATACCAGGTATGCATACCATCATTTAAAATAAAAAATCCATGGATTTTAGTATGCAATCCCGTTTGCATACTGCTCCTGGTCATGAAAATTTGTTTGCAAACCCGTATGCATACTGGCCTGTAGACGTCGATATTCGGTAAACTTGCTTTGGCCGTAACTTTTTCGTCCGAACTCGGAATGACCTTATTCTTTTTGCATTCTCTTCCTCTTTGAATTCTCTTCAAATTAGAGATGAAAATTATTGAATTTGGATGAGTTAAGATTGGTCACTGTCCTGTCTCTTGTTTTTGAGTGTTTTGGTCCGTTTCGTTGCACTTGTTCTACTTCTCTTAGACTTGGGCACTTGGATTATTGGAGTACTCCTCTTCTAAGATTATTTGTATCTTTTACAAGAATGATGTTAGTGAATCACAAAGAAAAAAGTTCAAGAATGGGCAATAGTTCACATCGCTATGGAATTCTTGAATGTTCATAATCATCATTTGTGAACTATGGTGCATGGTCGTTAATGACTTTGTATGTTCTTCTTTGTTAAGAAAATCTTTTTATATACCTTTGGTAGATATTCTTGGTGTAAATACGGGTGAAAAAGATTTATTCTACCCTCTAAAGGACAAATCATCTTGCATGTCCATTACGAGTTTGTCTTGATGTCTAGGAAACTTCTTATGAGAATTTTATTCTTGTGTTTTTAAGAAGGATAACTAGGGTTTGGAATAGCAATTATTGTGAGTACACATAGCTATTTCCAACGATTTTCATCTTGCAATGTTTTTAGATTTATTTATTTAAATTCTAAAGTTTATTTGGAAGATGATTTTGCAATATTAATCTTTATGGTTTTGTATATTGCAACTTGTTATGGGATATGTGTGTTTGCGTCCGTGAACTATGATTGTCCCATATTTTGCTCAAAAGTTAAGTCTATCATATGTCTTTATTGATAAAAGATAAAATGAACTTTTGACAACAAAAGTTAAGCCTATTATGTCATTATGCAAATATTAATGAAGATAGGATGAACTTTTGGTTGCAAAGATTAAGTTTATTATATGTCTCTATGCAAATATTGATGAAAAATAGAATGAATCTTTGTATATTCCATAGTATTGGTCCTTCCCTGATCCACTTTTTGTGATATACTTTGTGGCTCCGTAAGTTCTCTTATGTTGAGAATTTCCGATTAAATTAATCATGGGTTCTCTTGTAGTTAATTTAATTGAGTATTTTGGATTACAAATTCATGTTTTCATGTTATTTGTTAAGTCCAAAGAAATCCTTCTTTTGTTGCGAAAGTAAGGTCGCTATGTTGTTCTTTCGGGAATGACATTTTATAGGGGAGAGTTCTTAATTGAACTTGTGCTTAATTGCCAAATCTTTGTGGGGAGTGCGGCTGCGAAATATTGTAGGAGTTTTCTTGTATCTTTATAAACTCCTTGATGAATGCATTTAGTTTCGGCTATATGATTGCATATAAACAAAGTTGATATGTTCTCTTTTGGTCATGAAGTATCTCTATGAAAATTTCATTAGGATCCCACTAGTTTTCGTACCTTTGCCAGTTTTTATTAACAAAAAGGGGGAGAATTAATGTGTTTTTCACACTACAAATACATATGGTTTACGGATCATTATGTAGGGGAGGGGGGGTGGTTTTCATGTGAGATGAAGTATTGACTAAGGGGGAGTGATACATATCACCATAATATTGTTGTCAAAGTTGTGATACAATTGGACTTTGATGCTGTGTAATAATACTATGACACTATATAACAATACGAAAACATCTTGTTTTTATATTGTTGTAGCTACGGATCTTCAACAACTATGATGCTGGGTTGAACACCTTTAGAATCATGGAGTACTTGGAAGTGGCAAAGATTTCAAATAATGTTGAAGAACCAAGGAGATCAAGCATTTGGATGAGAAGCTACAAATTTTATTTATTTTGTAATCCATATGTATTGATAGTTTTTTCACTAAAATAGATAAAGGGGGAGATTGTTAGAACATTGCTCGGTCGAACTCGCAAGTGTTTCTATCTCAAGCTTGTTTTTCAAGTTTAGTTGCCAAAACTATAAGTCTTGATTTCTAGTCTATCTACAGTTAAGTCTCGGATTAGGATAGATTGTGTAGTTGAGATTTAGACTTCACGGCGTTCATTGATTAAAGACGGAGAACTACTAAGGAGAGATTGTGGTGTTAGAGCATTGCTCGGTCGAACTCGCAAGCATGGCTATCACAAGCTTGTTTGTAAAGTTTGGTTGCCAAAACTATAAGTCTTGGTTTCTAGTCTACTTATAGCTAAGTCTCGGATTAGGATAGTAAGTGTAGTTGAGCTTTCGACTCCACGACGTTCATCGAATAAAGACGAAGAACTATTCAAGAGAACTTGTGGAACTTCATCAACAATAGGTATATGGAGACTTGAACTTATCTATCACTCAAAAGTCTATCTACTCTATCTCCTATTTGAGACAAAAGTCGTTTTGCCATATAGACTTCAATTATACACATTTGCTATTTCGAGCCGAGTTTATCTCGCTTATCTATTTCTAGAAATATGTGTTGGTAAGCTTTCTCTTTAGCCAAGTTCATCTTTACTCGTGACGAATGTCATATTATTTCAATAACTTAAAAATCACTTTGATGAAAATAGTCTGTGGATAACAACTAATTTAACATCCTCTAAGAAAGTTTCACTGATTGAAATGAGAGTTTAGATCAAGTAACCATGTTTGGATATAAACATAGTGTGTTCTCACATTTGTGTAAAAGTCCAAAACCGGAAACCTAAAGTATGCGTACCCGTACGGGTATTGGCGGTTGTTGGAAATCTGGGTAAGTATGCGTACCCGTATGCATACTGGCAGAAGTTTCACGTCCGTGAAAATATGCTGGAGTTTGAAAGTAAAAAACAAACTCAATCCGGATACTTAAGTATGCGTACCCGTTTGCATACTTGAGCAGGTTACTTTCTAAAATCGATTTGTTAATGAACTAAAACATTTATATAATAAGGAATGCAATCTTTGCAAACCGTGGCTATAATGTTCATGAATTGATTCGAGTGAATCAAAATCTATTTTGCTTCGATTGTGTCTTGTATACCTCTATGATATCTAAGCAATTGAACAATTCTCTAACTAGTTCATTTGAGTCATTTGAACTAGTTATGGTAAAGATGAATAAGGTTGATATGAAAGTGCTCATATGGCTAACCATTGGTTAACTATTGTTGAACTGACTAAGTGCACACGTTTAGGTACGGTTACTCAAACCTAAATTAAGGTACACTTCATTTGTGTATAACAAGATAAGTTCGATCTAACAGTTGAAAGATATTAGCTTGAATCTAATCAGGTTTTCATCTAACGGTGAATATTGAATGCTTTGTTACTAAGGTAACTTAGATTGTAAACCCTGATTTGAAATTTATATAAAGGAGAACTCTAGCAACTGGGAAACCTAATCCCCACACCTCCTGTGGGATACTAGTTGTGTAAGCTAGAGTCGATTCTCCTTTATCCTTAGGTTTTTCACGAAACCCTGTAGGTTAACAACTTAAAGACTTCATTGGGATTGTGAAGCCATACCCAACTATTTTCTCTGTAGTTGCGTGATCTGATCTTGTTGTTTACTATCGTGATTGAGTACAATCGTAAGATTGGCTTGAGATTTATATCTCCGAAAGGCAAGATAGAAAAGTAGTCACAAACACCTTCGTCTCATCGTTTGTGATTCCACAATATCTTGTTTCGTTAATCGATTAAGATTATTGTGGGGTGATTGATAATTCTAGGCTGTTCTTCGGGAATATAAGTCCGGGTTATCAATTGGTTCCTGTTCACCTTGATTTATCAAAAGATGGAACAAAACTCGTAGGTATTTCTGTGGGAGACAGATTTATCTATCCCAATAGACTTTTCTGGGTGAGACAGATTTGTTTATCAAATCTTCGACTTTGGGTTGTAGCAACACTCAGTTTTGGGTGAGATCAGCTAAGGGAATCAAGTGCATAGTATCCTGCTGGGATCAGAGACGTAAGGAGCACGACTGTACCTTGAATCAGTGTGAGATTGATTAGGGTTCAACTACATTCCAGACCGAAGTTAGCTTTGTAGTAGGTTAATGTCTGTAGCGACTTAATACAGTGTGGTGATCAAATCTGGACTAGGTCCCGGGGTTTTTCTGCATTTGCGGTTTCCTCGTTAACAAAACTTCTGGTGTCTGTGTTATTTCTTTTCCGTATTATGTTTTGTTATATAATTGAAATCACAAGTTGTACGTTTGAATCGATCAATTGGTAAATCCAACCTTTGGTTGTTTATTGAAATTGATTGATCCTTGAACATTGGTCTTTGGTACCGTTCAAGTTATTTCTCTTATATTCAATCAGGCTCGCAAATCCTTATTTGTTTGATTGCGGATTTAATTGGGAAATTAAGATATAACTCTTTGATATACTTTTCTTAAGATTGAGTCTAACTGTCTAATTGATTCTCTTGAAAGTATATTGGAGTTAGTCCATACATATTGCTAAGCGAAATATTAGGTGAGGTTGTTAGACTCCCGCTTTTTCATGTGGAACTTCATAAACAAAAGTTATGTGAATACTTGAACTCATCTATCACTCAGAAAGTCTATTTCTACTCTATCTCCTTCTTATAATGATATAGTTTTCAGTTTATACACTTTTGATATTTCGAGCTGAGTTTAACTCGCTTACATATTTCTCGAAATATGTGTTGGTAAGCTTTTGTCGTAACCAAGTTATTCTTATGTTCTTGACGCAAGTCAAAATATGATCATGTGGAAATCGCCTTGTAACATCTTACATGATTTGTGTGAGACAATCATTTGATGTAGACTCGGAATGTTTCGTATTGATCATTCGATCACTTGAAAATTGCTTTTAAGCTAATAGTTTGTGTGAGACAGCTATTCCCGTCTTCCGAGAATGTTACCATTAATGATTGAAAATGGATTTTAGAATGATAAACCATGATTGGATATAGCATAGTGTGCGTACTTGCATATATGTTATCCATATCCGAAAACCATGGTAAGCATACCCGTATGCATACTGCTTGGTTTGGTAAAAGTCCGGGAACCATGGTATGCATACCCATATGCGTACTGATTGGTTTTGTGAAAGTCCGGGAACTTAAGTATGCATACCCGTATGCGTACTGTCGTAAGTTTCAAGTTCTGGAATTTCAACTAAGGTCGGTGGTATATGCACCGGTATGCGTACTGGCGAACCCAAACTCAGTCCGGCTACTTAGGTATGCGTACCTGAGTAGGCTAAGTTCTAAAATCGGTTTATTCAAGAACTAATACATTTATATATTAAGGAATGCAATCTTTTGCAAACCGTGGCTATAATGTTAATGAATTGATTCATGTGAATCAAAATCGATTTTTCTTCAATTGTGTCTTGTATACTTCTACGAGAATATAAACAATTAAACAACTCCATAACTAGTTTCACTTGAGTCATTTGAACTAGTTGTGATTGATATGAACAAGGTTAATAAGAAAGTATTCATATGGCTAACTTCGGTTAACTATTGTTGAACCAACCGTGTGCACGTGTTTAGGTACGGTTACCCTTATCTAAATGAAAACACAATTCATTTGTATATAACAGGTTAAGTTCGATCTAACGGTTGAAAGATATTAGCTTGAATCTAATAAGGTTTTCATCTAACGGTGAAAATTGAATGCTTTATTACCAAGGTAACTTAGATTGCAAACCCTGATTTGAAAACTATATAAAGGAGAACTCTAGCAACTGGGAAACCTAATCCCCACACCTCCTGTGTGATACTAGTTGTATAAGCTAGAGTCGATTCTCCTTTAACCTTAGGTTTCTACCGAGACCCTGTAGGTTAACGACTTGAAGACTTCATTGGGATTGTGAAGCAAGACCCAACTATTTTATCTGTAGTTGCATGTTCTGATCTTGCTTTATTATATCGTGATTGAGTACTATCTTCTCTAAGATTTTCTCGAGATTTATTCTCTGATAGGCAAAATAAAAAGTAGTCACAAACATCTTCGTCTCATCGTTTGTGATTCCACAATATCTTGTTTCGCTACCATACGTTTAAGATTATTATGAGGTGATTGATATTACTAGGCTGTTTTTCGGGAATATAAGTCCGACATATCAATTGGTTCCTGTTCACCTTGATTTATCAAAAGACGGAACAAAACGCATAGGTTTATCTATGGGAGAAATATTTATCTATTCAATAGACTTTTCTGTGTGAGACAGATTGGTTTATCAAGTCTTCGACTTTGGGTCATAGCAACTCTTAGTTGTGGGTGAGATCAGCTAAGGGAATCAAGTGCTGAGAGTCCTACTGGGATTCAGAGGCGTAAGGAGCACAACTGTACCTTGATCAGTGTGAGATTGGTTAGGGTTCAACTACATTCCAGTTCGAAGTTAACTTGGAGTAGGCTAGTGTCTGTAGCGGCTTAATACAGTGTGGTTTTCAAATATGGAATAGGTCCCGGGTTTTTCTGCATTTGCGGTTTCCTCGTTAACAAAATTTTTGGTGTCTGTGTTATTTCTTTTCCACATTATATTTGTTTATATAATTGAAATATCATAGGTTGGGCGTAAGTTCAATCAATTAGATAATCCAACCTTTGGTTGTTGATATAAATTGATTGACACTTGAACATTGGTCTTTGGTACTGTTCAAATTATTTCTCAATATTCAATCGGGCTCGTAAATTCATATTTGTTTGATTGCGGATTGAATTAAGAAATTGAGATACAACTCTTGGATATACTTTTCTTAAGATTGAGTTTGACTGTCTAGTTGATTCTCTTTAAAGTATATTGGAGTTTGTCCATACAGATTGCTAAACGAATTATTGGGTGTGGT